>CM052811.1:33177298-33204347 GCA_028533885.1 Nasua narica | reverse complement strand
GCCTCACAGACGGACGTCAAGTCCGTCTGGCAAAACTCTGGGTCAGGCCGAAGGGCCCCATCACGGCTTTTATGTCTCTGTCCTGAGTTGGGCAAAGTCTTAATGATCTCACGTCCATTCTGAGCACATTCCCTACCTGAGCCATCAAAAAACTCCTCCAGGCTTCTGGGGTGCCTGATTCTACCCCCGCCTTTCTTCTCAGGTATTCTGGCAAGTCACGTGCCCCGAGGTGAGTGCCCCTCTTTGTGCCAATGAGGAGGAGTCATGGGCCACGCGGCCCAGCTGCAGAGCAATGGAGGGGGAGAGGGGAGGCACCGGAAGGGGGAGGTGAGGAGGGATGCGAAGCTCGGTGCAGGTAGAAGGGGGCCTCATGCCGTCCTGCTGACTCTGACCAGGAGGCCTGAGGGAGCAGCAAGGCCTAGTGTCAGTAAATTCACTCGGGCCCTGTGTTGACATTTAATAAATATTTTGTATTGCTTTCAAAACCCCGAGAATGCTGGTATCCAGAACCAACGTGCCTACCTCTCAGCCATCTTTTGGACTCTGTGTCTGGGCAGGAATAGAAGAGGGGACGCTGACCTCTGCGACCCCTATAATAAAGTGCCAGCGACAGCCGGGAGCCTCCCGGGGGAGTGCAGGGGACTCTGGTTGGGTTCAGTCCCCAAGATTTACCCTGAAGAAAAAAGATCGACGGAGGGACAAGGCAGGCGGGAGGGTACATTCTGAGGGTCAACGATCAGGCGTCCTCAGAGCTTGGGACCCCCAGAGTCGTGCTGTCCAGGACAGATGGGTTGGAGGCCGAGAGCCCATCCGGAAGCATGAACATCTGCTGTCCTGGGGCCTCCGGCCACCGGCCTGGCTCCTCTTCTGCGCCCTCCGAGGCAGGTCTGGTGGAACTGCTAACAGCAGGGGTGACTCAGAGGTCAGCAGAGGGCATGGGGGCAGGAGAAGGTGCCCAGCACTGCGCCTGGGAAGTGGCTTCTCGCTTGGGCTCCCCAGGTGACAGCCTTCGAGACGGGAACAGGACCTTCCGCCCGCAGGGCCTCGGGTGTGAAATTTAGAAGTCGGCCCCAATCAGCGGCCTCCAACTTGGAATTGTCACTCCGAGGGCTTCTTAAAACACAGATGGCTGGTGCCCCTTATGTGCACGCGCACGCGCGCGCGCACGCACACACACACACACACACACTGCGAGTTTGGGATTCAGCAGGTCAAAGGTGGGGTCTGAGTCCGCATGTCTAACAGGTACCCCCTGAAGGGCTGGTGCTACCGAACTAGGGCCACACCTGGAGAACCACTGACCTACATGAGGCTTACTAGTTCTTCCTCCAGTTCCAAGATCTTAGCATTTGGTTTCCCAAAAGGACATACATGGTAAGAAATGATTTTAAAATAATGGAGCATTTCAGAAGAAGAAAGCGGAGAAGTTTCCAGACACCCGGCCTGGCCATGACCAGAGGCCAGCGCCACATTCTCTCCCAGGCCCAGCCGGGATGGGGCAGCGGCCCGATGGAGCTTGCGCTCGCCTTCCTTCGGCTCTCGGGTTTCTTTTCATTTGCTTTTCACTGGATTCTACATCTGACACCGTATTTCATGACGCCAGCTGCCTGAGTCTATCATGAAATACTTTATGGGAAAGCATTTTGAAAATAGGAAGTCTGAGGCGGGGGGGGGGGTTATTTTTAACGTATGTTCATATTTCCTGCTTTATCTCCTTCAAAACAGCAAATTACGGCGGCGATAAAAGAGTGCGGTTGATGGGAGAGGGTGGAATGGGGCAGAATCGAACTGATCTGCGTTAAGTAAGAGTTGCCTTATTTCCACTCAGAGTAGCCAGACACCGCGTGAATGCCCGAGGAAAGCCCGGGCGGCTCTGGTGCTGAGGGTCTTGCTCTCCCCAGGCGTGCGAAGTAGACAGGCGGCCGGCGTGCCCAGCTCGGAGGGGCACAGGTGCACGGAGAGAGGACCTGGGGCCACACGGACACGTACCTGCGGCCCTGAACTCTAGCTGGCCAAAGTGGGGCCTATGGTCTGCACATTCAGGGGCCAGGTCCCGGAATGAGAGCTCAGGCTCCCTGACCGCCGGCCAAGGTCTCCCCCACCATCTCCCCTGCTTCTGCGTTCTGGAAGTTTCTTCCTTACGAATACAGCGGAGCACCTTAGATGTGGATCCGAGCTCTTTTCATTTCGGTTTCTTGTCTACACGTGTTCAGCAGCTCCCTCCAGCCATTCCCCACCCCAGCTCCCCTCCGCGCTCAGAAGCACAGTGACCCACAGGGCCTTCAAGGCTGACTGAATGCGGTTTGCCCAGGAGCTATACCACCTGAGACCCTGGGACGGCCAAGATCCCTGCCCAAGGCCCCATGATGCCAAAGGCCTTGCCCTGGGCTCCTAAGCCATGAGAGGAGGAGTCCAAGCTGGCATGCTGACCATGACCCGGGAACCATGCTGAAGCCCGGGGGGCCTGCCATGGGAGGGCTGTGATGGAACCCGGATGCCCACACGCCTGTGCGCCACGACCCTCGGGGTTTGCGTCAAAGCTGGGGCTGGGAGGCAGGGCAGGCCTCCGACTCATCTATAAACTGAACTAAGGTCTGGCTTCACAAAGGAATTACATCTCATTTGTGTTGGGAAAGAGCCTGAAAAGAGCAAAGCAGGCTAGAGTCCTGGCGAAGTCTCGGGGGCCTGCCCCTGGGTCTGGCCAAAGGCGCCCGGCCCAGTGGGTACGTGGCTTGCAGAGCCCCGTGGCCCCTGAGGAGGCCCCTAATCTGCTGGTGGAATTGCTCAGCGTCACTCAAGGGCCCTTCTCAGCAGGGCCAGCCACATTCTCCACCAGAGTTGTTTCAAGCCAAGATCCCAGTTACTCCTGAGAAGTCTTGTAAGTGGCCTGCCGGCCGAGGCGGCGCCAGGCAGCCCAGGCCTCAACAACCCCACGACCTTCCGGTGACCTCTGCATGGGGACAGGCCAGACAGACTCACCCAGTTGAGCCCAGAGGGCAATATGGCGTGGGAACACGCCTGAGGCACCAAGGACCTGTTTTCTGTGGGCATCACTAGAACTTAAAGAAGCTGGGACACTGAACTACTCTCAGTCAAATATACGTGTCGGATTTGGGTTCAACAAATTAGCTGAACAAGTATCATTTGGGAGAGATCCCTACAAACCAGATCATTGAGACCTCAGAGGGTCAGGATGCCACAAACTGAAATGGGCCAAGAGACGGCTAAAACAAGAACAAAAACGGAAAACTGCTGCGATCTGAGATTGTGTTAACAGAGGTAGGGGACCTAAAGTAAAAGAGGCAGGAATGCGTCTGGCCCTATTTGGTATATTGTGTTCTGTTTCAGGTAGCACATGTTGAAGACCGTAATTCCAAATTAGAATATTCTCGAAGGAGTAGAATGCTATGGCGAAGAGCTTGGAAGGTAGCTCTTGGAAGAATTTTTAAGGAAATGGCTATTTGGCCAAAAGGAGGCAGGAATGCAGAGTCGCACCAAGGGATTATATGTGAGAACACTTGCTTCCACCTGGGGGTCACATCGGTGTGCTGAGAAACCCACCGAAAGAAATCGAGGCAGCCTTTCTGGGGAACACCGTGTTCTTCCACATCAAGGCCTGTAAAACTCCTCGCACTGTGGGTTTGGTCCAGGACTTCTATTGCTGGGCATTTATCTCAAAGAAGTCATTGGAATGTGGTAAAGATTTCCCTACACTGCTTTTTACCGTTGTGTTATTCACAATACGGAAAAGTGAGAGACAACCTAAGTGTCCAAAAGTAAGGGTATGTTTCCACACCTTGTGATACAGTGTGCTACGGAAAATATGGCGATCATTAAAAATATGGCTGCAAAGGCTGTTTAGTGGTATGAGAAATGTTCGCGATGTCAGTGAAAAGAACGATCCGGGCTCAACACTTATCGTCAACGGGATTCCAATTTTGTAAAACCCACACGTGGCCACACTTACACAAACAGGAAGAAATGCTTCTAAAATGCTAACAGCATTCATCACTGCATGGTTATATTTATCAGTGATTTATTTTCCGTTCACTTTTGCACGTTTTTCAAATTTTCTGCAATGCCTAGGTATCCTTTTTATAATCAGAAAACAAATATTTAAAATATTGGAAAAGCAGTTGAGTGTTGGATGGCTGATAGACTCTGGGATGAACCTGCAGGGGGACCTGCTCAGTGACAGATTTCCAGTGAGGCAGAGACCCCCAGACACCGGGTGTCCAGCCTGCATCAGGTGGGAGGTTGAACAAAAAGGCCACTACCCATGAGAATCGGTAGAACGAAGGGGAAGTAACATTTACCAAAGACCTGCTTTAGTTCAGTCTTTGTGCTCCAAATCTGAGACTGGAGTTGAGATAACTCCTATAATGACCTAAGGTTGGTAAGAGTCAGAACTGGGATCTGAAGTCAGGACTTTCTGCCTCTTCACCCCACGTTTGAAAGAGCCTTCTCCCTTGGAAGGAACCAGGCCCACTTTGGGCCCCTATTCAACTATCCAGCCTGTGTCACTTCTTGGGATCAAGAAACAAGCAGGAAAGCTTGCAGTTTGTTACAGAGACTTGTCTCCTGACAGATTTGTGAAAAATTGAGGTGGAGAACTCTCCAGGAGAGGAGGTACCCAAGGAGGGGCTAGAACACAGTCGTGTTTCTCAGATTCCAGTGTCCCCTCATCACCCAACATCTTAGGGAGCCACTTATTACGAGGATCAAAAATCCTGCTGATAGACTCCTTTTCTCAGTCTGTGAAACAGAGTCCCTTTCTATCCCTGAAGCGTAAGGCTACCCTCAGAAGCAAACCAGCCATCTAAGTATAAAATATCCTATTTCCTCCCCCACTTCTGCCATCTTGTTTATCTGACGCCATTTTGCTAAGGTGTCAAAGAGTATCTAACCCAGCTCCCTTTCCAGGGGGACAATTCTGAGTCTGCCAGAATGGGGACTGAGAGACCCCATCAAGAGGTCCAGAACAATCCTGGAACAGTCAAAGGTTCATCTCCCACCAATAAGACTTTAGACTTTATAGAAGGTTACCTGAGCAAGTGCGTTCTTATTCTCCTGAGGGCCCTTCATTGGGTCTCACAAACAAAAAAGCTACAAATGTAATAGTTCTTAGACCTTTTTGAGCACTGATGCATTCTTAACTTATCAGGAGTCATCCTCTTTGCCAGTACACACATGAACACACAAACACACACACTCACGTACACACATCCTCGCCATAACGGCTTTGAGTGTTAACTAATTTGAGCAGTTCCTGACTCTAGCCAACAGAGCGTGGAAAACAGGGAATTTTCAGGAAAGTCTTGCCTGAAAGTGATCAGTGAATGCTCTCAGGGCCCAGGCTCTCCTGGGAGCACCCCTGTTGACCCAAGGGAGGTAGAGGTACAATCTTCTTTTGCAGACACCAGTCTATCACGTGATTTAGCTCTGAGGGTCGATGTCACTTGCATAGCCTGTCAAGAAATAAAATGTTCTTCCATTTCAGAACTGGGGGTGGGCAGGGAGCGTAGACAGAGCAGTACATTTCTTGTTTTCGAATGTCTGGGAATGTGAAAGTAGTCCTTAGTTTTCTTCAAGTAAGTTGTATTCCCAAATCCTCCTACACTGGAAACATTTTCTAAGAAAAGGTGGTCTTTGACCCTGAGTACATATTTATGTGAGTCAGAAATGCTAAGCTGGACCATTTCCTCTAGCCGGAGAATATGTTGTTGCCAATCTCCATCACATCACCTCCAGAGGGATGGAAGTATTCCCCCTAGAACAGCCAAACAACCCTAATAGCCCACTTCGGGGCCCCATCTGTATGGGTTTGGGGAGTTCATCTGACCCCCCCGGGTGTCTCCCTTCCCACTTTATAGGATGAGGATGTGATCGCCAAGATACCTTCCAGTTTTAAGTTGTGTGATTCAACTTGACAGTGAATTGATCTGGACCAAGGGTTGGCAAACTACAGAGTCCTGGTCGAATTCAGCTTCCTGCCTATCTTTGTAAGTAAAGAACACAGGCACGCCCATTTGTACGCATTACCTAGGGCTGCTTTTGAACTACAGTGGCAAAGTCAAATAATTGCGACAGAGTTGTCCATAAAACCAAAAATGTTTACTCTCTGCTTTTTTACAGGAAGAGTTTGCCAACTCCTGGTCTCGACCATTAGAAACCGAGGTAGGTTGAGTGAGACAACGAGAAACCGGGGATTCTGTAGGGAGCTCACAGCAATGCTTCCATAGGCCAGGAATCTATTTATATTTTCAGCCTGGGCCACCGACTGGGATCGCCCAGCAGGCAGCAAACTTATGGAACGTGTTAAATAGAACTTTCTTGTCATTGTCCTAAAGCTGGTGCTGCTAAGCTTCAGTGAGTGCCCCTTGGCAGGTACGCTTACCTCCTCCCTCTCCGTCCCTCCACTACCCCGTAGATTTCCACTACATCTCTGCTCACTCTTCCTCTTTCCAGACTTTACTCTTGGGTTTTTTGTGTTTTTTTTTTTTTTTTTTTTTAAGTCTGTCCTTAAACAGAAGCCTCTCCCTCCCCTAGAGTGTTTTAATTGCTCTTCTCTGGACCATGTCCAGGTTCATTATGTTCCATGGGAACCAATGGCCAGAACTACCCACTTTCGGGAGCAAACTGTGGTTTTAAGCAAAGAGGGAAGTTTTGGCTGCGGGGCTCGGGGGTAGAAGGTCAAGCTTCATGGACGACACGGGTTGAAATCCTGCCTCTTGATTCTTCTTGGTATGTGGCCTTCATCGGGAACAGTCCAGGCCACTTCCAAATCCTCTAAGGTGGTTGTGGGAGCTGGTGAGACTGGGGCTCAGTGCAGAGGCTCACGAAGGCACATTCAGGATCCGGAGTTGGCTGGTGACTTCTGTCTTCGGAAAGGTCACCTGTGTGGATAGGTAAATAGGTAGGTAGGTAGATAGAGTTGAAATCACAACTGACTTCCCAGAAGATAAGTCTCTCTCTCTATATATATATATGTGTATATATATAAATATACATACACATATAAACACACAAAATCATATATATATACCCACACACATATATATGTATGTAGTTGTGTTACGTGTGCAAATACACTCTCAGTGTATAGATATATATACAGTGTATAAATATATACTATATATTGCCTTATATCTTAGTATCATATATTTATTTATATATTTTTATTTATACCTAATATATATTATATATTTATTTATAAATATTTGTAAATATACTTGAGACTAACAAAATATACCTTATCTCCCAGCTGAGCCCTAGGCGCCTTGTGGGAACTCGGCGCCCCTCTTTTCAGACACTCAGGGGTGAGTGTGGCAGGTACAGAACCCTGAAGACCACCAGGCAGCTCAGAAAAATGAATTCCACTAGAATTTGAATCTGTGAAGGAGGAGCTCTCGTTGCTCGAGAAATACTGGTGGATTCCCGTTTTAAGTGGAAGGGCCTTCAGAGCCCCCGTCTAAAATGTTATTTAGCAAACCTTTGTGGAACGTTTAAAATAGGCCGGCTCCCTTCACCAAGGCATGTCCTTCGCGACCCTAAGTATTGGTTTACAACTCATTAGCCGTTTGACGGGGCAGCTGGGACGGCAGGGGTTGAAGAGAAACGTAACCCGGGAGTGTCCCACGCCGCTGTCACGGGGAGGTGCCCCATCTCTGCAAAGGAGTTAAGGAAAGCCCGTGAGAACATGTCTCCGCAGGTATACACCAACGTTCAGGAAATGCAGATTATCCCATTCTTTCTGGGCTTTCTGGGCTCCGACGTTGGTGCCCAGCCTCCTGGGCATGTGGTAGAACTGATTTTGCCCTACAAGCCACCTGGGGATGGCCTTGCCAGTTGCTCGTCTGCCCCTCGGCTGCGAGGGCCACAGCGACAGGTGTTGGCCAACCGAGGCCCGTGTCCCTCATCTCAGAGCCTACCACCTGAAGACGGACAGCCCAAAGAACATCATCTGAGGGCTGAGAGGAGCCCAGGACGTCTCCCCGCCTCAACCTGGCTTTGCCCTGGGTAACTCTCGAGTGTTTTAAAAAAGCAAAAAAGTTTCCAAAGTCCCCGGCCGGCTGTCGGCTCCCATTACCCTAGCGGACCCCTATCTCTAATAGGGATCACGCATTAATGACAGAGACAAGTCCTCAGGAAGATTAAAGGCCTTGTATAATTAAAAAGATAAGAGCAGGCCTGGGAGAAGGAAATTGGGATTCAATTAACACGAGCGCCCTCCCCCCGCTGCTCCCCCGCGATCGAATGTTCCACTCACAAGTGCCCTCTCTACTCACTGAGAGCCAAAGGCTGAAGGGCTCTTATTTATGGCCTGCTCGAGTTGGGCCTGGGGCCTTCCTCGGCTGGGGAGTCTGTTTACTTAGAGCTCAGGAGGGGAGGGGAAAAGCAACACAAATCCTGCAGGAGGAGGCAACAAGGTGCTTTTGACTCCTTTTCTTTTCTCGTCTCAGCTCCTCTGATCTTCTTGACAGGGGAAGAAAAATACTCAATAGAAGGTCTATTTCCTTCCTCCTTCAGCCTAAGGCTGACACAACAGGCTAAGGGTCACTGCTGAGAAAGCTCTGTGGGGTTATTTGTGTTGGGAAACCAGGCCACTTCCCCCTTTCCGTCTTTCTCAGGTTTCCATGGAGGCAGAGGGAAGATAAGGTTGGAGAAGCAGCTGCTCCGAGGGCTTGTGGGGTGCACCGGACTCGGGGAACCTCACTCCTGATGATCCTCTGGAGGACGGGGAGAGGGGAGGAGAGTTCACCCGGGTCCATGGGACAAGCTGAGTTGGTAGAGTGGAGACAGCTCGGGGCTCCAACAAAGGGCAGAGCTGACGCCAGAGCCGGGAAAGTTAGTCCCAAGGTGCCTTTACTGATAATTCTTACTTCAGAGCTAACTAGTGGCAAAGGCAGATCGAGGCCCTGGGACATTAGGGAAATAGAACATGGAGGTCTATTTGGATGGATGGACCACACTTTACTCTGCTTCTGTCGAAGGCTGGCGAAACCCACACTGTTGCAGCTCCTCCCTCTTTTCTCAGGGGCTCATGGAACCCTCAGTCAGAGCTCTCCCCACTGGAAAACAGCTCCAGTCGGCTTGTGGGGCCTTGAAGCTGTGTGCAACCAGGCCACCATGTCCACGAGGCTGAGCAGGAGGGTCTTGAGGTCTTAAGGGCCTTGATGGTTCCAAGGCATCTGGGACCAAGAAGACAGAAAACAGCCAACAGCCAGAAAGGTGGAGAAACCTTCAGGTAAACTATAATAATCGGGATATTAGATCTTATTCCATGACCAGTTAATCATCTCGGAAGTTCTATTCAAAGTCGTACATTAACCTCACTTAATAGGCCCCGGAAACCTGAGGCTCAAGACATTTCAAGCCAGACCTAATATCTTATCCTCCTGTGTTCCTTATTCTAGCAAATGCCTCTGTTTGGACTTTCTGAGCCTCAGTTGTTCAGTCCACAAAATGGCGGAAACACACCCTTCCTCTTCTCATCCTCAGGTCTTTACTTACACTGCTTTTCCTCCTCTGAGCAATCCTTCCCGATGCCCCAACCACATTTCTCGTCCTCTTTCCCATCATATTTGGTTCCTCTAGCTATGAGATCTGCTTTGTATCTGATTTACCCATATGTGTATCTACCTCTCCCCACACACTGTGAGTCATCATTAGGCATGATCGTGTCTGTCACCTTATACAATATCTAGCACAGGGAATAATGAATCTTGAATACAGTGACTACGGTTCTCTGTCTCCCTCCATGTTGACAGACTCAAAGAGAGAGCCCAGAAACAGACACATTTTACAAAATATAAAATGTGAGGCCCATCGTCCGAGCTGGAGACCTTGGCCCTCCTCTCCCTCGCCGCCCACATCACTCACTTCCTCGCTGGCTCTCAGAGCAGGGCTCCGTCTCGCACAAATGAGGACGCAGTGACACTAAGTGGGCTGCAATGGCTGACACCTGTAAGTGACAGACTAGAGCAAGCCAGCATGAAGAGCTCCAGAAACGTCCCTCAGAGGCAACACGTGGCTGTTTCCACACAACCCTAGAGTGATGGAAACTGAACAGTTAGGAAGGAACAAGGGGTCGACGACGATAGCATGAATTTTAAGCTAGATGGGAGAGGAGAGGAGCTGCCTAGCAGGCTTGCCAGAGAGCGATGTGGTTCCAGGGCAGAGACCTTAGAGATAACCAGCTGTGTTCCTCATTTCCCAGGGGAACCGCGAAACCCGGGCAAGGGTGCGGATGTCCGCCTGCAAGATGGTCTCCTGGAATTCCTGCCCTTGCGTTGTCCCCCTCCCAGAGGGGCGAGGGCTGACCTGTGGAACCAATAGGATGTCGAGGAAATGCAGTCCAGGACTCTGAGGTCATGAAGCCCATGGCACTCCTGTCTTGGATCACTCCCTCTGCAGAAAGCTAGCTCCCAGGGCATCAGGACACTCAAGGGGTCCCACAGAGAGACCCACGTGGTGAAAAATTGCAGCCTCCTGCCAACAGCCAGCAAGGAATGGGTGCCAAGAGCCATGTGAATGAGCCATCTTAGAAGGAGGCCCTCCAGCCCCAGTAAAGCCTTCAGGTGATGCAGCCCCAGCCGATGAGGCTGTGAGTCAGAGCCTTCCACTGATGCCCCTCTCAGACTCCCGACCTGCAAAAACAGTGAGATGATAAATATTCGATATCTGAATTCACTAAGTGTGGGGCTTCTTTGTTATACAGCGATGGATAACTAATATAGAGGGTGCGTACCATCAAATTCTATTCCTATTCCGTCTTTTCACAGTGTACCTGCAGCCATTAACTCATCTTATCCTGATGCTTGGTTCATGTCTCTGGTTCAAAGGTAGAGAAGTGGCAGGTGGGAAAGGATAAGTAGCTTTCCCAGGTTCACATTACTGCCTGATAATGGTGATGAAGCCAAGCGAAATTCTTACTTCTACTATTTTCTCTTTGCCCACAGTCCAGCTGCTGAGATCACATTACATGGATATCCACCTGCTTGTCCATTTTCCAGGGCCTGCTCTCTTTGCCAAGAACTCCCTGTCGTATGTTCTAGGACACAGCTGGAGGCAGCATCACAGGTACGGTAAGAAGTTACCTCAACCTTAGCACAAGCTGCAAAGCTAGACCCAGGATTTCCAGCCACCATTCAACAGACCTCAACTGAGTGGCCACCATATAACAAGTGTCAAAAAAGCCACATCTACAGTATGCATTTCCTAGAGGCACAGTTCAATAGAGAGCCGGGGGGTGGGGGTGAAAAAAAAAAGAGAAAAGAAAAAATAAGAAAGCTATAACATTTGAGCTTGAAATGTCACAGGGAGCCAAGGAAGTTGTCTGATGGATTGCCCTGTCATCTCCGAGCCAAAAGAAAAAAAAAATTCAGATCCATCAATTTGTTCCTGCCCTTTTAATCCAAACAATATTTTACAGCATTGCAACGCAAAGAAATTATTTTCTTAGACATTCAACAATGTGTGTGGATTGCTGAGCACTTCACCAGAAAGCAGCAAGTGAGAACGGCAGGTTGTTCAAATGTCTGCGCCTCGTATTGATCCAGATTATATATAAAAATATACTGTAATGTACGTGACAGCCTATTTTGTGCTATATATTCATCTATTCGTTCGTTCACTGCTTCACTGGACCCCACCGTCTCTGGGGCTCTGCCCTACACAATGGATATGAAGGGGGACACCTGTGTGCATATGCTCCAGGTGCCCAGGTGTAAGACCACCCCTGCCCACTCTGGACCTCCTCCTCTCTCTGGCTCACTTCCTGGTCAGTAGACATATTCTCGAACGTCCTTTCTTCTGACCACAATCTGGGCTTCTACCATCTGCTCCTTGGATCAAATGTTTGGCTCTTGGGCTCAGACTCTATTGGGTTATATTTTCATTTGCAGAGCAGGCTGCAAAATTCCCTCCCCTAACACAGAAAGATGACTAGCAGCAGGAAGTAGATGCTGTAAGAGTTTAGAGAAGGACAAGCACCGTAGGTTAGCTCTGCAACAAAGGCTTCCAAGTGAGGTAGAATTTGATGGGGACATTAGCCAGTTTTCAAACACACCCTTCCTCCTCTCATCCTCAGGTCTTTACTCACACCACTTCTCCTCTGAGCAATCCTGCCTGATGCCCCCAACTATATTTCTCATTCTCTCTCCCATCATATTTGGTTCCTCTAGCTCCGTGATCTGCCTTGTATCTGAATTACTCTCGTGTGTATCTACCTCTCCCCGCACACTGTGAGTCATCGTTAGGCATGATTGTTGTCTATCACCCTATACAATATCCAGCACAGGGAATAATGAATCTTTATTACAATGCCTACCGTCCTCTACTCTCATTTTACAGATGATGAAATGAAGGCCCAGGAAAATAAAATAGCTTGCTCAGGGTCACATAGCGAAAAAGTGGCGGAACTGAGATTCGAACCCATGTCATCTGACTGCAGAGCTGGTGCTCTGAAAGCTTTTCCAAGACTGCAAGGTTATTTCTTGCTAGCGATTCCACACCTACTAGTCTGTAATTTCTGTCTAATTCTATTTTGTAGAGGGATCTAAGTCAGTAGATAGAAGCTCTTTTTTTTTTTTTTTGTACGTCCTTTAAAATGTACCAAGACAGCGGTGATTATGTTTCCTCTGAATTTTCTTGTCTGTGGGTTAAATATATCTATTCTCTCAAGAGTTCCATAAGATGGGCTGTTTCCAGCTCCCTCACCATCTTGGTCACCCTCTGCTGAACATCCTTAAGTTTACGATAATTCTCATAGAAAGTGAAACGTAGAAGTAAACACAATCCTTCAGGTGTGGTTCAACCGGAGTACAGGAAAGGGAAGTTATGGCTCCCTGGGGGAGGGGAGCCGCGGGCAGACTGAGCCTGCAGAAAATCCACTTAGAGCGAGACAAGAGCGATACTGAGTCAGAGAAGGAGACCGGAAATGGGGAGTTGGTAAAGCCTTAGGAAGGTACATTCTAGTAAAAATCTGAAGCACCACAAAAACCGAGAGAAAAGGAAGTTTGAAGAAGCAAGAGGGTGGCTCGCAGGCTGGCAAGGTCCAAGATTATGCAGAGGGGCTAAGGAGAATGAGAACTTAGAAGATGGACGAATCTGGGGTGGCAGTTGGGAAGAAATGCGGAAGTTATGGAAGAGCAGGTGAGCCAGCAGGGTGATTGTGCACTGTCCCTTCCCTGTTACACAAGGAAAGGGAAGAGGACAGTGGCTGTCAGAAGGTGGAGCAGGCAGCAAGGTCAAGGAAAAGGTTGTTTATACACCCAGGAGATGGGGACCAGGGTGTGTTTCAATAGAGAGGAAGGAGTGAATGAGAAGCTCAAGACTGAAGTTGTTGGAGACAATGGAAGACGGAGGGAGCCAGCCAGATGGAAGGTACAGGAGCAACTTGCGGGTAGAGATAGAACTATCGGAAGGTCTGAAGGTACAGAGAAGGGGGCCGGTAACTCTCACTTGGTGCGTCATGATGTGTCCGCTTTTCCGTGTTCATTACTTCACTACATTGCATACCAATCCTGGGAGGGAGGTGTTACTATTTCTAGTTTACATGTAAGACAACAGAGGTTCAGATACGGTAAATGGCTTTCCCAAGGCTGGAAAAAGCATAAAGTTTTCTGACTTCTAGAGTCTTTTTCTCAACCTTTGCTTGCAGCCTTTTGCACCGTGCACCAAGGAGTTCAGCAAGGTGTAAACCAAGTCTGTGCCCTAAAAGGGAAGCAAGAGAAGTGGGTTGTTGGGACGAGTTCAAGGCTAAGGACACCGAGAAGACTGAAGACACAATTGTAAAAACGAATCAATATGAAGTGAAGAAACAGTTTATCTGGCAGCATCCAAAGCATTAAGGGAGACAGCCTAAGTTTACACTGGTCCAAGGGAGCCCAGCTCCAATTTTCTCTTGTGTTCTGAGAAATAATAATCCATACGTTAACTTCACTAAGTTTAGTTGAGTGCTACTATGTTCAAGAACCACGAGGTGACTCAGGGCAGGCATTTTGTATGGCCAGAGAATGCGTAGAATGTACAAGATGTGCATGATGAATCAGGACATTGGCCAGTGGCCATGCATGGCAGAATGAGCAACCAAAGAGTGAGGAGCCTACACGGAAACCCACGGATAAAAGGAGATCCATGGAAGTGAGTGGTCTGAGCACTTCCCTCCAGAGTGTTGAACCCAGAACTATATACATGTGCAAACTTGGCAGTGAAAGCAGATACAGAACGAAGAAACCCTAGGTCTGAATGTCTTGGATAAAGTCACGTCTTCTTACTAGGCCTGAACCCTCCTCCCAGAAGGGCTGGAAGAGGAAACATTTTGACTTGGAGAAGGGACATGATCAGTCAACAGAGCAATGAAACTGTCTATGAGAAATCAAGTCAGGGGGCTACTGGAACATGATTCTGGAAGCCTAGACCAGAACCCTGACAATAAAGATAGGAAGAGAGGTTATAAAAGGAAGAATGGATAAGATTTGATTACTGAGTAAGAAAGAATGAAGAAGAAAGAAGAGGTCAGAGATGACTATTGTTGTAACATGGTAGCAGCATTATTGAAGAAAGAAAAACGGGAAGGGTCACAATTTATGAGGAGAAGGACCTTAAGAGAGCACAGGGATATCACAGGGAAGTCTTTTATAGGTATCTGGTGTTGCAGAGTAAAGCTTCCGACCACGGTTGAGCCTAAGTGATGAAGATTTCATCTACATGGAAGAGGCATGTGAGTCTGTGACTCCTTGAGTGTGGACTGTAAGGGAGGGAAGAACAGAGGTCATGGTCTGAGCTTAGGTCACACCAAAGAGAGCATGATGAGCCACAGAACTATCTTCTAGAGTGTCAGGAAGAAGTATTTCAGTTAAAAAGGGGATAATAATAGGAGATGTTGGAGAAAGGGGTTGAAGACATCAAAACTTAAGAGATGATACAGAGGTCCTTCGTGTTCTTGGGATTAGTACCTGGGACTGGGGGCAGGGAGAGTAATATTTGTGTGTGCAAAGGGTGGCCGAGGGAAGATAGGTCTAGAGTTGGAAAGGAAATCCAAAAGAAGAAGGACTCTGAATTTTTCTAGCAGAGAATACTTTTCCTTAAAAGAATTATAAAGATGCAGGAATTCCTTAAAGTGACTACTTAAGATTCATTAAGAGAAAATAAGGAGAGCCTCGGAAACTCGGAATTCTTTCAGACAACTGTCAAACTCCCTTCGCTCTCAGAATACTGTTTTCAAGGTGCTGCACTTGGGAAGACCAAGTGCCTGGAGGCCCAGGCTACAACTTTCAGGTTGCTAAAAACTGGACCTTGGCCTCTGAGCTGGTATTTAGCTGGCTTCACCATTGTCCCCAAATCAATATACCACTGGAAGACCATGGATCTAACTAGAACTTTATAGCAAATGCATGAGAGAAAGCCCATTAGAACATATTTCCATCTGTGTACAAATAATACTCAAAGCTGCTTGCATTTTTATGAGTTGAGAGAGTTTGACAGTTGTTTAGAAGAATACTCAACCCGTCTCCCAGAAACCTAGGCTCAGAAAGTAACAATGTTTTTTTTTAAAGATTTTATTTATTTATTAGGAAAGAGAGAGAGTGAGAGAGAGCATGAGAAGGGAGAAGGTCAGAGTGAGAAGCGACTCCTCATGGAGCTGGGAGCCCGATGTGGGACTCGATCCCGGGACTCCGGGATCATGACCTGAGCCGAAGGCAGTTGCTTAACCAACTGAGCCACCCAGGCGCCCCAGTAACAATGTTTTTTGAACCCCAACTGAACTATGCTTTCTGACCTACAAATATACATATGAGGAGGATCGGACAACATTTTCGAAACTATTCTTGCACATACAGCTGGAGTCCCTTCCGTGTGGTTATAAAAGAGTTTGAGTTGGCCAATGTGGGTTTGAGTCCTGGCAACCTCACTTACTTGCTCTGTGAACTTGAGCCTGTTGCAGACTTTCAGAGCCAATTTCCAATCCCAGACCACCTCATGGTATTACGAGAATGAGATGAACCAATCTACTAAGGTGGACCATATGATATAAAAGCACTTATATATTATAAAGTGCTAAACATTATTATTATTATTATTATTATTATTATTATTATTATTGTAGTGCCAAGAAATGATAAAGAAGTCTTTCTTCAAGTTAGACTCTAGACCCTAGAGTTTAAGCATTTGACAACGACTTCTCATGCTTGAAATTCTTCCTCATCTACCATCTGAACTCAGTAATACATAGCAAGTCTCCATTTGCCAGTTATCCTCAATCATTTTGAGCAGAGAAACTTCACAGCCCCATGCCCTCTAAAATAAATTTGGAACTAAGTCAGTAGGTTTAGAGAAGAGAGTTTGGCAAACTGAAGCTAATAATTCATTTGGGGGCCTATCTCTCATTTTCTTATGGAGTAATTCCAAGACTTGACTCACTTTGGACTGGACCTACCAGAAAACGTACATGGGGGCGCCTGGGTGGCTCAGTTGCTTAAGCAACTGCCTTCGGCTTAGGTCATGATCCCAGAGTCATGGGATCAAGTCCCATATCGGACTCCCGGCTCTGCGGGAAGTCTGCTTCTCCCTCTGACCTTCTCCCCTCTCATTCTCAGTCTCTCGCTCTCTAATAAATAAATAAATTAAAAAATCTTTAAAAAAGAAAACGTACATGGGACATTAGTCTGGGAGAGCTACAAAACATATCCCCTGGGTTCATTCTAATGCCAGGTACTTTCCCATGCTTTCAAATACAAAATGTAATCCAATCCTTAATGCAGCTTCTGGGTTGAAATGACTATTCCTACTTAACAGATGAAGAAACTGAGGATAGAAAAAGATTAAGAATGTACCCAAAGTCATGTACCCAAAAAGATTAAGAATTGTACCCAAAGTCATACAAGTAAGTGTCAGAGGAAGGGTTTTAATCCTTTTCTTCAATTTCTGCATTCTTTTCAAATTATCACTCCTATAAAGAAAAGTCTCTGTAAACTAAATGAATTATTTGGGGCTCCTTCCCTCTTTTGATGCAAGAGCTTCACTGAATCCTCTAGTCCATCAGCAAGGCTGAGAACAACAAATTATCCCATGAAATGGACTATGGAACCCAGAGGCAGATCCACATGTGTATGGACATCACTTCATTTAGAACACAACCAGCATTACAGATCAACAAGGAAATAATAGACTATTCAACAAATCTTGCTGGGACAACTGGTCAACCATAAAGAAAAGCTAAATTGGAATTCTACTTCATAGCATACACAAAATCAATCGAAAATTGCTTAATAATTTAAACGTGAAGAGTAAACTGTAAAACTTTAGAGGAAAATTGGAGGGAATATCTTTATGACCTCAGGCTAAGAAACACTTTTATCTTAAAACACAACATAAAAAATAAAACTCATAAAGAAAAGATTGTTAATTTTGACTATGTTGAAATTAAGAACAAGGGTTCATCAAAATACACTATAAAGAAGATGAAAAAGACAAGCCACAAACTGGGAGAAAATATTTGCAACACACAATCAACAATAGATTTTCAGAACAGAATTTCTGAAAATCAGTGAGAAAAAGACAATTTAACAGAAATAGTCCAAAGAAATCATGAGTCCTCATTTCCCAGAAAGGAAAACACGAGTTGCCCATAAACATACAAAAGTTACTCGATGTCACTGGTAATTGGAATATTAAAATTAAAACCACAACGAGAAATAATTTCACACCCCAGCATTTAAAAGTCTGATAACACCAAGTGCTGGTGAAGAAACTCTTGTTGCTGGTGGGAGTGTAAATTGACGTGGCCACATTGACAAACCATTCAGCATCATCTAGTACATTTGAAGATATGCATCCCTGCAAGCCTGAAGTTATACTCCTAAGTATGTAGCACAAAACAAACAAACAAACAAACAAACAAAACCAACACACACACACAAACAAGAAAAAACTCTTGGCCTGTGCAGCAAGAGACATTGAAAAGAATCTCCATAGTGGAATAGCTACCCTAGAAAAATATATTGGAAACAAATCAACAAAGCAAGTGTTCATTAAGAGGAAAATGGATAAATACCTTGTGGTATAGTCCTACATTAGAATAGCATATAATCATGGAAAGAAAATATAGATGGGAACATCAACACACAGAAGCCTCACAAACATATTCTTTTTAAAAAAAAAAAAGATTTTTTTTATTTATTTATTTGTCAGAGAGAGAGAAAGCACAGGCAGGCAGAGTGGCAGGCAGAGGCAGAGAGAGAAGCAGGTTCCCCGCTGAGCAAGGAGCCAAATTCGGGACTCGATTCCAGGATCCCAGGACCATGACCCGAGCCGAAGGCAGTGGCTTAACCAACTGAGCCACCCAGGCGTCCCCTCACAAACATATTCTTGAACAAAAGGAGAAAAAGCTAAACTGCACAAGGATACACCTATTTCATGATCACATTTCTATGAAATTCAAAAATATGAAATAATGAACAATGTATTGTTCATAAACATAAATTTGAGGCCAACTGTAAGGAAAAGCAAAAGATCCAGTGAGGCCAGGATTTGGGATGGTGGTTGCTTATGGTGGGAGCAAGGAGCCTGGGACCTCTAATGGTTCTGCAGGTGAGGTTCTATCTCTCAGGTAGTGTGGTCTTTATATTGCTGTTCATGATATCAGTCTTTACCCCTTACCAGTGACCTCTAGGCTGTGTTGTTGTTGGTAGAGCTCTAAGCTCCTCTTCTTGATGTCTGGATGGCCTACACCTGGCACAGCAGCTGGAACCCTCCAGATGCATGAGAGTAACTTGGTGAGGGAATGAATAGAGGAGGACCGATTGGGGGGATGGGTGGTTGGACAGACGGATGACGGAATGAGGTGGACAATTAAAAGCCTAAATAGGATGAAGGTATGTCATAGAGACTCTGGGGCGACCTAAGGGAAGAAGCAGAAGGCTAACACGGGATCTGCAACCAGAACCTCCTTTGGCTTATCTCCTGAATGCACTCAATCGGATAAAATTAGGATCCTGTGATTTAACATAAGCCTAACTGAAGCTCTGTTTATTAATGAACGAAAGAAGACTGGGGCGCCTGGGTGGCTCAGTCAGTTAAGCATTGAACTCTTGGTTTCAGTTCAGGTCATGATCTCAGGGTCATGAGACCAAGCCCTGTGTTGGGCTCCGCGCTCAGTGCAGAGAATGCTTGAGATTCTCTTTCTCCTTCTCCCCCTGCCCCTTCCCCCATTCATGTGTGCTCTCTCTCTCTCAAATAAATAAATCTTAAAAAAAAAAGGGGGGGGGAGAGAACTATGAGTATAATTCATCACAACTCTCCTGCCTCCTCCCCCCAGAAGAGGAGAATCGCCTCTTCTTTCTCAACCACCCTATGCCCTGCCCTGACCCCACCTCCCCAATCGAAGCTGATTCAATCTCCAGGATGCACTTTATTTATGGACATTGTTTGCTGACTTGCAAGCTTGATGCCCTCTGGCCCCTTTGATGAAGGGAAATCTGTTTTACTCATCAGTTAGTTGTGCACCTATTACGGCAGCTGGTAGATCACAGGCGCTGGACACACACTTCTTTTGAAACAGAAACTGAGATGCAGACTATTAAAAAATAGTGAATCTAAAGTCCACAACTTCAAAACTCAAGTATTAATAGATTGGCAGAATAGGGATCTCAAAATCAGAAGAAAGGGCAAAAATACAAAGTTGACTCTAGGCTGACTACGGTGAAGATGTAAAAAAAGCAATTGAAAGCAAGCCTGAATTCTTGCTGAGGCCCCTGCTAAGCCGAGCAAGCCTGATTCACTGATGATACCTACCAGGCCACACACAGCCCCGGGCAGAAATCGACTCCATAAAGTTTGGGCTTGGGATATCATGGGAAGATTAAATAAAAGTTAGCTTTGTGGAACTAGGACATTCAAGAGGAAATTTTCTTCTTGGATCTTTATCCCTGGAAAATACATCAATGCTTCATGGAAGAGACAGGCAGGATGCGGCCATGAAGAGGTACAGAAATGCAGAGAGATAAATGAGGAGAGTGGAGAAGTCATCCACAGGGAAGTGGGAACCTTGGATGGAATTAATCGTGCTTCTCATCACTCAGGGCCCTGTCTGCATGGATCCTATATTAATTCCCACGCGGTGGTCAACACTCAATTGAAACTCTTCTAGCAGATACTGCTGGAAACTCTTCTTCTAAAAATCCATTCAAGCTGCTTTATTTTGTTTATACATTAAATTCTTGTTTGCATTCAAATGTGAAAGCAAAACTTGGGGAAGAGACCAGGTTAGAACTCAGAACAAGTTCTGATGGTGTCTTTCTTTTGGGGATGGGCTCAGATCTTGGCTAGTTCATTCTGATTGGTGAAAGTCCTTGTTTTTCAGCTGCTGGATGAAGATCTAGCAACAGCAGCAATAACCAAGCAGTTACGACTTGCTGACCACTCATTGTATGCTAACACTGCCTTAATCTGTGAGCCTTTGTTATCCTCCTAATGGTCATAATAGTGCCCTCGGATCAGGATTATCACCCCATATTCCCTATGAGAAAACTGAGTCTTTTTTTAAATTTTTATTTTATTTTTTCAGTGTCACAAGATTCAATGTTCATGCACCACACCCAGTGCTCCATGCAATCCGTGCCCTCCTTAATACCCACCACCAGGCTCACCCAACCGTCTACCTCCCTCCCCTCCAAAACTCTCAGTTTGTTTCTCAAAGTCCACAGTTTCTCATGCTTTGTCTCCCCCTCCAGTTTCCCCCAATTCACTTTTCCTTTCCTTCTCCTAATGTCCTCCCTGTTTTTCCTTATGCTCCACATGTAAGTGAAACCATATGATAATTGACTCTCTCTGCTTGACTTATTTCACTGACCATAATCTCCTCCAGTCCCATCCATGTTGATACAAAAGTTGGGTATTCATCCTTTCTGATGGAGGCGTAATATTCCATTGTATATATGGACTATATCTTCTTTATCCATTGAGTCTTGAGAGATAAGGTAGCCTACACTGAGTGATAGATAAGAGGTTAACCTCCAGGGCCATCTGATTGAATCTCCTTCTAGTTGCTAGTCATAAAGACATCCTTAAGGAACACTGGATTCTCTTCAAGTATTTCTACCTTCTTTGAGGGCAAAGAACAACCACCATTAGACCATGGGAAACTTGTGGGCAAAAGTTATCACAGAGATGGACGTCACACAAGTCCTTATGTCTGCTGACTGAGTTTATTTGGAGACCACAGAGAACATCGGGGCTTTGAGAATGTCAACCAAGGAAGATTTCCAACTGCCAGTGGTCTTCTTTACTTTTCCTCTTCCTTCCCTTCCACTATTCCTTCCTTTCCTTTCTGTCCGCCTTCCACTAAGTAAACTTTTCTGAGCACCTACTATGTACGTGCTTTGTGCTCCGAGGTGGGCTACAGAGGTAAAGTAGATAAAGATCCACACTCAGGGACATTGGTGTCTAGACATGGAAGTAAAATTTGAGGCCACTCAAATAATTCCAAGGAAGACTAGACAGACAGAGGCAAATCCAGTCCCTTCCCTCTGTGTTCTGATCAGACCACAGGGCAGTGTTTTCAAATGAGAGAGAATTCTCAGACGCATCTATTTGCAGGCGAGGACAGGTGTGCAGAAGAAGCAAGACACACATTACCTGGAGGAAGGACACTGAGACCACACAAAGGAATGACCATCGGGCCAGGGAAAGAGAGGGGCCAGGAGAGAGGCAGACAGTCTCCCCAAGTTCCAGGAAGAGGGGGAGGGGTTGGAGGCCCCCAGGAAGTAACTCAGTGATCGGCAAAATTCCCCCTGACCATTCACCACTCACCCACCCACCCCCACTCCCACGCTCAGCCCCTTGTCTTCCAAGGAAGACTTTGACTTCTCTCTGTCCTTAATCTTGTAAACAGGAATGGAAAATATAAATTGTGCCCATGCTGGCGAGCAGGACAGAGCCAAAGCTTGCCTGTCGAGGGGAAGATCCATTCCAATATTTATTTATTATTATTATTTCGAGGAGAGGGGAAAAAAAGCCAGAAATATTTCCAAAATGTCAACACTATTAAGGAAATCTGAACACCTTAATCCATTTAAATGTCAGCTAGAACCAAGCGCAGGTTTTCGGGAGGGGAAAATGAGGAAGTAAGGAGGGGCAGAGGGAATTAATGCCAGATTCCACATAATCTATCAAAGTTTCTTTCTTTTCTTAATATATTAAATATTAAATGCTTCTTTGCATCTGAGTGAGAGAGGAGAGAGAGAGGGACCAGGGTGGAACTCATAAATGCCTAGATAATTGGTTTTGAGGTTTTTTTTCTCTTCTTTCTTTCTTTCTTCTTGGCGGATTCTCAATTTCCCTATAAAAGAGAAAATTCATTTCCAGCCGCTAATGTAATGTCAGCGTGCTGTTTACTAAGCATGGATGATGTATAGAGGGACACTACTTTCAGAGGACTACTTAATGATGCATAGAATTAAATCCTGAGCTCCTCAGCTGAGCCTCCTCCCTCCCTCCTGGTTCCCAGGCTCCCAGTGCATCTTGGGAGCAGCAGGGTTGGCATAACCTGTCTCCCTGGTTGCTAGAATTCTGGGGTCTCTGCTGAGAAAGCTTGACAAGAGCCCCTTATCCTCAGCAGACACGTGTGCCCCTGGTGGAGCCCGGGACAAGCTCCTGGACAGGGAGAAGCTGATGGACAAGGGGAGAAGTAGGGACAGAAGTAGGGCATTCATGGGAGGCACCAGGTGTGGCGTGCAGGGGGTGCGGGGTGTAGGGGGGTGGGAGGGGGCAGGGCCCAGTTGGAGAGCCTGGTAGGGAACAGGCTGACCAGGAAGAGGCGGAGCTTCTCTGAGCTCGCCCTCTGCCCTCTGGAAACCACAGCATTCGGATGTCAAGGAAAATAGATGGGGGGCCATTCAGCTGCGTCCGCGGGGCCTGCGAGGCTGTCACTGCCGAGCTGCCCCTTAGCCCTTCCCGTGCACTAGTGTCGGTCAGCTCCTGCTGCTCTCCCAGGAGGGCTGGGCAGTCCGAGGTGGCCTGGCCTCCCCTGAGGGACAGCACCCTGCGGCGAGCCTGCCTCGCCTCCTGCCCTGGAGAAGCGACCCAGCCATGCCACCGGAAGAGGCCGCTGGCCCTGGCTGGCTAGCTCGGCCACCGGCAATGGGGCAACAAGGTAGGAAGGTAGCCGGTGGGGCCAGTGGTGGGTGGAGGGGAGCGGGGGCAATTCGGCTCTTCCAGGGTGGGGAGCAGGGGGGTCACTGGATACGAGGTCCCTTCTGAATCTCCTCCAAGGTTGCTTTGGTCCCCACTACCCCACTGAAGCTGATCCCCCTTCTCCCCCTGGGGAAACGGGGTGGCCTCATTTTCTTTGTTCTCCTGAGCATTCGATATCACTGACCACTCCCTCCTTCTGGAAACCCTCTACTCCTTTGGCATCCTCCACACTGCTCTACTTCTGATAGCTCATTGCTCTGCATCCCTCACGGGTACCTTTCGTTCCTCTGCTCTGCACACGGTAGACTTTCCATGGGGGTCTTTCTTGATGGCTCATTCTTTCCCTGTGTATTTTCACTCCCTACAAAGGTTCCTGCCTTTCAAGACTCCAAGCCGGTCTCTCTAATCTAACCACTGTCCTGGGCTCTGAGGGCACGTTTGAAGCCACTTCTAAGACACCTCGGCGTAGGTGCCCTGCTCTTGTGGCCCGTTCAGTCTCACTGCCTTTTGCCAGCCCTTCCCAGCGCCCATTTCTGCCCACGCAACCACCATTTGTCGGGGCTCCTGGAGCAGAAAACAAAAGTCATCATTGTCTCTTTTCTCATTTATCAAAGTTTTTACGTGTCCCCTGAGTTCTCTCTCTCCTACTCATCCCCTGACCTGACATCACCCTGACCCAGCTCTGATGCCTGGAGTTCTGTCAAGGAATCAAGTTTAACCTGCCACCAGTCCAACCATCCCCATCCACCCTGAACTCGGAAGCCTGACTCATCTCCACAAAACCCCATTTCCACTAAGTCGTTTCACAGGGGCTGGTCACCACCCACTCCGTTGTGTCCAGATGGCCCCACACGGAGCAGACCCCACTTCCAAGGAAAATCAAGTCTAAGGGGAGTACCATTAAGTCCCAGTCAAAACCAGCAGGAATCTCCAGGCAAAGCCTCCCGTGGAAGAGCAGTAGAAGAAATTGAGAGTTTCCAACCTGGTGGAAGGGGAGGCTAAAAGTTTAAGCTTAATTTGAAAATCTGAAGAGCTCTACTCTACAGCCAAGGGAGAGAGGCTGACGGACACAGAGGGATGGCTCTGGAACCAGGGGGACATGAGAAATAATCAGCCAGATTTTGGTAGAACTTTCCATGGTCAGAGACACCCGAAGATGAAATTATCTTCTCCTGTCTCTGTATGTGTTCCAACAAAGAGTGATGGTCATGTGTGAGGATGTTATAAAAGAAATCCACACTGGGGGCTACTGAGGAAGAGCTTTCCTAGAAGGGCTTTAAGGTTCCTCCTCCACACCACCTTCCCCCACTCTCGGAGGCCCTGTGTCATTCCACCTGACTCTAAGGCCCTCCTTCATCTGGCCCTACCTCTGTATCCATCTTCTTTCCCGACATCCCAGCCTCTGTTCAGCTGGGCCAGAATCTCCACTGACCCCACATGCTCAATGCAACTCTTTTTAACCACTGTCCTGGGCTCTGAGGGCACATTTGAAGCCACTTCTAGGGCACCTCGGTGTAGGTGTACGTGCCCTGCTCTTGTGGCCCTTTCAGTGTCACTGCCTTTTGCCAGCCCTTCCCAGTGCCCATTTCTGCCCACCAGGCTTCCCTACAAAGAATAGTCTCTCACTGATCCTTCATACCCACCTCCTACAGGAAGCCTGCCCAGGTTTCTCTGCTCTCTCCCATCTTTGACTCACAGCCACTCAACCACATGATCCTGTACTGTGCTCCCTCTCCCCACCCTCAAAGCTCTCTAAGTGTGAATCACCCTGGCTTCTTGTAAAGAATCGCCAGGCTCCTTCAGTCCCTCAGCATCTAAGATGGACCCTGACACATACGTGCTGGCCACCAAGTCCTTGATCAGTTGATTGATTAAACACCATTTCAGAGACATTTTCCCTGGCTACCTTAAGCTCTGCTTTGTTAGACTTGCCAGACCAAAAAAAAAATAGTCGTCCAAAGAAAGATTCTGTGCGTGGTTCTTCATCACATATGGGATAAAATGCCAACCCCCTGAGTTCGACACTCAGATCTCATTGCATCCTGATCATAATCCACCTTTCAAAATCCTCCTGCACCCCTCACGACAACCCACAATTTCACTCTGACCCCATCAGACTCCCATTATTCCCTGCTGGGAATACGCCCTTCCCATCTTTGTTCATCTGGAAAATTCCTATTCGCTCTCCAAAAGGCAACTCAGAAATCACCTTCTCAGCGAAGCTTCTCCTGATGACCTCTAAGGCGGCTCCTTCGCTCCCTCCTCTGTGCTCCCGTGACACTTTGGGCAGATCTCCATTATATTGCTCACCATATTTTATTATAGTTAATTGTGTACACATCTGCCTTCCCCACTGTATGATGTGCTTGCCCTTCAAGGGCAAGGACAATGTCTTACCCATCTCTCATCCCTCTGGAACCCAGCAGAGTATGAGGCATATAGTAAGTATTTAATTAATAAGGAAAGCGAGGGAAGGGACAGGAGAGGGAGGGATGGAGGAAGGGATAGAGGGAAAGAAAGAAAGAAAAGAGAGGGAAAAGCATGAGCCATTGGGGATGTGATGACAAGGATCCGATGAGGGACATAGGCCCGGCCCACAGGTAAGAAGCGACCAAGGGAGAAAGCACTTTGTGAGGCTTCAGGGATCTAAAAAAGATCTTTGCCTTTTCTCTGGAACATCCACTCTGGTACATGGTTACAGCCTTCTTGTATTAAAGAAAATCTGCCTCCCTTCTAGGACCGTGATACTCCCCTCCGCCAAAGTGAGACGAGAGAGTTTCCATGAAACCTGGAGATCCTAGGTGATGGACTAGGGTCACGTAGCGTGGGGACTCAGGAGCATGTGCTGTCCCAGAGCTGTGGTTTCCTCAGCTGTGGAGTAGGAAGAGGGTCCTGGGCCTCACAGTGGCATCGAGATAAGTCTGAATAACTCTCCTGAATGCCTATTCTCCGCAGAGTTGGTCCTCAGGAAGGCTCCGGCCCTGGGCTTCCTGCCCAGTTTTGACGCTGCTCGTGGGAAGAGCAAGGTGTCCCAGGTGGGCCAGAGCAGACCCTCGGGTGTCATGTGGTAGCTGGACTTGAGGAATAACCCGTGTCCCAGGAAACCATCCGGGCCCTTTCTGAGAGCAGAGGCCTATACTCCTCAGAAAAATTCTGAACTGAGTCCGTCAGAGTTTATACAAACAGCCCCGTCCAGGGAGCTATTCGGTAGTTCCTTGTGGATGCCCATATGTGAGAAAGAATGACAGCGCCCTCATGAGATAATTCACCTGAGGAAGAAAGTCAAGGGGAGTCCAATTCAGCAGCAGCACCAAGGGCTAGTGAGTTCACGGTGGCTTTGCTATGTGGCAGTTCTGTTACTCGGGGGACTTGTCCCAACTCGGCTCTCCTGAGGATACTAGGAGAAAAGCAAGGTCTGTGTGTCTGTAAACTGAGGGAAGCCTTCCAGTAAATTCTGATCCTTTGGCGGTACAGGCAACTCTGCTTTGAGGCCTCCCTCCATTGAGCGCAGAGCCCACAATGGCCTCACTTCCGGAGAGCGTCCATGGCTGAGCTGAGGGAGCCAGAAAGTGGCAAGGTCTAAATTATTATTAAGGTGACTCCACGTGTTAGTAAGACTCAAGCCACGGAGATTAAACCTTTTAGTTGCTGCTGTCCACGTGGCTTTACCTTTCCAGTTTATTTCAATACAGAGGGTGATGGTTCGAGGCCAGAGACCAGAGAAAAGAAGAACCCTGGCAGATCCAAGCCAGGATGCCTACAGCCGGGTTGTTCTCCGCATTCAGGCTCTGAGTGTGGGGCAGGGACCCCCACCTCCCAAAGAGGAGAGGTTCCACCCAGGAGCCCTGGCATT
>CM052811.1:33160906-33176798 GCA_028533885.1 Nasua narica | reverse complement strand
ACGGCAGGCCTCCGCCTCCCTCCTCCCCAGCTCCAGCTCTCACTACACCCCACCCTGATTCCAGACTTTTCCGTGATGTCCTCCCTCCTCTCAACTCCCTGTCTACCAGGCCACCCAGGCCTGGCAGCTTGCCACCCCACCCCTTTCTCCCAGCCACCCCTCCCCAAGGGAGCCCAGCCCAGCCCAGTTCTCCCTACCCTGGGCCCTCTGCCGGAATGCATTTCTGCGCTGATCTCTGTCACCTCTCCTGCCCTGCTCTGGGCACCCTCCCTGGCGGCCAGCACAGCTCACCCGAGGGCCACAACCAGCCAGGGAAGGGCTTCAGCTTAACAAATCCACAATGAGCAGACCAAACCTCGGTAACAGTGGGGTCTCCCTCTCTCCCTCTCTCCTATTCACACAGGTTCATACGTATACACACACATGCACACACGCATACATCTTACACAGACACACTAGCCCACACGCACGCATTCACAACAGTGGCACCACAGGCCCACAGATGTTGTCTATGTTCCTCTGGTCATTCTTAACATCCTCCTCAGCTCTCTAAAGCCAAGGGCACTATCCCCCTGCTCCCTGCCCTAACTTCCCTGTCCTGAAACTTCAAAACTCCGCCAACTCTGACCCAAAGCGCTCGGCTCCCCAAACTGCAGCCAGTTTGCTGGTTCTCTGCGTGCCCCCTGCTTTTGCCACCACCGCGCCCCCCGCCCCGATTCCCTGGATGCCCATGTCATGAGGGACAGGGCTCGCTCCATCTGCAGACCCAGGCCCACTTCGCCCCTCTCCTCACTCGCATCCAAGAAGCCTGGACTTTCCAGAGTTTGGCAACAGCTTAAAATCTGAACCAACAACAAGAGGCGGGCTGGGGGGGGGGGGGGGGAGTGGAAAGCAAATGAAATGTTAAAAAAAAATTAAGCAATACTTGCATTCTCATTAGTAGGAACATGTGAGATGAAGCACGTTATGTTATTAGGCATTCTCTCGATTCAGTAAACACAAGCTGAATAAATTTATAAATATCTGCATTAAGTGAGATTTAACGGGGAGCTGTTTATCTTCCGCCTGTCAGGCAGGAGGCGACGATTGCCATGTATCACACGCCAGCCGTGCAGTCCCCACTCGCCTGCCCAGGTGAGCTGGTCGGGGTGGGGGGCTGGCGCGGAGGGAGATCTCAGCCCGAGGGCGCTGCGGAGAGGGGTGGGGGTACAGTGCTTGGGGCGGCCGTCCTCTGCTCCTCTAGCAGCCAGCAAGTAGCCGGGTGACTCGAGGACACCGTCCAGCCTCACTAAGGTAAGGCTCCGTGCCGGCATCCTTACGAAGCCGGGCCTACCTCACAGGGCTATGAGAGGGTCAGACGGGTTAGGGCCCAGCAGGTGTGTGGCGTGGAGCACCTCCAGCACAGAGCTCGAGGAGACGGAAGGCCCGAGCAGCCGCTGGGCAGCCGCTGGGCGCTGCTCCCCCGGGATGGGGAGATGGATAGCAGGCTAAGGGGAGCGACAAAGCAGCCAAGGGGCGGACGTGCGCTCGGGGAGCCTAGTGTTCATCCTGCCTCTGCTGCAACCACAGTCCTCCCGGGACTTGGTGTGGCGGACTCCTCACTAAACTTCCATTTCCTTCTGCTGTCTGACCCCGGAGTCTATGTGCCAATTGCCAGGGGAGCACGGGGAGCCCCTATGCAGTGGTATCAAGGGTCAGAGAAGGGGACACTGAGGCCGAGAGTTCGCATGACATGGGAGACCTGAATGTCAGGGAGATGGGGGTCCCCAGCCCTCTGCACGGCCTGTGGCCTTCCTCCCCCTTGCCTGGACCCCACCTGTGGCCTGGAGCCCCTCCATGGGCTCTGGAAACAAAGAGCCCAGATTCCAAAGCCCTTCCCAGACCATGCAGCGTCTCCTGGAGCCATCGGCAACCTGGACCCAGCCTGGACCTCAGGCCATGGCCAGGTTCCCACCACACCCTCACATCCCACCCCCCTCACACACAACGCACACACACTTAGGAATAAAATAAATTAAATGTGAGATAAGATAAAAGCTGCATTCCTGGTTGTGTATAAACTACTACATTAAGACGAGGCACAGTAACAGGCTCTCTCTAATGAGGTATTAAATATGTGCCTGACATGGGCCCTCGCCTAGCCAGCAAGGCTTCCTTTATCGAAAGAGGCTCTAAGGTCCCAACAGATGGAGAATAGAACAGGCACTTGGGCTACGTATGAACACGAGAGGCGCCCTTGATGTTCCCCAATATATGACAACCGCTGAACACTCCTTCTCTTCCCTCCTCCCTCTACTGAGCCCTCCAGACCCCAAGGATCTACATCAGGACAATATCCCTAAGTTATCCCAAGATGTTTTGCTGCCAAGCAGCATTTCCACGGTGCTGCAGGTGGATGTCGCTGGGTGAAAATGTGCCAGGGGACTGCACTCCCCACCAACACGCTGCAAGCAGGTGAGCTGGGCAAAGATCTCTCAGCCTGATACAGTTCTATAGAAAGAGTAAATCATGCAGACGGCCTGTAAGAGGACCACACAGGGGGCCCTGGGGAAGTCTCTCCGTGTCTCAGAGTGTCAACGGAACGAAGGGGTTGGAGCAGGTTCATCTCTACAGTCCCTCCAGCCCTGGATCTTAAATATGGTCATTATTATGCCACCTGCCTGTGCTGGGAAGGAAGGTTCTGGAGAGCTGAGTTGCCAAGAAGCAGCATTAGCTGCTTATTTACAGATCCTTGAGTGCTAGTGTATTGGGGTTCATGGCTGAGATAAGCACCCGGGGAAATTCCATCATTCTACCCCATTTACGGGAAGCTAGCTATGTGTGAGACTCTCCACCAAAGGCTCTGAAAAAAGGGAGAATTCATGTGGAAGTCATACATTCCAAAACCAACCGCGTATGAGTGAGAGGGTGCCCCTGGGCCTCATTGGGTCTGAAATCAGGTCCAGAGTTATCTACATCCCCAAACTGGCTGCTCCATATATTTTGTTATTGTTGCCATGAGCGCGATAGCTTATAGAGTCAGGTGCACACCAGACTTCCCTAGGCCTCCACGGCCTGTGTCTAAAGCTGCGTCCACAATAATGACGAGAAGGCACATCTCACTGGACGGGTCCCGCCCACTCTTGCTGGAGCCTGTTCACGTTCGAAATGCCTCGGTATTTCTGGAAGTCTCAGAACAATTTCACAAAGACGGATATGGGTACCCGAAAACAAAGAATGGGAGGGTGTGGTGGTGTTATTAGCAATAGGCAAGCCAAGAAGAGAAACAAGTTGTTTCTTTGATCAGGGTGTGTGTGTTTGTGTGTGTGTGCGTGTGTGTGTGTGTGTGTGTGTGTGTAAAGATAATCTGTTGTGCTTGGGATATAATAGCTTGGAGCCCCTTCCATGATTTCCAAGCAGTGACGCTTGCCCTGAGCTCAGGAGACAGTTGGACCAGAGAGATATATTTGTTATCTACTTACAAGAGAGCACTGAAGCGTGAAGGTTGGGAGTAGGCCAGAGGAGAGAGTGTGTTGAAAGAAGAGAATATGACCAGGGCCCCAACACTAAAACACATCTTGAATTGGAGATGGGGCGAGAAGGAAAAGCCAGAGAAGAAGGCACATGCGAAATAATATGGAAGACAGAAGGAGCCCCGGATGTGCACAATGACCCAGAAGTCAGGTCAGATGAGGGCTTCAGGGAGGAGGGAAGGAGGGAAAAGGGAATGGTGACAAAAACCGCAAGGCCGCCACGAGGATAGGGACTGAGAAAAGCCATTGACTTTGGCACTGGTGACCTTTACATGAACATTTACAAGTAGCAAGGTACGGAGAGGAACCTAGTTATAAAAGCCAAGGAATGCGTTGGTAGGAAGGACCATTAGGCCGTGTTATGGCTTCAATTGTGTCCCCCCTAAAGAGATATTGAAGTCCTAATCCTGGCACCTGTGAATGTGTTCTTAATTTGGAAATAGGATATTTGCGGATGTAATTAGGTTGAGGTCATTAGGACGGGTTTTTAATCCAATATGATTGATGTCCTTACAAGAGAGAGGAGAACACCCTGTGAAGACACAGAAACACAGAGGGCCCCAAGCTCCTGCAAATAAAGGCAGACCAGCCAAGGATCTCCTGGAGCTACCGGAACCTGAAAGAGGCAAAGCAGAATCCTCCTCTCCAGGCTTCAGAGGAAGCATAGCCCTGCCAACACTTTGATTTCAGGCTTCTAGCTTCCAGGACCATTAGAAAGCACCTTACTATGGCCTTAATCCCATCCAATTTGTGCTACATTGTTACAGCAGCCCTAGAAAACTAATAACTGCAGTAAGTACAACTTTATAAGAAATCTGTTTGTGAAGAGGTGCAATTAACCACTTTTAGTAAAGGAAGTGTGTATATTTCATGGAAATACTTGAATACCTTCAGAGACTGAGAGAAAAGAATCCATAAAGAGGAAGAAGTAGAAAACTCAAAACAACAGAAAAATTTATATGTTGATTATATCTCAAAAAAGAAATTGAAGAAGGGTTAATGAAGCATTAAGGATTAATGATAACTAAGTAACTATCATAAAGTTACAATACTTGATGATGAAGGAGTCCTTTCTCTATAATTAGTATTTCAGGGGTGTGTGTGTGTGTGTGTGTGTGTGTGTGTGTGTGTGTGTGTTTAGGAACAGTTTTAAGCATGGTGGTTAAACCCTGTGATCTTCTCAGTTACCCATACGCATGGGAAATCATGTGAGTTCTAAGGTTGTAATACAGACACTTTCCCACCTGGTGGCCCCTACCTGATCCACAGGCAGTCTGGCCAACAGAAAGAAACCACCAAGGACTGGGATTCCCAGAAGGACGTGTGAAGTGCTCAGACCTTCACAGACCCAGACCAGCTTCTCATGGACTTGTTTCTTCCCTTTGCCTTAGCCCTCAGGGACTTGTCATGCTTGCTTCCCTTCTCCCTCTCCCAGCCTGCTCTGTATCCCCACCCCACTCCCCAAAAGGAAATAGGAGCTAGGAAACAAAACTCGCAAACTTTGACCAGTGCTGGTCCTGACTTCTAACCCTTTGAAGACTTCCAAGATGGTGAATGGAAAGAACACCCATGTACACGCACACGCAGGGAATGAAATGCAGGGAGCAAGACTCTATACCTGATGAGCCTTCTCTCTCTTTCTCTTTGACTCTGAAAAGTGAGTCTCACCAACCTCAACCACTGCCCACCACCTCCACCATTTTTCCTGACTTGTCTCTAGGAAAGGCCATGTGACCTCTCGCCCAGGATAACCCCTTTCTCAGCTGGAATGTCTACCCAAAACAGAATAAACCATCTCCTAGACTAAGGGGAGCATCCCAGATGTCTCCATGCTAGCTGCGGGGAGCATCACCTCTGGGGATTTGATCACAGCTGCTTCTAAAATGCCAAGAATGAATTCCTGTGTTAATTTACCAAATCCAGGCCCAAAGAAGTCAATTTGAAAGGAAGAAGAAGGAAGAGGAGGGAGGCGGGGGAAGAGGAGGAGAAGGAGGGAGGAGGAGGGGGAGGAGGGAGGAGGAGGGGGAGGAGGGAAGGGGAAAGAGAGGGAGGACAGTAGGAGGGAAGAGGGAGGAAGAGAGGGGAGGGGGAACAGGAGGGGAAGAAGGGAAAGGAGAATAAATTCTACTTGCTTTAGCAGTGAAACTCTTCTAATTGATCCAAATTAATTGCCTTCACTTGCAACTAAAGAGTTTAATGAATATATCATCCAGGAAGACCGTTGGCCCTGCTGGTGTTATTAGGTCTTCACTAGGTGGAGACAAGCCTCCCTCCTATAAGATAAACATTCCTTGAGCCTCTAGACCTGCCCAGACCTTTCCTTTCTCCTTCCCAGTGAAGAATTGTCTACATTCTCCCAAGCCAGCACCCTCACCTAGTCGCACAGAACCCCCCCCCCTAGGCCAAGCCTAACTGTACAGTCACCATTAAAATCAATTACGCTTTCTTAAACCTCTTAGAAAATGTCTCTCTTTTTACGTGGCCGAGAAGGCGCTATGGGAAAAGGAGGGTTTCCAGGCACGCTGGCAACTATACACCCCACCCCACCCCCTCTCTCACAAGGATCCCATCTGAAAATAGAATCCACCCGCACAAAATCTGCCCTTGGGGCTCCTCTCCTGCTTCCGTGTCTTCTCCCTCAAGGATTTCTTCCAGGCACGGTCATTTAATACTTACTACTTCCTTTTTAAAATAATTTTTATTTATTTATTTGACAGAGAGAGAGCACAAGCAGGGGGAACGGCAGGCAGAGGGAGAGGGAAAGGGAGAAGCAGGCTTCCTGCCAAGCAAGGAGTCTGATTCCAGGCTGGATCCCAGAATCCTGGAATCATGAGCCAAGCCGAAGGCAGACGCCCAACCAACCAAGCCACCCAGCCACCCCAAAACTTACTACTCCCAATAGTTGTTGAGAACCTATGTGTACCAAAAGTCACGCAAGGCAGTGAGGACACGGAGGGAGGAAGGCAGTCTCGGGATCTGGCCTCACGGAGGCCTTTTTTCCAGCCTTTGGTATCCCTTAACGCTTCCCAGCACGAAGCTCACTGCTCAGACCCTTGTCTTCCTCCCCTCCTCATCTCCAATCCTCCCACAGCTCTTCCAAGTTGTGGGGGCATCCCCTGGGGCCCATGCTCTCTGCTTTCTGGGTGACAGCAAGCTTAGCGAATGGCCCAGTGCTTGCTGGTGACTGTGGGGCCTTACGATTCATACTTCACACTCTTCTCAACACAAATGTTTGTGGTTTAATACATCTTTACGGTCGCAGTTCCTGAACTAGAGGAGAGAAGGACTGGAGGCCATTTCAGGGAAGGTGTTCTTGATTTCAAGTGTCCTGTTCAAAAAGATTCCACTTTCCTGTGCAAGCCTGGAGCGGTGAGGGTCCTTTCCAAGCCCCACTTGCTTTCTAGGTGGCCTTTCCTAACTACTCTAGTCTCTGGTCATATCCTGGCCCCAATACTCAGGAGTCAGGCACCCCTGGATATGTGATTTAGCAGGTCAGAGCCTAACTTTGCTCACCTTTGAAGGGGCTCAACATGAACATCAGTCATTGCTCACCAGGATGATAGGAAGTAATACTTTTGAAAAGTGTCCCAGAGGTCTTCACTGCTGCCATTGCTCATGGCAGTCTTCCCACCTGCCCCAATTTGCCCGAGCACCCACAGCAAGGGAGAAGGGAGAGCTCACTGCTCTCTGGGGTGCATGGCTACGAAATCATAATGGAAGACTTCTGCACCACGTGTTCCCCCAGCTAGTAGGGAAGGGGAATGCCCTCCTGAAAATGCCTTGAAAGCACACCTCTAAAATAAGTCCTGAGCTCACCCTGCCCTCTCCTGGACCCTGAGCACAGTTAGCTGATGGTCTTCTGAGCTGGGCTGGGCTGGCTCCAGGAGGCAAAGGAGTCCCTCAAAGGACTCCCAGTTCCAGAACCTTCATGTGTAGAGTGAGTGGGAATGCCGCCTACCTTCTTCTGAAGTTTTGTAGGAGGGGCTGATGGCACAGTAGCCCAGTGTCTACACTCCAGATGACCATGGGATGGTGGGGAAACAAGCCAGTGAATGAGGGGTTCTAACCCTTCCCCATGTTGGTCCATGTCTCTTGCTTCCTCCGTCTCTAACATGGAAGGCTGAGTGGGATTCCAAGCCCATTCATACATTCCTTTGTGGTTGTCTGGTCTGTATCACTCACTCTGCCTGGAGAAAGTCACAGTAACTCCAGGACCTCATGGTGTCTGTCTAGTCCAATGAAAAGCGGAAATGGGATTCCTAGAAAGGAAGAGTTAAACTAGTTCACAGAATTTGGGAGAAGGGGAGGTCTTTGGAATCAATCTGAGAAAGAGTAAAAACAGAAGCCAAGACAGAGAGAGCAGTGCTCGCTGCCCCCTCCTCTTCCTTAGCTCTAAGAATTGGGTCTGCAGCGTAAAAACAGTTGATTGCTCTTATCTCCCTGGCCTTGAGACACTGGGGCTCCTGCTGATGGACCAACTCCAGTGAATGGGGAGCTGAACAGACTGGGGAACGTTCGACAGAAAATTCCAGGTCTGCTGAGGAAACCAGAACCATGAGGTAGAGCCACTATGGGCTAGGAAGCAAAGACATTGACCTAGAGTTTCCCAGGTCTGTGACTATCTTCTCCACTCCTGCGGGAGCACCTGGAAGGGAAGGAGTCTGGTCTCTCCAGAAGGATGCTTCCTTTCCTTCTGAGTGGGAAAAGCCGGGCCTAGGAGGAGGGCTGGCCTGGGCTTAAACCATCTATACCACCTTGGTGAATCTGTCTGATTATTCTAAGCATCAGAATCTCCTCCTCCTCTTCCTCCTCTTCCCCCTCCCATGTCCTCCTAAAAGGTAAGGGGCTGGCAGTAACTGGCAGTTCACTTCCAGCTTTCCTCTGAACTCCAGAGCCCCTTGAGGTGAAGGATTGTTTTTAACCACCTTCTGCCTTGATATCATCAATGTTCTTTGCGTAATCTCCAATACAATTTTCTCCTGACCGGGTCTTGGTTCCCTGGGGCGGGAATCTTGACTTGCCCAGCAATACCCCAGGAACTCAGTCCATGTCCTGCAAACACAGGTCATTAGAAAACACCCGCCTTCCTCACGGATTCCGAGGCGTACAGGCCAGCTCCGGAGGCTGCGGAGACGCAGAGCAACCCCCTCCCCCCCAGGCTGCGAGGACGGCTGGGGACGCGGGGGGGTGAACGCGAAGAGGCGGGAGGCCCGGCCATGGCCCTGGCCGGCTCCGGGAAGCCTTGGGCGTCTCCGCTCCCGTCCGCGTCGAGCCCGGCGAGCCAGGAGGGGCGGCAGAGAGGCTGGAAAGCCGGCAGCTCCCCGCCCCGCTGCGTGCGCAGTCCCCGGGGGCCGCGGCCGGGACGCGGCGCTCGGCTCAGCCGGCTGTCCCGGGACGCGGCGCGAGGACGCTCCGTTAACCTCCTGGCTAGCTCTGATACCGAGGCTGCATAAAGGGAGGGATCCCATGCAAATGAGGGCCAGTGTCACGGAAGGCTAAAGACTTTTAATTAAAGGAAGGCACCTGGAGACCCAGCGGGTGGGAGGAGGGAACTAGAGCAAGTCTTCCGCCACCGGGGCGGTCGGGGAGGGAGTCAGCCCACGCGCGGCTCGCCCTCGTCCGGGCCCCCGCCCACCTCCCCACGCAGAGGAGGGCGTCTGGAGAAGAGGGGCCTTTCTGTCCTCTGGAATAGCTCTGACATTGCACCGCTGGCCCAGCGCCCTGGAACCCAACTCTCAGAACTCAGAATCAAAACTGTCTGGAGGGGATAAATGGCTCCAAGGGACCAGGCAAGTGAGAAACAGAGTTGGACTCCCAGAACTGCCAGGGTCAGGACCTCTCTGCTGTGTAGCCGAAATTCCAGGTAGCCCTGAGGCCAAGGATAACATTTGGGGGAGCCTTTCAGAGCCCGTGCTATTTTATTATCATCATCACCCCCAAAAACTTCAAAGCACTTAGCAAACCCTGTGTCATGTGCTTTATTTCTCTCATCTCAGTTAATCTTCAACAACCCTCAAAATGTAGGTGTTCTAATTAGCCCCATTTCACAGGGGAGGCAATCGAGGCTGCAAGAGGCTGAGTCATTTGTTTGGGACCTCCATTAAATGGTAAAGCAGAGCCTCCAAGACTCTCCAGCCCCCAAATTCGAAGTCTCGGAACTCTTTTCTTTAGGAGTAAGAGCACTCAGAATGGCGGCCGTGGCATCCGGGCAGCACCTTGGACAGCGACTACTAACTTAATGGTGCTTACAAAGTAGGTGCTCAATAATTGTAATGTTCCTCCCAGGCTAAAGATTTCCCATATTAAGACCATGCAAGTGTTCCCAGACCTAGTTCTTTTTCCACCTCTGGTTTTATAAATCTTGATGATGAACCGATTCTGATTCATATGAGTTATCTTATGTGAGGAAAGTCTGACCCTAGGTTATCTGATCAACCCTGAGAAATGACACCACAGCTAGGGTAATAACTTGAGGATAAACATTACTAGTTTGATGATTGCCACTTGCCGTTAAATGAATCGTAAAACTAAAAGTGAAGTGTATATGGGAAGGCAAAGAAAACTCGAGTAGTCAAAATAATTTTGTATAAAGAAAAAAGTTGTAGGATTCACATTACTCGATTTTAAGAATTACTACAAAGCTACAGTAATGAAGATAGTATAGTATTGGTAGATGGAGAGATACATAGATTAGTGGGTCTTAGGAAATAAAAAATGGAGTCATACAAGTATGTCAAGCGGATTTTTGACAAAAGTGCAAAAGCAGTTCAATGGGGTGAAAGAGAGTCTATTCAGCAAATGATGTGGGAAAATGGACATGCATATACCAAAAAAATTAACCTCTAATAATTGAAATGCTCCTCCTCCCTTGCCCAGACCGTCCTTCATATGTGAGTGGGTGGGGGGTGAGGGAAGGGGGGTGCTCCCCTGGAAAATGACTCTGGAGAGAGAAAATTTGGAACGTGAAATCACCTAATGGGCTTCAAGAGCCAAGGTTATGGGCAAGAGCCCCTCAGGCGCCTGGACCCCAGCCCGTAGAACAATATCTTTCCTGCAAAGAAACACGGCAAAGGGTGACTACTGTTTATTGCCTTTCCCTCTTTCTTCGTGGAAAGGTGTGCTGAGAACTGGAGCAAAGCACAACTGGGACCTCTGAACCCATAAGGAGAACTTCGGACCCTACGGTGGTCCTGGGTTACCTCAAGCTCCCTGACTCCAATTCCCCTCTTACCACTTCTCAGACCTTTGGCTAAGATCAAGTGCAGATTCACCTCTGTTTTACTCTCTACACACTGGGTGCTCAAGAATCTTATAATGTAATGAAGAAATTCCTTATTCTCCTGTCTGTTAAAAATCAGAGTTGTTGTATTAACCTAGCTGAAAGCTACCGCATCGTGCCATCTCCCTTAGGGTCACCTATGAGGAAGAAAATAAACAACCCAAGCTTGATGGGACTCTCCTACAGTCACTGAATGGCCTGTGGAGTGACACCTACCAGGAAGCTTTTCCTGAGTGTGCAGAAGGTGCTAAGCCCTATCCAACTCATCACTCCTCCAGCGACAGTAATGAATACATTCTTGTGGTACAGGCCGATATTTTACAAACCTCATTTTGTTTAAGATCATCTACAATCCTATATAACAAGCATTATCATCCCCATTTTATAAGTGAGGAACCTAAGTCTCAGAGAGGTTAAGTATCTTGCCTAAGGCCATTCAGCTTAAAAGCGGAGAAGCTGGGATGTACTTTCTGACAGCTTGGTCCGGCTCTCTAGAAAACTCCTCCACCATGTTTTTTAGTCTGGCAGGTTCACCCAGAGTTCAATAGCCCCAGATCCTTGTCTAGTGGACTGCTCAGGTTCTGCGAAGGAAGGTCTCCTTCCAAGAGTCGGCTTCATGGGAATCCCTGGACCCAGTCATGATGGCAGGAAAACCTTTGGATTTCTAAAATATCAAAGTTAGTGATCAGCAGTCTTCACCACCCAAAGCATATGTTGGAGGACAATGGTTAAAGCCAAAGCATCGCCAAGAGTCAAACAGTAGCGATGTTGCCAGCGTCCGCCACTCCTCATGGGGCCCAAAGCCAGGATGCTTCTTGCTTTCCTCCTTCCTTTCCTGGCTCTCGGAACAGACCAGAGCAAATGGGTGTCCCAGAAGAGACTGCTCCTCCCCTAAGACCTTTGAGACAACACCCTCCCCAGTTTGGGGCCCCTGTAAATCAGGGCCCCAGAAAGGCCTGGCGGGGATGGAATGGGGTGTGTCTTGGCAAGAGAACCTGTATATTTAGCACAATGACCTGATTGCGTGCCTTGTTCCAACTCAGCAGCGCTCTGGTCACATGTCCCCTGGGCAGCAGGTGCTGTGACCTTTGCCCAGAGATTTGGAGCCCTTGGGGCAAGGCTGAATGCCAAACAGGAGGAGGTTGGCCTTCTGCCCCTCCCCCCGCCCTTGGGATCTAGGGGAGGCAGCTCCCTCTACACGTCTCATTGACCCTGGCCAGGATCTGAGCCCAACTTCCACCTAGATTCTCCTCCGAGCATCCTCAGATACCTGGAACAAAGAAAGAATGGGCAGGCAGCCTTCCCAGGTAAAAAGTTAAGGGCTACTGAGTTTCTGCTTGTACCACCAGCTGCCAAGAACCAACAAGGGGCATGCACAGCTGAGACTTTGACCCAGTGCTTGTCCTGCTAACTGCTGTGTGTCCAGTGCCTAGCACCACCTGGCCACAATGAAGTCACTGTTATCCTTGCTGCTACCATTCATTTCATCAAACACACTCATGCAAGCCCAAATGTTTACTGAGCCCCTCCTATGCACCAGGCGCTCTTCTAGGCACGGAGGACACAGAAGTGAGTGAGACTGACGAGCACTCCCTGCCCTCATGCTACTTACCTGTTACTGGTGGGGGGAGGGGGAAGGGGGCAAACAAATACGTGATCAATATAATACGTCAGTGGCAGAGAGAAATAAAGCAGAGGAACAGGGATAAAGAATCAGGGAGACGGTTGCAACAAGGGGGACTGGAGAGGGGCTCAGTGAGAAGGTGGTTGGGGCCAAGACTTGGAGGTAAGGCAAGCATCAGGCTCAGTGAGTGAGAACAAGCCTGGCATATCTGAGGAAGGCCAAGAGGCCAGTGTGGCTGGAGCAGAATAAAAGAGGAGGAGAGGCAAGGAGACATACGAGGGAAGTGACAGGGTGGCGTGCGCTGATGGAGGAGGACTTGGGAGCTTTGTCATTTTCTCTGAGTGATCAAGGGAGCCACTGAATATGCATTGGAACATATTAGAATCTCACGCCAGCATATATATATATATATATATATACACACACACATACAGTATTATTATATATAGTGATATATATTATGAATATATTTGATATATATTACATGTAGTATTCATTATTATATAGTAGATGTATGTAACAATATATAGAAGTAGACATACAAATGGACAAACGTATTAAATGAAATCATGGATGTGACAGCATTTATTCACGATAGTGCCTCAGGCTACAGTATTATCACAACCTAAGAGTTTTCCAGGTGCTTGCCCACACAGTGGCACCCAAGAGCCAATGCAATGAGATTAAAAAGGAAGATATCCTTAAGCACTTTGTATTGAAAGCAAGAAAACTTGGGTGTGGGGACAGTGCGTGTTTTCGCTCAGGGCACAACTCTAGGAAATACTCCTCTACGCTATTACTTGGGAGCCGGGACACGTTTCAGCTCGCGCCTTCTTCTTCTTTATGGAGATGGAAATGTGAAGGCCCAAGAAGCTGAGTGACCTTCCCAAGGTCCTGCCACCTCAGTCCCAAGCCTGGCACCCCGACTTCCTGACTGTCAGCCTGTGTCCTTATTTTACTGCCCCATATAGAGGCAGGCACACCGTGTACACCTTTCCACGCCCCCTTCATCTGTCTATTGTTCAGCCAACCGGGGGGGGCTATCGGCATCCAGGTCGAGATGGGGTTTGAAATCCAAAACCCTGGGCGACTTGAGACACATGCCTCCTCCCTATCCTGTCCATCAGCCAGTCTATGACAGTCCGGGTCCTGGACCCACATCTCCATCCTCTCTTGTCTGATCTGTCATCAGACAGAAACTCCCCTTGGCCACTGGGAGGATTTGTGGTGAGAAGAGCCAGATCTGCCTACAGCGGTTACAGCTTTTGGGGGACCCAAGCTCGGAGCCCTCCAGAGGATGTAGGAAGATAAGCCAGGACTAACACTTATATTCAGTCTGGTCTTCGAGGGACTGTAGCCTGTCACCACCAGACCAAGGATGAAATCGAAAGTCAAGAACTGACTATGACAATATTTCCACCCCCCCATCTCCAACATTTCTTCTCTCCAGCCTCAATGTTACCATCATCCCCCCCCCCGGGGAATCATGGGAACACAGTCTCTTCTGGCCTGCCCCCTGGCCTCCTCCAACCCATTGTCCACATTGGAGTGAGGAAGAACTTTCTAAAACATAAGTCCGGCCATTCCTTTTCCCTCTGCTAAAATCCCTTCAGACATTTCCCTTTGCTTTTTAGAATAATCTGAATTCCTTAACATGCCTACAAGGACGTTAGGGATCTAACCCTGCACACATTCTTAGTTGCATCTCTCAACCCATACCACACCTGCGCTCGCACGCGCACGCACACTCTAATTGTATTTTATTTCCCACTACAGTGAGCTCAGTTCCCTAAATGTGCCTGGTGCCCCCTGGCCTCTGGACTTTCATATTGTGGATTTCTTTCTGCCCACACCAGAATATTCGACCTCCACTTCCTCCCATTCCTCTATTTGCCTGGTTGATTGCACCTCTTTCTTCCAATGTCTGCTTAGAGGTCCCTTCTAAATAGCTAAGGCTCTGTGAGGTGCCCTGCTCTGTGCTCCCCGCATCTCCCACTCCCCACTCCAGTCCCATCACGGCGCCAAGCACACCTCTCTGCGGGAACCTGCCTCTTGGTTCCACAAGGATACGATTCTTGTTTGGGCCACTACTGTGTTTCCAGGACCTAGAAGATTGCCCAGCACTTAGTAGAAGCTCAATAAACATCTGTGCAACTAAATGCATGGAAAGGGAGGGAAGGAGAGAGAGAAGGGAGGAAAGAGAAAGGCTCTCCCGGTGAGGTAAACTTGGCATTACACTCCTCATCATAATTGCGTCAAATTCATCATCCTTCTCATTTCTCCATTTCCTAAGTTTACAAAGCACTTTCACAGAACCTTACTGACAGGATGTGAATAGGATATACATTTTTTTTTACTAAGTGTGAGGAACCTGAGAATCAGAGTAAGTGAGTGACTTTCCCAAGATCAAATAGCTCAGGGCAGAGCTGTTTCACACACCCAGTTCTCTCTGATTTTGAGCTCACAACTCATCAGGCTCTGGAATGGAGAGACTGAGTCTCAAGCATGAGGAGCAAACTCTCCCTTAAATCCTGAAGGAAAGATCAGAATAATGAATTCAGTCACCCAGTATGATCTGTGAAGGTGGCTTTGGGATCCCAGGGGTTGCGGTGCACCCTCTCTTCATTCCCTGATTAGTTCTGAGCAGTCAGGAATGTTCTCAAGATGAAGAGCATTCCCCAGTTGGGATGCCCACCCTGACTTCTGTACACCTTGGTCCCCGCCTAGAGGATGACAATGACCCTGGATCAGGAAACCTCACAGGTACCTCCCTTCTTACTCTGCCTGACCTGCTTACCTTCCATCTTTAAAGGAATATTCAAGAGCAACGAAGAGAGAAGCCACACTAGACTGCTGGGAAGCCAGTTAGTCCTGCCTGTTTCAAAGGTGCCCACCCTGTGCCCCCATGATTCCATTTCTCATCTCCCATCTTGCCAGGAAAATATTCATACACGTGCACAAAGAGTTTGTTGCCGACCAATTTTGATAAGAAAAAAGGTGGAAGGTAAAAGTACATGGAAAGGGGGACAATTACTTAGACTGCTTTAAATCCATACTTTGGACTGTGATTGAGAAGTTCAAAGGTAGAGCTATGTTCTGACATGTAGAAATGTTCAAGACATGGCTAAGCGAATAAAAGCAACTTGCAGAGCAAGAGTCACAGACAGTAGGCTACTCTGTATGCTGAAACACATGCTCCTGAAACAAAGGTCATAATTTCTACCATAACAGACATAAGGTACGAATAGCAAAGTTCTGGAAGGACAAACATCAAAGAGATAACAGGGTCACCTCTGGCTAAGGACTGGAGGATGGGAGCCATTTTTCATTACTATTTGAATTGTTCATGACATATTATGCATATAAGCTGGAAAGAAAGAAAGAAAGAAAGAAAGAAAGAAAGAAAGAAAGAAAGAAAGAAAGAAAGAAAGAAAGAAAGAAAGAAAGAAAGAAAGAAAGAAAGAAAGAAAGAAAGAA
>CM052811.1:33043098-33160806 GCA_028533885.1 Nasua narica | reverse complement strand
AGAAAGAGAGAGAGAGAAGGAAAGAAAGAGGAAGGAAAAGAGGGAGGAAGGAAGAAAGGGATGGAGAAAGGGAGGAAGGGAGAAAGAAAGAGAAGGAAGGGGGAGGGAGGGAGGGAGAGAGAGAAAGAAAGGAGGGAGGGAAGGAAGGAGGGAGGGAGGGGAAGGAAGGAAGGAAGGAAGGAAGGGGAAGGAAGGAAGGAAGGGAGAGAGGGAGGAAACTAGTGAAGATTCTGCTTTTCAGTGAATTAGAAAGTGGCGGTTCCGTCGGACATCACCCACCTCGAAGCTGAGCCTGGAGAGGCAGAGCTCTGGAAGCCACATGCCAGCCCTCCCAGGAATGGTGTTTTCTTCTGTTCTCGACTCCACTCTCTGGATCGCAGGAACACTCTCTGGGAGGAGAGTTCTCAGGCTGAAGAACTTGGCAGGCCCCTCAGACAGCGGAGTGGGTTCTGATCCATGAGCGTGGTCCTGGACACTCAGGAGATAGGGGCCAGGACGCTGGGTAAGTGCGGATCTGCAGATGGCCGGAGAAAGGAAACAGCTCACATATGCCGGGGGACCAGCTGTCCTAGGACCCGGAATGTTCAGTCCTCCTTCTCTGCACTCCCTTCCTTCCATGACCACCTTTGGAACCTCCAGTGTCTTCTGGTGTTGAGTATTGTGGCAGTGACACCATATTCAGAGACAGTGGTCTCTACCATCTTCGCTGTGGCCAACATTCACAGAGCACCCACTGTGTTCCAAGAGCTTTATTTGACTTAATCACAGCAATATAATAAAAGAGAAGTACCATTAGTAGTCCCACTTCTCAGACTCGGAAACTCGGGCTCAGAGAACTTTGACTGGGTGATTGGCACCAATCACGCAGCCCATACAGGAATGTGCCAGGATTCCAGCTTTGGCTGCCAGATTCTCAGCCCTGCCGTCATGATTCCTACACCGTCTGTGTTGTGGAGGGCGATATCAGGATCCAAGTGGGAAAACATCCTTCCCCAGGACTCTGGGTTCTCTCTGCTGGAGTGAGCCTGAGGGAAACGATTCTACTTGGAAAACTGAAGTCTCTGGGAGCAAACAGGATCAAAGTCTGTAACTGACAGGGAATGGAGGCGAAATAAACAAAAATCAGCAAGAGGGCACATACTCTGTGAGGTTCAAAGGAGAAGAGCTTAGGACAAATAAAAGGAAATGCTACCTTATATGGAGATGGTATGCCTAAAAAGGAAAAAAATAAATTTAAAATAAAGTTTTGAAAATTGCATAGGTTTAAGGTCTGAGTATCTAATGCAAAACATTGAGACTGTCATTGTTAACACTTACTTAGAGAACGCATTGTTAACATTTGCTAAGGGAATAGAATGTAAATGTTCTCACCATAAAAAAAAGAGGAGAGAGAAACATGAGGGGTGATGGATGTGTTCATTAACTAGATAGTAGGGACCCTTGCACAATATATACACACATTCACCATGATGTTCACCTGAAATATCCCACAATTTTATTTGTGAATTATACCTCAAGAAAGCTGAAAAAAAAGAAAGAAAGAAAAATGTATAGGTGGATGATTCACTCATTCTTGCCACAAATGAATTCTGTGTCTGTGCTTTGCCAAATGTGTGGGAATTCCTTGAGGGAGAGGTGGAATGCATTGTGACCCCAACCTTTGCTTTGTTTTTTATTCTTTCATTTACCTGGCCTCTCTGAGGGCCAAGGAAGCCTCCCTCTCCTCACTAGGGGTCAAGCCCAATCGGCCACAGGTGGCCCCTGAAACTGACAAACGAGAATCATTTTCGAGTTTGTTTTCAAGTGTGTTCCAACAGCCTTCTGGAAGCTACATGGCTGTCCACGCCCTTGAAACACCCCATGGGGTGGAGGAGAGAATGTGGGCTCAGGTTTCCAATTCCCATGAGCCTCAGTTCAGATCCTGACTCTGCTGTTCAACAATGGGGTGACCCAGAGCGACCTCTATGCCCAGCTGCCTCAAAACTCAGCTTCGCTGGGTATATGTAAGGCACTCAATAGCCCCTAGCATTTAATGATACCTTGTAAATAATAGCAGTGGTGGTTGTTATTAGGAAGAAACCCTATGCTTCGCACCCCCTCACGGTAAGAGTGTGTCTACCCTTCCGTGAGGGCCATAGGTCAGCAAGGATGGAGATATTGCTGGGGCACTGGAGAAGAGATACAAAAATCAGGGTCCAGAGTTGTAAACCTTAAGAGCTCCTCCTCCAAAAGCAAGGAATCCAGGGGCCATACAGCAGAATGCAAGAAGTCTTGAGTTCAGCCAAGGCCCAAAGTGTGGTAAAGCGCCCAGGATTGCTCTGTTCTGAATGAGGGCGGCCTTCCAGGGGCCACAGGCAGTGAAGGCTGGGGACAAAAGGCACATGAGATCTCCTGAACCTTCTCTATCCCTCAACATCCCCCAACCCCCACCCTTCTTCCCAATCAGCAAGGTCCCCTTGGCCTTTCCATCAGGGCCCCGGGCACTGCCAAGGGGTAGGGGAGGCCATGCCCTGGTCTGGGGTTATACGAACAGCTTGAACTTCTGGCTGTCCAAGGCCACAGAGAACAAAGCCAGCCCGGAGTCAGATGAAGAGCCCTGGGTCTGGGTTTTTTCCTTGGCGCCTCCCCAAAAGCAGCTGTCAGGAAAGCAGCCCACGCCAGTGCCCTGGCACCGGCCTGAGAAGATTCTTGGGCCCTGACTCTTGCTGCTCAGGGCTGGACCAGAGGCCTGGCCAAGGGGAGGGCATAGCTGCTGAGTGAGTTGCTCTCCTCCCTTGCGGCAGGAAAGTTTTCTGGACATGGGGGTCTGACCTCACTCTGGCTACTCCTTGGGTTCCAGAACCTTCCTTCCCAACTGGAAGGTGGATAGGTGCTGGAGAGTGGGAGGAAGTAGGATGGCATGAGCAGAATTTCCAACACTTAAGGTAGGGCCTGGATTGCTAGTGTTTATTTGGTCATTGAATCAGCCATCTACCAGCTGGGTAACCTTGGATATGCTACTTACCTTCTCCAGGGCTCAGTGTTCTCATCTGTAAAACAGGTTGCAAAAGGGCCTTGCTAATTATTTGTGACTTTAAAAAAAATCTATTAAAACTAGAAAAAAGTTGGCATGCTATATGTTGTTTCTGTCCTTTCTATCACCTTCCTCTCTGCTTCCCCAATGAAGCTGTTTCCTACTCAGGGGTCCCCCATATACCCCGGGCGCAGTCACCAAAAGTCTGTGGGTAAGCAAAGAGCTTGAGAGACACACACCCAGGACCTATCTCCACCCCTGAACCAACCGGACAAACACCGCCGTTGGTGGCTTTTTCCAAACTGCCTTGCACACGCGGGCCTTTCCTCTCACCTGCCAGGACCTGTATTTCTGTGTTTGGACAGCCTGAGGGGGAGGGGTGGAGCAGAGGCTCATTAATGATTGATTCTCTGGCAGGGCCACCAGGAGGCCTCCGGGCAGGTGGTCAGCCATTTCCTGAGGTGTGGGGACAGGGTAGAGATCCCATGGGGGCTGCAGCCGCATAGGGCAAGCCTGGGAGGGGAGAAGGCGAGCACAACCCGCAGGTGCCCTGGCCACTTCTGGCCTCTGCGAAGAGGGGAAGTCGGCCTCGCCCTGGTGCTGCCCTCCCCTTCTGCCATTGGCTCTGCTCCCTTTTGGTGGGTCAAACCTTGCAGCTGTTCCCCTCTCAGAGACCTCCGCGCCCCACCCCCAGCAGCCCACCCCACACCCACAACACACGGGATCACCGGCCCTTTTCCGTCCCATGGCCCCCCTGTCCATCACCCCGTGATTCACGGGGCTATTAGAAAAACTCACGTTGCTTTGGGGAGGGGATTAAAGGAATGGGCTTCTCCAGCAAAATTTCCAAGGAGTTATAATTCTGCCCTTCTTGAAAGTATTGCCTGGCCTTTGTTGCCTAACAATAATTAACTTCTGTGCAGAGCTGTGGTTTCCAAGGGGCTTCCACGTCCGTAACTCTGTTCATCCCAGCAAGAGATCTAGGAGGCCGGTCTCACCCTCCTCACTCCCCACCTGCACCCACATCCCACCGAATAAGCCAGTGAGGCTCAGAGAAAGGAGATGATCCTGTGTTCCATAGCCAGGGCTGAAACGCCCACCTTCTACCTCTTAGCAGAGACCTGCTGGTTTCTTCCCAGGGAATGCATTTTAGTCCCCAGAATTGTTTCCCATGCAGGGGAAGGGGGCATTGGCAGGTAAGCAATGAGGGTTGGGGGGGGGCGGGGATCTTCCCCCAAGGCTGGCCTCTGGGTGGTCTTCCCAGAGGAACTCCCCAGGCTTCTTGTCAAAGTGGGAGAAGGGGGGTCCCAGATTCCCTCCCTGTCTTTCGATTAAGAAGTAAGGCCCATGGCCCAACGCTGGAGTTCAAGGGGCCATGGAGCCTGAGCCAGAAGGTGATAGGATTCCACCTGTGCAATTAAACAGCCAGCCCAGTAGCCCGTGTAAACTCCGAGCTGCTTATAAAAACCCCAAACCACCGTCTTTCCCAATTCTATCCGCTATGAGGGCCAACTCCTCCTGGTATGCCCAGGGCAGCTTGGCTTTAGCACCAAAAATCCCACATCTAGGGAATGCCCTCCATCTCATTTCCAGCAAACCCGACCACCAGCTCTGCCAATGTCGGCTGAATCCTGGGGGGGAAAAAAAGAGCATCTTTCGAAGGCTCAGCAGGTCAACTTAGAATAGAAAAAAAAAAATCGCAGAATACTCATGGGACTTAGGCAGCTATACCTGACATGTATTTCAGACTCTTTGAATGTTAAACCTGAAAGAACATTTATTTCCACAAAGAAACACTCAGATCTGTGGCCAGATCTGTCCAATTTTTAAAGGCAAGCCAGAGTTACTCTTTCTTCTCTAATTTCATATTGGCAATTAATCACATTTTCTTGGAAAAACACTGAGTTCAAAAAAATTGTAACTGGGTTTAAACCACAGGTTGCCAGTTGATCATCTCAGCATGAAAACCTTACGGGCACCAAATCTAAGAAAAGCTGGAGAAGGAGGTGTCGGTTTTAAAAAGTGTGTTCTAAATGTACCATTGAGCCAAGAGTCTCTCAGTCATGATGCTAAATTTATTCTGAAATATTAAATAACATCAGAGGAAGGCTTAAGATTTTTATGTGTAGCTAAAATGATCATGGATATGAGTTTTTCAAATATATATATTTTATTTAAATAGACATAAATATATTTTAATATATTTAGCTTAAGTATTGAAATATATGTATTTCAAACTCATTTTGCAGAGTTGGTTTTGCAAACCAACTCATTTTGAGTTGGAGTGCTGATTAATAATTATTTTCTTGGGGTGCCTGGGTTGGGCATCTGCCTTCGGCTCAGGTCATGATCCCCGGGTCCTGGGATCCAGCCCCAAGTCGGGCTCCTTGCTCAGTAGGAAACCTGCTTCTCCCTCTCTCCCTGCCTGCCACTCCCCCTGCTTGTGCTCTCTTTCTCTCTGTGTGTGTGTGTGTGTGTGTGAGAGAGAGAATAAATAAATAAAAGTCTTTACAAATAAAATTTTAAAAATAACCATTTTCTTGACCTTGGTGGCAGGGAAATAGGAAGCAATAAGGAACCCAGGCCTGATTTCTGATAGTAATTAGAAAGCACCACGAGGTCTGGGTTTATCTCCTTAGCAGGGCTTACTGTATTCTTACTGCTAGCTAGCTCTAGAACTTCTCTCTGCTGGGTCTCCTCCTGGCCATCTGCTGTCACCTGTATTCCGGGGAAGGGGTGCTCTCTTTGATGTGTGAATGGGCTTCTTGCAACTTTCGTTTTCATATTTAAATGATTTTTTTAAATGAGCTCACAAAGGAGGCAAGAATGTTTTGACAAGTTGTTGCTTTTGTCCTTTGAGAACGGTTTGCCAGAAAAGGGAGGGGAGGGTGGATTTATTTTGTCAAATGAGAAAAGCAAAAATGGATGCACGCGTTTCCACGATGATTGGTACCCGTCAGGCCCTTGGCTTGGGAAGACCCTCTGAGGTCTGCAGAACTGTTAGGGTCAGAGCGTGGCGGGCTCCCCTGGGCACTGCCTTCTTGGTGGGAGGGAGCCCGCGTGGACAGCCAGCCTTCCCGCCTGCTGCCTGGGGTTCCCCCACGGAGGCAGGGCGGGCACCAGGGGGCCCGGAGTGGTGTCATCGGACCTGCTTCCATCCCAACCCCTTGATCTCTCTCCAGGGGGTCTTACCAGAGAAGTACAGGGTTTGGACATTTGGAAACCACAGAGCAATTTTAAATAACGATTTTGGAGAAACTTTGGACACAGTAAAAAGCCCCTACTGTTTCTGTTGAGGGCCATTGTTACAAATGTGGAGGACCCACCCGGGGACATGCAGATTCTCTGCTCTTTCTTTTCACAAAATGATTAATTTCTATGAAATCGAGAAAGTCTGGGCGGGAGGGAAAAGTGGATGAACCTGAAAGATAAAACTTCTTTTTATTTTTTTTATTTTTTAAGACTTCTTCTTTTAAAAAAAAAAAGATTTTATTTATTTATTTGACAGAGAGAGAGGCAACACAAGCAGAGGGAGTGGGAGAAAGAGAAGCAGGCTTCCCGCAGAGCAGGGAGCCTGACTTGGGGCCCCGGGATCAGCAGGCATTTAATGACTGAGCCATACAGGTGCCCCAAAACTTTTCTTTTTTATTAAGAAAAATTGTGTTTTTGCACACACGGGCTCACACACGTGCATATACACACACACGTCCTCCTGGATCACCCACTCCCTCTGCACCTTCACTCCCCTCTCACTTGGCCGTCTCTGGCCTCTATAGCCCACAGTGGTCCCTCCAGGTCAGGGAGTTGCACTCCTGAGGCTGGCCATCTGGTCTGAGACTGGGGAGCATCCAGGCCCTGCCCCTCTCCTCCCACCCGTTTGTTCAGCATGCACAATTTTCCCTGGACCCAGCCTGCCACACAGATGAGAAAAACCTATGACCAAAGAGAAGGCAGCTCATGTGCACCCAAGACACCCCATCTTCTCCCCACCCAGGACCCCCAGCTCCCAAGGCTGCTGATTACCCCAGACTAGGCCAGAGGTCAGCTCAGTCCTGTCCCCATCTGACACCCTTCCATGCTGAAGTGAGATGTAGACCCTCCCTGCCCACCCTCTGAGCTGTTCTCCCAAGTTCAAAATCCTCAAAGGGCAAGAATGAGGGCTGGCTGGTGACTATGTGTGTCACCAGGAGGAGGAGGAGAAGCCCTGCTGAATAGGTTAGGGGACCATTTTCATTAATCTAATAAATGGAGGGTGTGGCTCTTAGCTGGGTGAGAGGGAGGCAATGGGTTCTGGGGCTATTCAGGGTTCTGCCTTGGAAGAAGTCCACACCAGCGGTGAGAAGATGGGACCCTCCAGTCTCCAGCCCTATTTGCAGGCTTCTACCTTTAGAAACAGGCTTAGAAACAAAAGTTCCCTCCTGTAAAAGAAAAGGCTGCTTCCCCAGAGCGGAACAGGGGGTGAGAGAAAGGATACAAGGTGTCACAGAGAAATTGTGTCTCTCACTTCTGGTGGTCAGTGACCCCAGGAGGACCCAGAGACCCTCACCCTCGGGCTCTGAGGCCTCCATCTCCCACTCCTCCAATATACCCAGGCCTGCTGAGGTAGGGCTCAGCTGCCTTCCTCTCCTCTCTCCGCTGGAAACAGAAGCTCCAGCGAATGTTTCTAACTCCTGAGTCCACTCAGCCATGTCCCCCTTGCAAAATCCTCCCCTTCCCGCACCCCCCTGCACCCAGCCAGCCAATCCGCGGCCTGCGAGTCTCTCCAGACCCATCTCTCAGAGCCCTGGCGGGATAAAACCGGTAGGCGATGCCGGGTGGATGGAACAAACTTCAGAAGGAGGAGAGACGCAGGGCCCAGGGCACCCTCACGGGCTGACCCGGGCAGTGAGGGCCTGCGGCGGCCGGCTGGCCAGGTATGCTGCCCAGGGGTTGGCTGAAAGCTGACTGGGGGACAGCGGTGATTCCAGAAGGGAGAGGGGCCCAGGGAGCCTGGCAGCTTTTCCCCCTCTTAAGTTAAACTGGATAAGGCTGGGGCAACAGAGGAAGAGGGCACCGGGCTGGAGTTTGGGGCTTCCTCAGAGGACCCCCAATCCCGGATCCTCTCGGCAAACGTGTGTTAGCCAGGCCGAGGTGGGCCACCCTTCGCCTAAAAATCCTCCGACTCCAGCCACGTGATGAGAGCCTGAGGGATAGGGCCCGGGGAGAAGGCAAAAGCCTGGGGACATCGAATCTCATACCCCTTCCCCTGGGTCTGTGCAGGGCAACGGCTTGGCGGCAGGCGCGGCGGGGACCTGCGTGAGGAAGCCCTGAGCCCTCGGCGGGCTGCGAGCGACTCCCCGGCAATGCCTCACAACTCCATCAGATCCGGTAAGGACGCGGCGTTGCCGGGACCCCGGAGCCCCCGCGTCGCCGTGCGTCCGTGCGTGCGCTCGGGTCGGTGGGGCCGGGGAGCTTACGCTCCGGGCTCGTGGGACCCACCTGCGCGGGGACGCAGCTGGGGGCGCCGCTGGCCTAGCTCTCCGCTGCGGCTGTCTCGCCGTTCTCAGGCCCCAAGGTTCCCCCCTCGGCCCGGCGAGCCGCCCTCCCCAGGCCTTGGTTTCTGCGGACCACACGGAGCGGTGAGGAGCTCTCCGTGCGGGTCAGAGGGGTGTCCCTCGCTCCCCACCCGCGTCTTGCATGTCCCATGGGGGAGGACATCCTGTGCCGCTCAGGCCCTGGGCCGCCCCCACCCCCCGACCTCTAAGCCCTCCAGCGCGGATGCGCGCAGCTCTTGCCCCTGGCTGTCCCAACGGAAGGTGGGCCCCGCGCACCCCTCAAGCCGGCGGGAAAGAAACCGGTGGTCCAGGGCCTGGGGGCCTCTGAGTGCTCTCGGCTGCTCTCGGACTCCTCCTTGCCGAGCCTGGGGCAGGCCGGGAGCGGCTCGCGGGCCTGGGAACATTGGGCTGTCCGCGGGGCCGAAACCCCCTCCCTAGCGGTGACCCTGCACAGGGCCTTCCAAAGCGCTCGGGGTCCCCGGCCGCAGCGCCTGCTCTTCCCCGCCTTCTGGCCCAGGCCGAGGTTGTTGGGGGGGGGGGGTAGCTGTTACGGAAACAGAGCCCCAGGGTCGGGGCCGGCGGGCGCTGTGGGCACGGTGGGCGCGGTGGGCACGTCCGCCCCGGCGCGCAGCAAGTGTGGACAGCGGGCAGAGGCGCGGCCCGGCCCGCGGTGATGGATGGAGCCGGGCGGGCCGTGGGGAAGGCGATTTATGGGGCCAGGGCGCAACGCTATCGATTTGGGCCGGCGAAGTGAGAGGAAATCAATATTTCGGATGAATTCTCGGCGAATATGAAGTCCCGCTCGGCAAACGGGACATTTGTTATAATAAGCAGGGTCGGATCGGGCGCGGCGCGCGGCTGAGATCTCTATTTAGCTGAGAGCGCCACGAGTCCGAGCTTCGCCGGGCAGCCTCGGGTCCGGGGGCCGAGGCTGCACAACCAGGGGTGCGGGGAACCCCGCGAGGCGCTGGAAGATTGCTCATTCTGGCTTGCTCTAAGGTGGGAGATGGAGTCAGCAGTACGCTGCCTCCCCACCCTCGTGCCCCTAGAAGAGCTTGGCCCGAGCCGTCCCGGCCGCCTCTCCGGGCGCGGGGCCGCTTTCGGGGCGCGGAGTAGAAACCTCGCGGCCCTTCCAGAGAGCGGCGGGGTCGGCGAGCCAGGGAACCGAACGGACCTGCCTGGCTCCCCTTACCCGGCCGCACTCCCGCGCCGCGCGCGCTCCCTGATCACTTTCTGAGCCCGGAACCAGGTTTTAGCCCCTGGGTCATTAGCCAAACCCGCGTACAATACCGGACGTCGCCCCTGCCTCGGGATCCGGACAGTCTCCGAGGCCGAGCGCTCAGCGCTTAATGCCCCCTCGTACGCCAGCCTGGTCCTGGCCAATTCTGCTAGGTTCCCGATTCCATCTCCCCCCGCCCGACCTTCCCCTGACCTTTCTGGCGGTGGTAGGAGTGGGTGCCCTGGGACCTCGAATTTACCGTGCTGCACCGGACCCCTTTACCTCTGTTGTTGCTAGAAATAAGACGAGGTCACGGTCTCTTGGGTTGGCTTGATTTTGTTTTCGTTACCTGTTTTCATTCTAGAAGCACTCAGAATAAATGGGGATAAAAGAAGGAAAGAAAACAAAAAAAGGACACCATTTATTTTTACTTTATTTTTAATCAGCAACAGGCCCAGAAGATGAGAGGCCGATTCCCCACTGGCTCAGATGCAAATTGTCCTTGGGTTTGGGGGCAGAGCCATCCACCTCCTGGCAGGATCAGGACAGAGGTATTTTTCCGTTTAAGGAAGGCAGAGGGACTACTTCTAAATCTCCCTCCAAAACAAATAAAGAAATAAAACTGCAAGGAGGAAAAATGAGCCTTTTTCCTTTCGTTTAATTTAATGCTAATAAAACAGAAGAAAACTGCCTAAAACACAGCTCAAACATTTTAAGGCTATCCCATTTCTTTTCTAAATTCTCTTGTGAAAACCTGAGCCAGAGACTTCCCTCTATCTAATCAGTTTTCTTAATACCGTTGCCTATATTTAAAGATAAATTCATAAGCTGACTCTGGTTTTTATAAGTCCATTTCTCTCAGGTTTTAGCAGCTTCCCTCTTTTCCCCAGGCACTTCCATTCCTGAGTTCGCCTTTGCCTGGAAAGCTTCCATTTAAGTTTTCTCTGGAGCAGAATCCCGGGGCGCGCAGGCGGCCACGGGGTTTTTCGCGGGACCGAGACTGAACACACGCACCGTTTCCAAAAACTCGAGAAGCCCAGAAAAGTTTCCTGCTCGGCCTCTGCCCTCCAGACCAGTCGCTGCCCCTCACCCTGGGCTGGTTCACTCTCACTCTCCTCTGATCTTGCTTTGAAGAGAGTTCTTATTTTTTTTTTTTCCTACAAGCTTTATTCTGAAGGGCTACGGAGAGCGCATAGGGAATTATTTTGATTCCGCTGGTCAGCAATGGGCTGACCCTTCTGTAAAATCGACTGGGAATTTTGTAGCACCAGGGAACAAAGATCCTTTAAGGCGCAAACCACTTTTTTTAATGTTTAAAGATAAATGCCACATAAATATTAAAATGAAAATCATTCCGTGTCAATGAGGAAGAGAGTTTAGTAAAAGCAAGCAGGTTGCCATTAAAAGTTATGTGCCAGAACTTGAGGCAACCCTCCTCCCCAGCTACTGAAAATAGATTATTCAAGGGGTCAAATGAGACTTGAGATCAAGGAGGAACATGCCTCTAACTTCCTAGATCTGGGATGCAAAGCCTTGTTCCCTCCTCTTGGTTTATTAAAGGAGGAAAGGGGATCAAATGCATTTGGGAGGGATCTATTTTCTTCCCAGGTTTCTAGCTTGGGTTGAAAACAAGGTCTCCGGATGGGAAACAGTCTCAAAGAACATAAAGAGGTATTGGGGTTCCTCAATTCATCTTTGTTTCAAGAGGGTCCATCCTCCCACCCTCGTCAATGCAAGTTAATTAGGAGATAATTTAGCTACCTTGTGAATTAGTTTTAAGATAAGTATCTTTTCAAGCTTTGTCACTTTAATTGCTCCACTGATTGATAAGAAGTAATTATTTCTAATTGACACTTTTTTGATGTCTATTGGAAGCATTTATTTGGGACTTTTTGGGGTGGAAGGAAAGTTAATTAATTTTATCAGTCTCAGAAAGATTCTGCTTAATTTTGCTGAAGAGGACAAAGGAAATGGAAAAAAAAAAAACAAAAAACCAGTCTCATGAAATTTTAATTATTGCGATATTTTTATTCAAAGGAGATCATCCACTCATAATAATATGTCAAAACTTTCTATTTATGGCTTCAAATCTCTAATTTTAGCAGGGTACCTGTTTACTGGGTATATATTTTTCCGTGGATCTACTCACCACCCCTTTAAATGCTGACTTCATTTTGGAGGTTACTACGCTTTGTAATTAATTTTCGTGAAAAGTAGAATGGATAGAACTCCGTATGCCCAGAATAAATGGCATCATTTTCGTAAGAGCTAATTGTAAGAAAGACTTACTAATCATCATCCCTGTTCTGTAATTATTGATAGAGTTGGGTATGAAGGTGAAACTTTACTTCGGTGACATGCCTTTTCGTACTTAAACCTCGGAGTAAACAGTTTAATCATTCACACCCTCCAGAATATGTTACTGTGAAAGAGAAAGAAGGGACAGAATAAAGAGCAAAAGAAAGACCCTGAAAAGAGGCAATGGGGGGAAGGGTAGGAGAGAGAGAGAGAGGGAGGAGAAGGTGGCTGGAGAGAAATCAAAGTGAAAGAACTTATTGCAGAAGCAAAGGTAGCCAGGTGCACAGGACCTTTGTCATTCAATATATTAAAATGGGAATTCTACTTCAAAACACATCCTTTCCAACCGGGATCTCTACCACAGCCCTAAGCAACCCCTAAACACCACTGGCAACTTCCCCACTTTTCTATGCATGAAAAGAGGAAGGATTTTCAGGAGTCAGCTGGTCTGGCTCTTGGGTGTCTAGATATGAAAGTCTCGATTTGGTGGTGTTCCTAAAAAGGAAGCAAGAAAATACGCCTTGTGCTCCGGAAGGTTGTAAAGAGATTTAAATGTTGTTTATTTTTATTATTAAAGCCCCTGTAATCTCCATTCCTAGCTGTATACCCACAATCTTTCCACAGATAGACTTGCAACTCCCTGACAGGAGAATGTTTGCACACAGACCCAGAGTGGAGACACATACTTGCACACACTTATGCACGCCTGAAATGAGAGAAGCATGATCAGACAAGATGCGCTCCTGCCAGGTTAATTGCAGCCAGTGCCTTTCTCATTTATGTATAAAATCTTCTCTGCTTTTAATGATGTTTCTCCCAGATTACGTGGAGCTGCAAGAATGAGGAAACATTCTAAATGAAAAAAGAAATTTAAGATGTACAAACAGCAGAGAATATCACATACCAATCTCACTATTAGGGAAACTGAAAAAATATATAAATAATGCAAAAAAAATCAGCAAGGGAGAGTTTAGTAATGGAAAATTCCCCTGCAATTAAATGAAACAGTAATTTAGTAGAGATATGCCTGAATGAATTAGCATTTATTAATTGGTTCTCATAAAAAACAATTTGCGTGTGTGTTTCGGGGGGATATTTAAAGTATTTATATTTCATAGGAAAAGTGCTTCAAATATGCTTATCAAATTATGGAGTGATCGTATTGTATTTGGCGGAAAATCCCAGTTTTCTCACTGGTGAATTTCACCTGCACACAAAGACCGTGGGTTGAAGGAGATGAGTCCTTTTGAATCAGAATGAAGCTGGTCCCCTCTTCTCTTGGGACGTTTCCAAGTGTGAAACCAATGGGAAACCCATTGGCAGGGTCTGTTATGCTTGGGCCTGGTCCTGAGCAGACTCCCAGGTGACCCGTCTCCTCTGGGGCGCGACTAACTGAGGCAGAGAAGCCTGCTTTGTGGCTCTGCCCCCCCCCCCCCCTTCTTGCAGCCAGCCTGCTCCAGCGTCCTCGCCAGCTCCGGCAGGAACTGCAGTTTGTAATCTCAGCGAGGAGCTTGCTAGGGTTGACTGGTGCATGGATGTGTTTACTTTCTCTCGCCACAGTTGGTCTGTCTTCAGTTCTAAGCATTTTAAAGCTGCTCTATTTATCAGTCCAAGAGGTGCCGAGTTCTCAGTTGCGCTGAGAAAGCTTTGAGCTCTGGGGTTCTGAGACACAAGGAGCCAAAAGATAAAAGAAACAATTTCGTTTAAGAAAAAAAAAAAAAAAAGATGATTTTAAAAAGAGAGGACAGGAGAATGCACCCTATTTAAGACTGCAATTGGCTTTTGTCTTATTTGAAACTTGGGGACCGACTGAGTCGCTGGCCCCCACCGGCCCCCACTCCCTTCAGAGATAGGACACGGGGATATAAACCATCGTATAAAAAGAGGAGAGTGCACCCCCGTACTCAGAGTTCTTTGGATGAGTGATTCTTTTCTGGGTTCAGACTGGAACACTTTATAACCTGGGTTCTTTTGGAGAAAGAGCTAGAAGACATTCTGCCTAGGAAGTATGTGCAGTGACCACACCTGCCTCTTTGGGGGAAGGAGTAGACAACAGCCGTCCAGGGGTCTCCTGGTACCTGAGACCTCCACTATCCCAGGCCAGTCGCAGTTCCTTCGGTCAGTGATCAGTGACTCCCCGATGGAATCTCTGGGTAGGGTGGCTTGGCAGAGGCATCTGCCTTATTCTTTATTTAACTGTGGTTAGGGCATTTTTAAGTAGATCTTTGAGGGTCATAACTATTTCCTTAGGTCCAGAGTGAAGGTTGACAAGCCTGTTAGGGTTTTTTGAAAGCCCCTCCAGGTCTCTCCCTTGGCCAGGTGGGGACACGGCGAGCAAATGTCTCTTACATGGGCCATGGGCCAGAAAAATCTTCCCAGGAAGTTTTCTATTTTAAACCCACAATTCATGTCACTGAGTCTAGGCTTTGCTCTGACTGGGGCTCCTCCCTCAGGAATGGGGCTGGGCAGAAACCAGCATCTCCTTCCTTGAGGCATGTCCAAGATCAATGGGAGGGAGGTTCAGGAGGTCCCCCAGGGAGGGGTGGGTTCTGTTTCTTTGTTCATTCCTCAGGATCCCTCCCTAGTCCCGAACGAACGCCATATAAGATGCCAAGTCTTGCCAAGGCTCAGCACAGCCAGCCCCACGGCCGCTGCGGCTCTCCCAATGCCACTTTTAGAGTTAAGAAAGGGAAGTGATACCCAAAGAGCTCACCACACTGTGGCACTTAGTGAGCCCTCAGTAAATGAAAGCTAGCTTAATATCTCGGCGGGCTCTTCCTGGCATGGTATTCCTCGGGAGAGGGCACATCAACTTCTAATTTCGTTCCCAGGACTCTACCAGGCAGGTACTCTTTTTGACAGTTTTGCAGAAGAGAAGACAACAGATGCTAAGAGCGGCTGATGTGACTCCAAACCCCCTTCCTCTACCCGCCCCCCCCTTCCCAAAGTCTAGCTCATCCAGACTCCCTGAGGCATTGGATGGTTCGCGCCTACAACTCCGCTGGGAATCTGGGCCAGCACCCTCGATGAGAGGGTGTGAGGGCCTGTAGGGACAGCAGTTGTGACAAGCAAGGCAAGGCCTTCAGTCTGTCAGCTTCTTCTCCTCATCAGGGTCCCTAACTGTCCCGCTCATTAGAATAGATCCCTTTTCAGTGCAGTTCTCGGTCTTCCCATCTGCACAATGGGAGAAGTGGTACTCATGAGTACGTCCCTCCTGGAAGTCGCTGTAAGGACCTGATCAGCCATCAGGAAAGGCAGAAAGAGGGGACTTTCTTTGCATGCATGCCCCCAGGCTGCCATGTTTCCACCTGCACCGCAAAAGGAGGACAGCTATCCTCCGGTACTTCGATTTATTGAAGCCAACAAGGAACTTAGTCCCTTGGCAGCTCCAAACCACACTAGGCCTACCTACTTGCCTCCATTTCAGAGACTGTTGAGTTAGCGGGTATGATGGAAGTTTCCGAGTTACTGGGAAGACCCGTCCACCAAGTCAGGGGCCATCGCCGGTGCCCAGTCCCATTTCCCCCAGTTTAGGCTCATTCCTTCCGCTGCTTCCGCGGTGTACCTCTCACTGAAGGCTTCAAAACCAAACCGTCAGCTCCTTCAGAGCCGCCTCCGTGGTTCAACCTGTAACATTAGCTGGAGATTTTGGCACTCTTCACTATGAGGGTAGCTGGTTGCAATTTTCGGATGAAAACCCATCTGTAGTTTAAGTGGAGAGACTCAGTGAGAGAGAGAGAGAAAAAGAATTATTTCTTTTTTCCCTCTCCATTCTTTTTTTTTTTTTTTTTTTTTTAGAGAGCGAGAGACTGAGAATGAGAGGGGAGAAGGTCAGAGGGTGAAGCAGACTTCCCGCAGAGCCGGGAGTCCGATGTGGGACTCGATCCCGGTACTCCGGGATCATGACCTGAGCCGAAGGCAGTTGCTCAACCAACTGAGCCACCTAGGCGCCCCCTCGCCATTCTTTTAACTCTTGTCTTTCTTCTCCTGTCTTCAGCCACAATGCTCATCAGTTTTTCTTTTGCACTTGTTCTCCTAAGTGGCCTTGGAGTGACCTGAGTAGTTAGTGCTAATTAGTCCCCTGGGACATATTGTCGCTGTCAGACCAGCACAGCAGAGAGGTCCGGGAGCTGGTTGGGTGACGCATCTAGGAAACAGCTTAATCCGCTGTCATCCAGTGAACTGCATGTTTGCACACCCAGGGTCCGCTGTGTGCGTTGCATTTTTTATCCCTCAACCTCTCTAGGGGGACAGCAGAATGATTATTCCTAGAATAAACTCCGGGGCCAGGAGGTTGAGGGATTTTGCAGTCCATGGAAAGCCAGGGCCAGGGGAGCCTCCCCACCGCCACAGGCAGCAGGAGGGGCTATACCTCCAAGGCTTTCCCTGTGCTGACCCTGAGGTTTCCTCCCTGTGTGACCTGGGGCAAGTCAGTTGTCTCTCTGGGCTTAAATTTCCTCTTGTGTGTAAAATACGAAAATGTTGTAGGGATTCTAGAAAGTACCTGCAGTATGACCTGTATCTTACCGCCCCCCCCCCACCCCACCGCACATAGCAGCTACTCAAGAGGTTTTTTTGTTTTTTGTTTTGTTTTGTTTTGTTTATGTCCTGCTCCATCCCCTGGTCACCAGGAGGAGAGTCTCCAAAAATTCTCTAGGGCACATGCCCCAGAAAAAGTTACATTGTCTTAGCATTTCCTGTGAAACTCTCCAGGAGTAACTTGCAACCCAGCATCCAAACTTGGTTCCGGTTAAAATTTAGGACCAATCTTTTAGGCCTACTGCCTAAGAGTGTGGGATTAAGTGAAAGGACACATGGGAAGGGCTGGCTCAAACCCCCCCGGGGCCGTTATCGGCTGCATTGGCAGCCCACTCGGCAAAATGATTCCTTATTTCATTTTACCAGAAAACCCAGTCACGGGGAAACACTAGAATGGGCTATCTGCGGGCTTTATGTTGGCATCCGGAACATTCTAGGGCTTTGGTAAAATGTAGTGTCTCAGAGGACAGGTGCGCGAAAGTGGGTATCTGCCTCTCCTGGGCATATAGTGAGGGAGACACGAAGACACGTCTCGGTACTTGTTATTAATTGACACAAAACCATACGTTTATGTTTTTAAAAATTTATTAATCCCTCTTTCCCTCTCCCTCCCCCCACCCTGCCCCCTTCTTCCGTCTTCCTACTCTGTGTAATAATAATCTGGCTTTGTTGTGGCCGCAAACCCTGGGTGACACTTAGAATGAGCTGAGCCCCGAATCACTGACTCCAGGTCTGTTTTGGTCTTCCGCTCCAACCCTGAGATTGTTCTCGCGCGCTGTCAAAATGGAGGCGGCCAGAGTGGGGCAACCTCTTGATAGGTCCTTGGGCATCTGGCAGTGACTTGGAGGCAGGAACGGGAGTGGGGAGGAATGAGGACGGGAGGGAGAGTGTTAGAGCAGGAGAGGTACCAGAGTCAAGGAAGGAGCCAGCTGGAACCTGAGGGTCAGCGGTTTACTGCCATGTAACAAACCCTCATGCTGGGCCGCCCGCCATGTGCAGGGCGCCGTGCCAGCGATGGTGGCACTCACTGCCCCGGTGGTCAAGGCAAACGACGGGGGTGATCGGCACCTTCTCAGGGCGGGCCACTGGAGTCTTGTGATTCCCCGTCAAGGGGACAGACCCACAGCACCAGGAGGGGACATAATCAGACCGAACAATGCAGTGGTGGGTCAAGGACTGAAAACTAACAACCCGGGGGGTGGGAACACAAAGGTCATTCCTTGATCTCCATCAGTCACCCCAGCCCGACCCTGGGTAAAGCTCATCTGGCCTTCGTGGGTCTAGTTGGGCCTTGGAGCACTCGTTCCAGAGAGACAGCCGGCTCCATGGGGGTCTACACTGGGACTCTGGAGTGGGGTAGCCGGCCGGCTCGTGGCAAGATGTTGCCGCTCTGGAGGTGCAAACGCCATGGAGATGTGCCCACACCTGCTGAATCAAACACTAGGCAGCCGCTCCTGGCGCATGTCCCCCACACCTTCAGGGATGTGCAGACCTCATAGGATTTCCCTTCTAGGCATCCCAGCTCCCTGACAGCGTGGCAAGGAGGAGGTCCTTCCGGTGCTCATGTTCTGTGATGACATGACAGTGCCCCACACCAGGGGGATCCCCATGCCCCCCAAGCTTCTCCATCTCCTGCCGGCCACAGAGCTGTCTGGACAGGTGCCCCTAACTGGGGCGGGCCAGCCCAGACCTCAGGGCTCACCCTTCTGCAGGTGAGACCTGCTCTCGAGAGTCCTGCTGGCAGTGACACCGTGGCTGTCTTGATGGCTTCCTCACAGTTGCGTCCCTGGCTGGCTGGCTGGCTCCTGTTGGCTGGAAGGCGTCCATCTCCCCGGGAGATCTGAGGCCAGGAGCGCATCGTGCCGCTGCCCACATTGCTCTCTGTCCCCACCTCCCTGAAGTCACTGTCTGTGCCGTGGCAAGGACGCAACCGTGCGCAGCCTTCTATTGTTTGTGGACAATCTCGTTTGCGTTTGCCAACGCACCCCATGTAGACGGTGCCTGTGCTGAGGCCAGGTGAGCCTCTCTTTCCCCTGGCTGGGGGACAAAAGGGAGTGCCAAAGGGGCTGGCACTGGGGGCCTTGTAAGTTCAACCACTGACACCTGCAGGAAAGTAGACACGAGGACTGGCTGACCTCAGGCTTGGGAAGCGCTTACTCGGGGGCTCCCCCCCCCAGCCATCCCCCATCAGCCCAGCTCAGATGCCACCTCCCCCTAAAGCCTTCCCTCCCCCTCCAGCTCCCCAGGGCCCCCTAGCACTTTCTTTTTATGGCATGTTTTGCAGTCCCCTTTGTAAAGGAGTATTTCTCTCTGTGCCTTTGCCCTTCTCGATCTGGGCGACCCAAACACCTGCGAGGCTGTGGGCCTTGCACAGGAGCTCCCTAGGGTCGTGTTACACCGAATATCTACCTGGACCCGGAGTTGGTCAAGGCCAGCGGGGGTCCCCCCAGGTGAAGTCCTATTGGCACGTTTTCCTGACAAGGACACAGACTCGCAGGGGCGTGCCTTGCTCCGGACCTCACGGGCCTAGTGGCACAGCAGAGGCTCCATGCTTACAACCAGGGCTGGCTCGGTGACACCGGGCTGCCTTCAGAGTGTGCCGGTGTAGAGTGAAGGCAGACGCAAGTCCGAGGAGTGCTGGCCCAGGGAACCGAGGAGGGGGGCTTCCCACACCTGCTGGCAGGGGCTGCTGAAGCCCAGGGAGAGGTACTGACACACACAGACACACATATACACAACACGCACACTCCCATACACAAGAGCGTTCGTACAGAGCCACACACTAGGGCGAGGCGCCCCGGGACTAAGGTGAGGTGCCGGGAAAGCAAAATTTAAGGAAGCGCTCGCTCTCGGGCTTGTGCGAGGCAAAGGCTGGCCCCGAGCATGAGGGCCTCCTTAAATTCTGTACCCTGGGCACCAGAGTCCTGTCACACACCCATGCTCACATACCGTGGATGACGTGCTCTCTCACACACGTACAATACTTACCCTGTGTCACGTGTGAACACTAGGAAGAAGTCTTTACAGTGCAGAACACTGTCCTAGGTCTGTGGGTGATACAAAAAAAGAAGGCCAAAGAAGCCCCTGCTCTCAGAGACCCCCAGAGATACAGCCGGGAAAGCCCACGTGCCATCGCAGGGTCCCGATCTGGTCCACGTTGCTGAGAAGCACCAGTAACAGACGCGGTAGACAAATGAGGCCCAGGGTATCCGGGGAATCTGCTCTGTGTTGTGGGTCAACTCGGACCAATGTATGCGTGAGGTCACTAGCTTATGCCCTGCCTCTGAGCAGAGGACCCCCGATGTCCGGCCATACCCTTCTCCCCGGGGGTCCCACTTAAGTTCTAGGACAGAGGAATCATGGGGGCCCTGCAAAGACCTGGGGTTCAAATGAGACCAAAAGACGGTCATTCACATGGGCCACTCATGAGGCCAGTGTCAGAGCCACGAGCAATACTCTGTCTCTGGGGTTCATACTGGCTCTTCCCAGACGAGTTCAGCATTACCAAGCAGGCAGATCACAGCAGCAGGACCTGCTTGTTCTAGAATCTGGCCCCTTGGTTCCCTGAGGACGGCAACACTTGAAGACAGGAGGCGGAGGGTTGTCACCAGTGGCCTCCTTCCTCCGCTCAGACCACGAGAATATCCTGTCTGATCTTTCAGCCCGGCTCAGAATTCCCCGGCAGCTCTGCCCCCCAGCCCCCCGGTCCTCAGCCTGCAGCTTTGTGAGCACCCAGGCCCCAGGTCATGGAAACGTTCAGGGGCCACGTGAGTGTGCCCCGCAAGCTCGCGGAGGCCCGAGGCTTCTGCGGCACCTGCATGGACCGATTATTACCAACAACGCGGTGGCATCGTGAATGCTTTGTACATTGGATCCACAAATATTTGTATCACCTTCATAAATGAGGGATTCTCAAACCCTGTGTCCCTGCGGAGCGGGCCGAGATGCCCATTGATCTAATGAAACGGAGCGACAAGGGCAAGAGAAAGTGCATGTGTGGACAAACCACCCTCAAGTTCAAGGTGTAATTTTTTTTTTTTTTTTCCTATTGAATGGCCACGAGCTCGTATGTTCCTTAGGATCTCGGATCGATTTAGCAGCACGTTATACTTTTCTCTAGGTGGGGCTTGCTGTTCAGTCGCCTTCTTGGTGGAAGTGCGTGTGGCCTTCCGGGTGCCTGTTCTCCGGACAGGGGTCAGACTAGCTGGTGTTGATGTGAGCTGGGGCTGCCAGATGTGCGCCTGGGGGGCGCGGCACCCCCACTCCGCGACAGGACGAGCGGCTCAGGCCTGCATCAGAAGGTACCGCGGAGAATTTGCATTTGCCGCCATGCAGGCAGGAGCCCTGTCCCCGAGCCCCCACCTCTGTCACCTTTCCTTTCTCAAAAAGCCCCCTGCTTTCCAGGCAGGTGGTGCTAGCATGCGCGAGTCATTTAAGGGCCCCGGAGATCGTGGCCGGGAGGACACTCGCCCACACGACTTGTGCAGGTTGCTCCCCTGTCTCGCTCTCAGCTGCTCCGGACCAGACTCCGGGGCAGGCAATCTCTCCCGGAGCTTCCCCCCCCCGCCCCCCCCGAAGATCCTGCACCCCCCACACTCTCCGTCCCAGCCTCCTGGCTTAGCTCAGGCTGCTAAAACTCAATGCCAGGGGCGCCTGGGGGACTCCGTCCATTAAGCCTCTGACTCTTGACTTTGGCGCAGGTCAGGATCTCAGGGTTGTGGGATCGAGCCCCGCAGCGGGCTCTGCACTCAGTGTGGAGTCTGCTTGTACCCTTCCCCTTCCCACTCCCCCCACGCGCTCTCCCTCCCTCTCAAAAAAAAAAAAAAAAAAAAGAAAGGAAGAAAGTACAGAGTGCCACACACCGGGTGGCTTAAACAACAGACATTTCTTCCTCACTGTTCTGGAAGCTGAGTCTGAGGTCAGAGTACCAGCAAGGTCAAGTCTGGTGAGGGGCCCTTCCTGGCTTGTAGACGGGCCTTCCCACTGTGTCCTCACGTGGCCTGGAGAGAGAGAGATCGGGTGTCTCTTCTTGTAGGAATAAGCATTATTATAAGCTAATTATAAGCACTGTCCCCATGCTGAGGCCTCACCCTCATGACCTCATCTAAGCCTAATTACTTCTCAAAGACACCCCCCCCCTCCAAATACCATCACACTGGGGATTCGGGCTTCGACATATGAATGTGGGGGGACACCAGCATCTAGCCCATGACACAAGCCACAGGAATCATCATTTACTTTTCTTCTCAGGTGCACGGACCCCTGGGCCCGCTATCCAGAGGTGCTTCTGTTCCCAGCCCTCTACTGCCCTGAGACGGACCTGTCTCCTCTCTTTCGGGCCTATTTCTCTCTTAAGTGGGTACCCCACCGGGTCCCTGGGCCCAGATCCCCTGAGGTTTTACTCCAGCTCCTCAAGAAGCATCTGGGGTCCCTCTGCCTTCTGACTCGACTCCCTCATGCCTAAGCCTGCCTGGCAGAGGCCGGTGAGGATCTCCAACTACACTCCGCACCGCCCCCCCCCCCCCGCCCCGGGTTAGTTACTCCCAGGGTCCTAGGACCCACTCTCACCCTCTCGCCCAGTCACGCATCCCAGGGCCACACAAGCCTTACGCTCAAACTCCAAATTGTTTCGAAGGACATTCATACTCTAACATTCCGCTTAATGAGTAAACATCTACAGAAGCCTTCAGCATGGCAGGTGTGAAGCTAGACTCTGGGTTTGCAGAACTCAGGAGACAGGCTGACATTCTAGAGAGCATGGAAACAAATTGGATTTTCAGCCACAAGCGAAGAGAGAAAGGAAAGGTTCAGCTCAGACAGACAGAAAATGCTGAGCTAGTGGGCGAGGGAGGGGGGGCAGAGCTATGATGGGGGGGCAGGGGTGGGAGCCTACAGTGAGGCAGGGGCAGGATTCCAGCAGGGTCTCTAGGAGGGACCAGCGGGAGCAGAAATGTGTCAGCTCCAGGGACCAGAGTCAGCCATGGGCAAAGGGTGCAGCAGTGGAATGTCAGGTGGGATTCTGACAAACGACAGGGGGCTTTGACCAGAGAGGCGAGGCTGAGGCATCAATACCAACCCTGCCATCAGGAAGGCTGGGTCAAGTGAACTCAATGTATGGGTTCGGGAGTGTTTCACTCGCTGTGCATGGGAACTTCCACCCTCCCCTGGCTTGACTTCACGCTTCCCTTGCCGTTGATCTTCATATTCCCCTTAACTCTCTTGCTAGAGCCACATACCTATTTTATCCTCTTTGAGCTTTGTGGAATTTTTATTAAGGGGAACAGCTTGGCAGTAATCTGTGATGGCTAGATGATTCACACTATTAAAATGTTCTGATTTCTCTCCTTTCCCAGACCGGTTACAGAGAGAATCTTAGCCTGGTGATTTTCCAAAATCGTCTTAGAGTCCCGTTGGCACTTCCTTTTCATCCAATCATTAACAGGCATTTGTGGGCACACCGCTGGTGGACAATTCGAGAACATTCTATCCCACCTCCCTGACGCTGTTTCCCACCACTTCCATATGCAAACCCGTGTTCCAGCCAACTGGTCTCTGTTTCCAAAACACACTGTGTACGGTCCCACCTCTGCACCCTTGCCCGTCTTGCAGTGGCAGCTGCCGGGAACAGCATCCCTACTCCCGCCCTTTTGACAAGGGTCCGCCCAAGTTCCACTTCCCTAATCAGGCCCTTTGCACTCCCCTCAGCTCTCCGACTGTCCCCTCCGACTCCTGGCTGCACTCACCTCTGAGCTAGGCAAGAGCAAAAATCCCGTATCAGATGAGGGCTCCACAAAGGCCCGCGATGGGGGTTTCGACATAAATCTCCAACAGCATGTTTTATTGTTTCGCTCGTTGACCTAACTTGTCCATTCGAGCTTTGTGAATAAAGTCTTCCTCACGTGAAGCCCACTTGGTCCTTTCACATGATATTGCTATAATCAATATAGCAGTTTTTATAATAAGGGCTTTCTTTATAATAAGGGGGCGCTATGCGACTAAGGAGACCAGGAACGATAGCTTTTTTGGGAAGCCTGATGCGGCCGCTGGGGAGGCCTGAGCTGCCCCACTGGCACCCCTCCCCCGGTCCCGAGGCCCCTTGCCGGTCTAAGCCCAGCTGCCGGGTGTTGAATTTGGGCAGCAGAGACTGCGGGGAGTACCAAATGCTGGTAGGCTGGGCAAGACGGACCCAACAGGGGTCCTTCCTCGTGGATGCTGGGCATCAGCAGGGCAGGGGGGGTGGCCTGGCACATCGTAGATACATGCTAGATGCTTAATAACTATTTGCTAAATGAAATCAACAGTCTGAAATTTGCTTTATACAAGTGTTTCTCAAGTGTGGGCTTTGCTCCAGCATCAGAAGCTTCCAGGGCTTTGTGAACAGATGTGGGGCCCTGGAGCATGTACCCATCACAGGGGCCCAGTGATTCCACTGTGGATCAGCATTTGAGAACCCCAGAGCTAGGGCGAGCCCATCGAGGGGTCTCTCACATGTGGAGACCTGCATGGCAGACTTGCTGGGGGAGACAGCCCTTCTTCCTGTACGGAACCCCGTCCTCTCAGAGATTTCCCCTCTGGCTGTGGGCAAGAGTGGATCCGACACACATGAAGTCTCAGGTCTGCTCTTAACTGGCTGTGCACAAGCCAGTTAACCTTCCAAGCCGGTGTCTTCATCTAGAAAATAGGCTCGACATGCTGGCCCCACCTATCTCATAGATTTATGAAAACCTGTCCCTGGTGCAATCAAGACCCCATTGATATTCGCTGAATTTATTTAGATGTAAGAATCGCTTAGCTGCGAGCACTTTAAAAGGGCTGTGCAAACGTTAAGTGAGTCCATAACCAACCTTTAGACTGAATCTAGAAAGTTCTTGAAAGGAGGAGAAGCCTGGACATCCTGGTTGACTTGGGGGGGACCCTGCCTGGCCCGGCAAGAGTGATTGGCACCAACACGAGGCTTTGCTATGCTGCCGTGTTGACATTCTTGCGTTAAAGGAGAATTTGCCACGTGATAGAAGGATCAAGAAGAAAGACCAAGATGGTGGCTCTGTGGGAACGACAGGGATGTCAAGAGAAGCAGGTGCATGTTGAGAGGGTCAGATGTTAGAAAGTGCTCTCTGCTTGACTGAGCCTGCCTTAGACTGGAAAGTTACTTGGAGGGGCAGCTGAATATCCCAGGAGAGTAGCCCAAAGGGGCCTCCCCAAGCCTGCTGGATCCAGTTTGGAGCCCCGTTGATCTGTGCATTAGCTTACTGGGGCTGCCCTAACAAAGCACCACAAACTGGGCAGGGATGGGGAAGGCTGAAATAACAGGAAGTTACTGTCTCACAGCTCTGGAGGCTGGAAGTATGAGATCAAGGTGTTACAAGGTTGGTTCCTTCTGAGGGCTCTGAGGGGGAATATGTTTCCTGTGCCCCTCCCCCAGCTTCCGGTGGTTGGTTGGCCATCTTTGGCGTGTTCTTTCCCTTGTGGCAACATAACTCCAATCTTTGCATCACATTCTCCCTGTGTCATCCCTATGTGTCCAAATTTCCCTTTTCTTAAGGACACATTAGACTAGGGCCCATGCTAATGACCTGGTCTTGATCATTTACAAAAACCCTATTTCCAAATAAGGTCACATTCTGAGGCACTGTGGGTTAGTGCCTCAGAATCAACGTGCCTCAAACTTCAACGTATGAGTTTTGAAGGGACACAACTCAATGCATAACAACCTGAGTGTTGCGGTGGTTGGTCCGGGTATCCCCGGTCCGTGAATGGACCCTTAGCTGCTTTAGGTCCAAGTGGCACCAAGTGTAGAAGCCTCTGTTGGGACTGACAAAAGAGGAGAAGCCAATATGGGTTCCGTAGAGCCTTTCTTGTTGTGCCCACTCCAGTGTTCCCACAGAGGAAGGGACTCTGCTTCTCAAGCATGGAACCCACAGAACAGAGCCTCTAGTCTGGCTTCACGACAAACAAGCTGGTAAGAGGAGCAGAAATCTCTTTAGGGTGTGCCTTGGTTCAGAATACATTCTGCCCAATCCCTACGACTTTCCTCCTCCTGCGTCCGCTAAGACGGCCCTCGCCAAGATGGTGCTCGGGTCCCAGAGGGTCTCTGGAATGTGGAATGAACAGGGATTTAGATCAGAAAATGTGAGTCTTGGTGAGGCCGTGAAGTGAGTCTGTGACACGAGACGGTTCGCCTCCCCTTCCTGGCCAGGGACACTCTGGAAGGGCCCACGACTCTGGTGCTAAATAGGACACAGCGCATGGCCACCTCCATACTCACTTAGCCAGAGCATCTCACTCTGCCATCATGCAGTTCACATGGCGGCCCAGGGGGCCCACTGTGTGTCACTTTCCCTCATCTTCCTACAGGTGGCCTCAGGGCCACCCCCTGGTAGTCCCCTGTGTGGAAAAGTTGCCCAAGGTCCCCCCACAGCGCTCTCTCGGCCCCCGAGGGCCCGAGGGCCATCCCGGGGTTACAGCTATTGGACTGGGAGGACAGTAAAGATCATCAGCTCCTTTCAGATCAGATGGGGAAACTGAGGCACAAACAGGCAAGGTCACAGAGTGGGTGGAACCGGGGTCTCAGCACCCCTGCTCCCTCCCCTGAAACCATCACTCGCAGGCTGAGTCTATCCCCATCTGTGCCTTGCTGGTTCCTTGCGCAGCCACGAGTGTGGCTTCTAGAGTGTGTAATCCACTCAGCTACAGCGCCGGGTGCTGGGGAGCCAGCCGTTGTCAGGTGTGGAAACCACGGACACGCCTTTTTGTCACAGATTTGGCTCGGTGCGTCGGGCTCAAAAAAGCAGTTCCTCTTCATTTGTTCCTACCTGTTTCGCTCCTCAGGAAGCCCAGACCTCCTTTCTTCCCCCTCCCACCCCAGCCCTGAGGGTTCTGCCGCACGCATGCGCAAACACACATACACATGCGCAAACACACACACGCACACACAGACCCAAAACCTTTCTAACTGCCTCAAGTTCAGGCCAAAGCTCACCCTTTCCAGCCACCTCTGTGCCGAGCTCTCGTCAGTCACCTCTTATCTCAGTTAAGATCTCAGAGGCACAGAATCCCAGTTAGAGAGAATCTCAGAGGTCATTGAGTTCCACCTTCCAGGTGAGGCAAGATTTCCCTCTTCTCTTCGTCACGTCTCTTCAGGATGCCCTCCTGCCTCTGGCCTCTCAGGGACGGCGACTGCTGCTTCCTTCCCTCTCCCCCTCCATGTGCGCCCTTCCCCTCCAGGGGCCCTTCTAGCTACCTCCTCACGCTCTCATCTCCCCATCTCTGGGTCACTTTTAAATCGATGTCCACAAAACCCACATTTATAACATTATAACTTTGAGCTGTAGAACCTGGCAGAACATTCCATAACATATGTCACCAGGATGCAAATTTTGAGGACTCACCCTTATCCCCAACACACACACACACACACACACACACACACACACGCCCCCCCCCCACAGGTATTTCACAGGCTCATTGAAAGAGCTGAAGGAGACAGTGTGTGGGAATGGATTTTAAAATTTTAAGGTTCCATAATGTGTCAGGGATTATTAACTTGTAAGTTTCTCAAGGGCAAGATCTGTGTCTTCTGCTCAGAAACCATCCCCCCCCCACACACACACCCAGCCTGGAATATTATTAGACATAGAGGGGGTGCTCATGGAATTGAAATCTAATGAACTGAAAATTGCTTTAATATAGACCCATATTTTTAAAAGCAGCATTAATATTCGCAAGGTCTCTGACCCCAGGGAGGGGGCTGGAAAGTGTAGCACAGTGATTCGTGGGGCTGCTGGGCTTCTAAGTATGTGTCAGGGGGTGCTGGCATTGTCGCCAGCTCGCACACCTCTCACCTCCGAGAGACAGAGGCCCGGGCCCTCTCTGCCACAGCCCCCCACACCCCCCATGGTGTGTGATGTCAGGAGTCTGGAGTTATCTAAGCTCAGTGGGAAGGAGCGAGAAGAATGACCTCTAAGAAACCTCCAGCCACACTGGAAAGTTCCACCGAAGCCTCTGACCAGAAGTTTATGTTTAATCAATTAATTAATGCCCTCGATAAATATTTATTGACCATCTTCTGAGTGGATATAAACTCTGGGCAATCAGCAGAGGAACTTTTAAAAAATACAGATTCAGGGACACCTTGCCAAGAGAGTCTGGTTGAACTGACTGGAGGTAGAAAGTTCCAAAGGCCCCAGGTGATTCCAGCACGCAGCCAGAGCGGGAGCATGGCTGTCCCCCCATCAGGCAAGCTTATGTGGCCAGATAGGACACTACCCCTGCCTTCCAGGAGCTGGGCATCTGGGGGGGCAAGCAAGGCATCCACCCTGAGAAAGGCCTTAATCCTGAGGCTCAGGTGGAGGGCCAGGGCCAGGGGCAATTGGGGAGGGGAAAAGGTGGGGGATAGTAAAGGTCCCTGAGAGCTGGCCCAGAGAGGCTTCTATTTTGGGGAACATGAAGGCCAGAATGTGAGGTGCAGGTTAGCTACTCCAAAGCCACATCTTCAGAGAGGAGGCTGCACCTCTTCAGGAAGAAGAGGGAGTGTGTCTCTAGTTGGAGAAAGAAGGAAGGACGAGAAATAGTGCCCAACCTTAATCACAGGAAGAAAGTGGCCCATCCAACTGTTCAGCCTACCGGTATCATTTATAGATCTGAAAAAGCTTGCAGAGGCCTCCAGAAATCTCTGAGACAGCCCCCAGAGGGGAACCTAGCCCGGGAACCCTTGGGTTTGGTGGCCCTCCAGGACTCCAGAGCCCATGTTCTCCCCCTCGCCTCCAGCTCACCAACCCCTGGGCTCTCCAAGCGTCCAGACTGGCTTCAGGACGGGGCCAGGCCTCACATCCAGTAGGACTTAGGGGTCTGTTGCCATTTACAGCAGCTCCATCCTTGGAAATCCACGCACTGGGGCCCTTCCTGGGAGGGAGGTGACAGGGTTAATCTAAGGGCTGGGGGGGGGGGGGAGGCGGAGAAAGGCCTTGAAACACACAGCGAAGCCAACCAGATTAATAGAGGAAGAGAGAGGGGGGTAGACCATTAGGAAGACAAAGAGAAAATCATGCTGGAGCAATAGAAAGGGAAATCTAATATCAACTAGGGAAAAATAAATGGAGATTAGGGCAAACAAATTAGCTTTAATGGGTTCAATGCTAATACAAGAATAACAGCCGAGCTGCGAATGCCTTTGAGGGGAAGACGGGATAAAGAACCTGAGCAGTCATGCAGGCAATAAAGATGGTGTGGGGAGGGGGCCGGCCAAAGGCGGGAGGCAGAGAGGAGAGAATGCTGGGGGTGAAGGGTAGGGGAGAGGTGGGCCGGGCGGGTGGGCTCTGCCATCTTGGACGGGACCCAGGGACTGGGGCAGGGAAGGGGCTGGGAGGACTGAGAACAGGGAGGACGCAGGGGCGGGGGCCGTGAGTGAGGGGTAGAAATGGAGACAAGGGAGGCAATCGGAAGGGGGAGGGACAAGGGACAGGATGGAGGAATGACAGACAGGGCACAAAGTGGGGGTGGGAGCGACAGAGGGGAACAGAATGCAGGAGAATGAACCAACATGCAGGGAGGGGAGCGAAAGAACTGAATTCGGTGAGACCTCTGACTGAAGAAAACCGTAGAAAAGGTAAGATTAGGCCTCAACAAAAGGAAAACCTGGGGAGGACCCCGAAGTGGGTTTGGTAGGTAACAGAAAAGCACAGTGGCTGTGAGAGAAGGGACCGACTGTCCCGCTGCCAGGGGCCATGCCCGGTGAGGACACAGGCCGAGCGGTACGTTGAAGGCCCTAAGCCCGCATCTCACTTCTGACCCTTTGTAATGGTGCAGCCTTGGACAAGTTACACACGGCCTCTGCTCCTCCTCTCTTCATCTGTAAAGTGGGGACAATGGGCTACCTACCTCAGAGGGCTGTCAGAAGGACTAAAGAAAGGATGCCTTTAGTGTTTGGACTGTCTCAGGAGTTAGTACCTCCCGCCATGCTGGCTCTCAGTGGTATGTATCCCTGAGCATCCACTCATGGGGGAAGGAAGCTAAATCCTGTAAATAGCCTTTACTCCTTTCCTCTTTCCCCTCTTTCCTCTTCTTTAAGTCCAACATTGGCAAGATACCCGCCAAATGTGGTTCTTTCCCAGCTAGAGACTAATCCAGAGGAAACCTCTTTATCCACCCTTTGTCTCCCTCCCTCTGCTCCTCCCAGCCCTCTCTCTCCGTGGAGGACCAAAGAATAGTGCTAAGCCCTCCCACCCTCCAGGCCAATGGAAGGCAGAGCTTCCAAGGGAGCCAAACTTATTGTCCTATTGTTCCAGGGGCCTCCGGGACCCTCAGATTTGCTAGAACTCCAGGTAAGAGAAGTTGGGAGCTGGAGCTTATCCTCATGGCCTCAACCTGGAGGCCTCTTGGGCTGCATTAAAGTGCAGAGAGGCCCCACAAGAGGGACGGAGGAAAAATTGACAAGAACAAGGCCAGGAGTCAACGAAGAACCACCTAGACAGGGGCTCCAGGAGCAGGAAAGACAAAGCTGGGATCATTTCCTGCTCCTTAGGGCATTCCAGAACCTTCCAAGAACAAGACAATGATCAGGCAGGAATAGGCCTCTCCCTTTTGCCCCCGCCCCCCCCCCCCCCAAGCAGTGGCTTCTTCCTGCAGTCCCCACCTCGGGGGTACCTCAGAGCTCCTTTGTGCTCTTATAGCCCTCTGGCACCCAGAGAAGCGAGTTCCGACACCAAAGCCCCTCTGCTGAAGTACCTAGGAACAGGCTTTCTAGGAACTAGGTACTAGTTCCTAGGAACTAGGTTTCTGGTTTCTGACTGGACTCTGAGTGACATGCTATTTAACGTCAGAGGAGGTCTGAGGAAACAGGACTCTGGGACTGGTTCGGTCATGCCCTCAGCCTTGAACACAGAGCACAATGCTGAGTTTCTTGGCAGTAAGACCTGGGGAACCAGTTTCTTTTTGACCAGCTGGATCCTGTTAGACATAAAAGGGCAGCCCTGCCCAACAGTCCAGAGCCAAAAACTTCTCCTCAAGGGAGCCTCTGACCCTGGGGTGTCCAAGTCCCAGGAGAGGTAGCTTCTGACCCTACACCATGGTCATCCCTAATTCAAGCTGTCTCTTGTGGCTCTTTCCCGCGATGCACACTGAAGTCTCCTCCCAAGAGCCGTAAACCCTGAGGGGGTCAACCTGCGTAGGTCGCCCCTCATCCTTCTCCGTAAGGCCCTCTGAGGCCAGCGCTGGAAGGAAAAGGCTTCTCATCTCAGAATCCGCAGACCCCCCTTGGTGACAGTTTCCTCATGGGGGTGACATGGGATGGTAGCTCTGTCCCCACAGAGAGCTTCTGCAGAACCAAACAGGCTGTAAGTTCACGACAAGCGCTCACATATTTCATGCTGACGACAAAGGCTGGGTGTAAAGGAAGGTCTCCGCCTTCATCCCACAGCTCCTGGAGGAGGGCAAACTTCTCTTTTCCCCGACCCTTTTAAAAAAGCTCAGGTCTAAGAGAATATGACTTTGGAAGACACAGTTCTGCATAGGGGAAAGAATGTGTGGGCTTCACTAGGCTTGTTTTAGGCCTGTTTACTTTCTTTCCTCCCTCTCTGTCTCTCCCTTCCCTCCCTCCCTCGCTCCCTCCCTTCCTCCCTTCTTCCTTCCTCCCCTCTCTTTCCTTTGTTCCTTCTCTCCTTCCCTCTTTCCTTCCTTTCTATCAATAATTAGCCAGCATTTATTGGATACTTACTGTGCACCAAGCATTATACTAGATATTAGGGCTTTAGAGATTAAAAGAAAAAAAAAAAGCCCCATCATCCCTCAAGGGGCCCACAGTCCATGTGACGGAACACATCACTTAGGGAGATTTTCTTGGGTCACCTGGAACTAATTCTGTCTTTTTTTTTTTTTTTTAAAGATTTTATTTATTTATATGAGAGACAGAGAAAGTGAGAGAGAGCATGAGAGGAGAGGTTAGAGGAAGAAGCAGACTCCCCGTGGAACTAGGAGCCCGATATGGGACTCGATCCTGGAATTCAAGGATCATGACCTGAGCCAAAGGCAGTTGCTCAACCAACTGAGCCACCCAGGTGCCCTAATTCTTTTACTCTCCCCCCCATTATTCTTTAATACTATACCCCACTATGTCCTTCTTAGCACCATCCAAGCAATACTTACACATTATTTGTGTGTTTACTTTGTAAATATCTACCAATTTCTAGACTGAAGGCTCCCTGAGGTCAGGCGTCAATTTCTGTGATCAGTTCCAGTAAAGTGCTTGGCTCCTGGTATACTCAGTACCTGTACATTGAATGGACCCATAAATACCCGGATGCCTGAATGCTGGGATGGCTGGGAAGGCATTGGTTAGGTAAATATTTAGGGGGTAAAAATGTCATGGTTTGGTGAGTCTTCCATATGGGGAAAAGGGAAGAAGCTAACGGCGCTCAGTTAATTCACGGGGCATATTAATTGAATACCTAATCCAATTTAATAATGAACAAAACAGAGGCGGTCCTGCCCCCATCTTGGGGCTTTCAATCTGGTGGGCGAAGACCATCGCTATTCGTGTGTATAATCATGCAAATGATGTAAAATTAAAATTTGAATGAACGCCAGGCGGGGAAAGGTAAAGGACTTTGGTCCTTGGTGATGAAAGGCTAAACCCAGGCCGGGAACCTTCTCTGTAGGAGAAAGCAAAGCCGCCTGGCCCAAGTGGCCTTGCGCTAAACTGTACAGGATGGGTCAGAGTTAACTAGATAAGAGGGGAAGACAACGAAATAAGTCAATCAGAGAAAGACAATTATCATATGATCGCGCTAATATATGGAATTTGAGAAACAAGGCAGAGGATCATGGGGGGAAGAGAGGAAAAATGAAACAGGACAAAACCAGAGAGGGAGACAATTCATAAGAGACTCTTAATCTCAGGAAACTAACTGAGGGCTGCTGGAGGGGAGGGAAGTGGGAAGGATGGGGTGGCTGGGGGATGGACGTTGGGGAGGGTATGTGCTACCGGGAGTGCTGTGAAATGTGTAAGACTGATGAATCACAGACCTGTACCCCTGAAACAAATAATACATTATATATTCATAAAAAAAATTCTGTGCAATAAAAAAAGGTGGGGGGGTGGAGACAAGAGTTCAGGCAGAGGGAACAGCATGTGCAAAAACCCCAAGGGAGAAGGACACACGGCTGGCTCTGGGGTCACGCAGAAGGCCCACAAGAGTGCAGGGCGGTGTGGTGAAGGGGGCACAAGGTGACGCCAAAGGGCGGGTCCTCTGCTTGCCAGGCAGCTCCTGTTATTCCCAAACCAAGACGACACTAGTGAGGAGACCCAACAGGAGATTTCCAATAGGAAACTGAACATAAAAGTAGGGGGAAAGCTCAGGGCTGGAGATCCTGGGACAGGACAATCACAGGGCCCTCAGGGCATGGGTTGTAGGTAAACCGGTGGGAGTGGGCAGAGCCCTGGGGTTTGAGAAAAGCCTGAAAAATATACACACATAATAGAACAAAGGAGGGAAGAGAACCTCAGTAGCCTGATGCACAGGGCAGGGTAAGCAAGGAGCAGACTGGAAGGAAAGGAAATAGGAACAGCAAGTAGGACTACTTCTTGAGAAATCTGGTCCTAAACAATACTAAGAGAAAAGTTCATGGTCAAGGGGAGAATACTGGGGGGAGGGGGAGGGGGAGGGGGATGGGGAAGCAGCATAGGTGAATTTCCTTGTGTTTGTAAGGCCAGGGGAAAGACCTAATAGAAAGGGAGAGGTAACTAACATAAAAGAAATAGGAGGATAATTTATAGAGTTGCGTTCCCAGACAGGGAGAAGGGTGAGGGGTCAACACAAAATGAAGGGGAAGTATAAGCCACAGCTTTAGCCAGCTCCTGACTCTCCATTCCGGTTAGTTAGCCTGGGGGCAGGGTGGGGGGGGGCGAAGTGCAAGGCCATGCAGCAGGTGGGGGCTGAAGCCAGATGCGGAATGCTGCTTTTCCGCGAGCCCGCCTCTTTTGTGCTAGAGTGAGACTCACAGATGCCGGCACAATCCAGTGTGCACATTTGCGATGGATGTTGGACCAAGAGGTCGGAATGCAAGGTTTTCCGTGATCCTGGGACATCTTCTCTAGGAGCAGTATGAGGCACAGGCCCTGGCCTTTATTCCAGAAAGGCGCCAGGCCAAGGGGAGGCGCTGGGAGGTTGCGGTGGGAGAAACGCGGGACCTGCAAGCCAGCCAGCTGGGGCACGACAATGCCACCAGGCGAAGTAAGTCAGAGCCTGCTCCGCATCGGCAAGGCCATTCCCCTGTGGAAGGCTAGTACACCGCTGATCTAAGGGCCATCCCTAGGCAGCCACTGCCCTCCCGTGATAGTCCTGCCCCCTAGACTCCCTTTGGAGCTAAAGCAAAAACCCCCAGGTAGTTAAGGGGAAAATTTCCCAGAACAACCCATTGAACCGGTGTCAGTCCAGGACTGGGCAGAGGCGTGAGGAACGAGACAGAAAGGAAGTGGACAGTTCTGGAGTCTGCCACTTAGGGATCCCACCGTGGGGAGTCTGCGCAATAACCATCACAATGGCCGCCCACCGGCCCCTCCCATTTGGAGAGCATTTTTCTGTCGCATGTACATACGGAAGCATTAATTAGACTTGTGGCAGGTGCCGGGTGGACAAAGACAGGGCCTCTGCCCTTGAGGAGAATAAACAAAGAGACTGATCCATGTAATCAGTGCCGCCATGGCGACTTGTAAAGAGGACTATGGGGGCCCGGGGAAGGTTCTCCGTGCGCCTTAAGCGTGTGGGATTGGGGTCTGTAAGAGGAGTTTTGCGTGATAAGCCTCTCTCTTCTCCTTTCACCATTCCTGCTTCTCAGAGCTCTATAAGGCGTAAAGAAATGACCAAAGAAAGCCCTAACGCCTCCCTAAATGGCCACTTCTCCAAAGTATACCTCGCTGGACAGCAGGCTTTGCAGGCTTCCAGACCCCTCACTGTAGAGTAGTCCTCTCTGGCCCTGGGGAAGTTGGCGTCCCTTTGTCTGAGGGCCTTCACATTCACACCCTGCTCATGTCCAGCCAGACAGGCTTGTCTTCCTCTTCCATACCCACCCCTCCCCACCCACGACGCTCCAGACCATGCAAAGGCCCTTCGCTTAGGAAACTTCAAACCTCTTTCTGGTTCACACCTTCCCCCCCAGCCCAACCAGGGGCTCCCACTCCTTCCTGGCTTCCGGCCTCAAAGCCCACCCAGTCCACAGCGGCATGGAAAGGTGGTCAGTGCAGTGGGCGGCCCAGCCCTTCCCGGGGCAGGAAGGAAGGCTGCACCCACCTCTGGGCATTTGTGGTGACTCACCCAAAGGAGTCCACTCCCCCATACCGGACACAGGAAGGACAAAAGTCTTTCCATTACAAGGACTCAGCTCAAAACCTCAAACCATGCAGATGGGGGCCATCTCCATCTTCCGCCAGCAGGCTCTTTCTAGACCCCGCCTGTCCTACACCACAGTAAATGTCTTCCAATGTCTTGAGAGCACCAAGACCTTGTGCATGGATTTATTTTCCTGTTGAAACTTCTTCACCTGGTTATTCCTAGTCATCCCTCCCTGCAACCTCCAACTAACCACTTAGGGGCTCCCCTAGTACCTGAACTTAACCTCTCTCAAGAAACTTCTCCCTTAGCACAGTGATTCCCAATATATGTGATTGCATCCCCCAAAGATTGTAAGTTCCTTGAGGGCCAATCTCTTGTCCTTTTCAAGATAGTTTCCTCCACCTTCATGGTAGGTACTTTGTACATGAAGAAATGAAAACTATGATATACAAACAGTATGAATTATTGTTCTCTGAAACTGGTGGGGACGAGGTGGTAGGTGTTCAAGTATTTAGTTCCTCTCTAGATTTTCTTTACTAGCCATCGCCCAACTTAAACCAGTGGTGGCCCCAGACAAGCAGTATCTGGGAACTTCTTAGAAACAAATTCTTGGTTCCATCCCAGAACTGCTGATTCAGACACTCAAGTCATTGGGCTCATCAGCCTGTGGTTTAACGAGCCCTCCAAGTGATTCTGATGCATGCTCAAGTTTGAGAATCATTGTTCCAGCCCTAAGGCCGAGCTTGGGGTCATAACATTCAACCGTGTAAATATTAAAAAGCAGAAAAATTTTGCACAAAACTAAGATTTTCAGCAAACCAAACGCTCCTACATCCTCGTTTCCCCATCTTCTAATAACCATTGTTTATAAATCAACAGCAGATACAGCAAGAAGTCCCATTCAATGGATGAGAACAGTAAGACTGGAAAAAAAAACCCAAAACCCACTTTCTCAAATGATAAAATTAAAGCAGGCAGAGTCAATACAGGAATCTGGCCCAATGCTCCTTGTATGGCAACACAAAGTCATTCAAAAGCCAGTAAAATAAAATAAAGCATTGGAGAATGTATAAATTAAGGGCCAGAGTTATGAGAAGAACTTTCCCTTCACACAGGTGCTGGATGATCTAATAAACAAGATTTCAAGGAGGTTTCCTGAGGGCTTGGGTCTCTGAGGATCCTGATAAGTCCTTCAGGAAGATTTAGGACAATAGCCCACATAGCTTCTTCAAAACCAACAAACCCTGTTGTTTCTGTGTTTGTTTTTAAAGAACAATACCCAATTCAGGTTACCCCCAAAATGGCGCTTGGTTTTCTAAACCCGCTACCTTTCTACAAGTGAAGAACTGCACCTGTAGGAAGCCTTGCTTCCAGATAGAGCGGTCCTAGCACAAACGTCTGAGCTTTGGTGGTCAGGGTAGCAGCCTAAGTTCTGGAAAATGGGGACAAAGCTGGACTGTCTCAAGGGCTTGCTGCGTTTGGGTGGCTGTCTGGCGCCCCCTTGTGTTCAGTGTCTGGACCCAAAGAGCCAAAAGACCAGGAGGTTGGAGTGAGGGTCAAAGGGCTAAGCCATTCTCCAAGGACAGCCTGTGGCCATGAGAAGCCAGTGGAAGGGGCTCAGAAGTGGGCCATCTGGGATGTCCTCTCAGCCCTGGTGGGAAAGCACTGGCTGGGACATCTGCCTAGTATGGGACAGTGGAAAATTGTGTCCAAGCTCACCCAACTGCCTCCACCGGGGAGATGGATCGCTGTGTCCCTCCTCCTGGGTATTTGGCCAGCAGGCTTGTTCCTCCTGACTTGGTGCCCAGTCCAGAGACTTATAGCCTCTTTTTTTCATTTAATAGAAATTGACTGTTCTGCTGAAGCCAGCTTGGGCCCCTGAGGAGACATTGCAAGGCAGTTCTGAATGTGCTAAGTCGGTGGGCGGTAATGGGCACTGTGTGCCCAGCAGAGGCACTTCCCACCCTTGGCCATAAATAGTCCTTAACGGGCTCACACAGAAGGCTTGGGGTTGGCTCTTCCTCCTCACCTGCCCGCTCCCCCTGGCTCCCACCCTGGAGCTCTACCACCCCAGCCAGATCACCAAGTCATACCCTGGTATAAAGAGATGTCCTTCAGGCCCGGATCATGGCACCTTCAGCCAGGCTGCAGGACCAATGCCAAGCTTTCAGGGTTGGTTCTGGCCAACCCAAGAACTGATGGAAGCCTTCATCCTTGGCTAGGGCCTGGCCGCTCCTCATAGAGGCTGAGACACATAAGTCACCACCAGCAGGTCACTCACACTCTCCAAGTCCCTGTCTCTTCATCAGCAGCAGGGCGATCTCAGCCCCAGAATGAGCCCTGTGTGGGTTTTGGGATGTTCAAGAGTTGAGAAGGTTGGTAAATCTAACAGACAAGCAACTTCTTGCCTCTAAACCTTTGCACATGCTGTTCCCACTGCCTGGAACAGTTTTCTCCCTTCTCTCCTGCCCTTGGTGAATACCTCTTTACCTTCAGTCAAAGTGTAGACTTCGTCAGGAACCCTTCTAGAGTCCCCTAAGCCTGGGCTTGGTCCCCTCTAGTGGTTCCCATAACCCCCTGCTTGGCCCTGGTCCCAGCAGTGGTCCCGTGGTCTAGTGATTGGCTGTTTGTTGGTCTGGGCCCTCACTTTAGTAAAGCCCACGAAACGAGAACAGAGATCACATCTGCCTTACTCACCTGGGCACCTGCAGGGCCTGGTACAGTGCCCAGAACATGGTAGGCACTCAATACATACGTGCTTGACTAGGTAGATGGGCTCAGAATGAAACACAGGCTGGGGCCAGAGGGCCAAGAGCAAGTCAGCAAGGCAGCTAAGGAAACATGCACGTACATCCACATTCTGGATCACGGTCTGCAGCCCACCATGTCACCTCCCTGGAACCCCTGCGAACGTGAGCACTGGCGGGGGAGATCTCTGCCCGCCCTTGCAGCGCTCTGGCCTATTAGAGGGAGAGGAAGCCATGGGATCGCTAGCTCTGGGAACCCACAGACAAGGCCCGGGCCGCTCTGCCCCAGCTCGACCACAGAGTCTCTGCTATTGTTTGTTCCTATTTCTCAATGCACTTGTGCTGATAAAATCTGGCTGTGTTAAAAAGAAAAAAAGACAAAGACAAACGTCAGGACCACTGATTTAGTCTATGCCCTCATTTTACACATAGGGAAAGGGGAGCCGGAGGGGAGAGGGGAGAGGGGACGTTCTCCAGCATCCCACAGCTCAGCACCAGAGTAGGAAGACCCGGCATCTCCAACTCTTTAGATAACTTGTCAGAGAGAGGGAAGAACGTGGGGGGTTATTATTCAGAGTGAAGGGGTGAGGGTCTGAGAGGAGACTGAGCAGGCCCAAGTGGTCCCCAGATAGCAGTGCGTCCCCTTGGCATGGGGGGGGAAGGGGAGGATGGTGGTGAGAGTTCACATGCTCACGGTCGCTCGCGCACACAGCACCCACACTCAAGGGCTAATTCCCACCACCCTACCCTGCCCGGCCCTGACAGCTGTTCCTGGGACTACTGTCTTCTTAGGCCACGGAGGGCTGAACCAGCTAGGAGGGGCCTTTGTGAACGGCCGCCCCCTGCCGGAAGTGGTGCGTCAACGCATCGTGGACCTGGCCCACCAGGGCGTGCGGCCCTGTGACATCTCCCGCCAGCTTCGAGTCAGCCATGGCTGTGTCAGCAAGATCCTCGGCAGGTAAGCACGAAATTCACCTCGTGCCACCTTCCTTGCCTTCCTTGAGGGGCCTGCCTCGTGGCCACGCCCCTTCCTCCTGGGGGGCGGGGGCACGCGGTGGGTTCCGATGTCCCCCCTCCGTCCCGGTGGTGCCTCCCGGCCGCTCTTCTGTTATTTTCCTGTCCTTGCTTCTTTCTTTTGTCCATTTCTCCTTCCTTTCGTTTCTCCCTCCCGCTTTGCTCCTTGCCCCATCTCTCATTTTTAGAGACTTTTCCACTCCTAAAGTAAGAGATTCTTCCCCAAAGCACCCCTCCCCCACCCTGGCTGAGACCTAGGGAAATAGAGCCGCCAGGGAGGAGACACAGGAGGAGAGATGGCTCCTGCGGTCTCACCCGCTGCATGAGAGATGTCTGAGTGTGCTTCTCAAACTCTTACCTCCCAGAGCACCTGCAACGGAAGCACCAGGGTTCCTGGATGAGATGCAGAGCCCTAAGCCTGGTCCAGACCAACATATAAATCGACATAAATCACAGCACCCACTCTGGGAGCCAGGCCTGGGTATTGTGATTTTTAGGGGATGACCAGGGACCAGTTAGGAACACTCATGTCAGAGCAGTGGTTCATCACCCTGGCTGCACATTAGAGTCACCTAGGGAAACTTAATTTAAAAAGTGTGTGTGTGTGTGTGTGTGTGTGTGTGTGTGTGTGTGTGTGTTTGGCCCCAGCCCACGCCCATTAAAGCAGAACTTTAGGAGAACGGGCCCAAGTTTTTGTATGGTGTTAAGGCTCCTTCCAGGGATTCCAGTTGTCTGTAGCCAGAGTTGAGGACCACTGGCCCAAAGGTCCAGGAGGGACCAGGAAAAGCAGAGCCCTGCTTCTGGACTGACACAGCAAAGCCTGGAGAGCCACTCCCAAAATGCCCCTGTCCCGGGGGACTTGGGGCTTTGCCTCGGCTCCGTGCACCTGTCTCCCTCACCCAGCTCCTAGGTGGATTCAGCAGGAGTTCTGGTTTAAAGAGCCAAAGTTCTCTCTGAACTGTGGAGAGCTCTGGCTTCTTGACTGAAGTTGCCAAGGACAAGGGCAGTCGGGGCCCACTCTCTGGCTCGGGTCAGGAGAGGGGCTCCCAAGATGGGCTGCCCTGGCCCCGAGAGATGAGTCTGAAATGGCTATGACAGACAAGCAGAGTTTTAAAGAACCCGGCTTTATTCTCTGGCGGAAGAGACCAGAGAGTTTCCACCACAAAGAAGGGAAAGCTATCCTGACCTAAGTCACGGATCTACCAAAGCGGCTGTCGGGGGTTCGGGGGAGAGGAAAAGTGGACAGCCTGGGGGAGCAGGCTTGGCTTAAGGGGCTGGACGTGGCCCGGGATCCAGGCCAGGCTGGCATTCCAGAGTCCAGGAAGAACAGCTTCCACTTGAACCATGTAATCTGGTAGAAAACCAGTGGCCAGCTGGAGCAGGGTGGTGGTGGGGAGACGGTAAGGGAGCAAAGGTGAACCAGTAAGACAGAGCCGAGGGCCCAGCGATCCAAGCTGGCCTCCTGGGGAGGTGTAAAACCAGGATGGCCAAGAACAGCGACTCAAGCTTTATCCCCGGAAAGCTGCGTAGAGAAACCCACCACCGGGAACCTATATGAACGCACAGACGTGCACAGCAAAATTTCCCTTCTAAGAAGGGACATCGTTTGTGGGCTGTAGGTGGCTCTCCTGGGAGCTCAGGTGTGGGAGACTGGCAGGAGGGAAAAAGAGAGAAGCCAAGTGTCCAGGGCGAAGTCTTGAGCAGAGGGCTCCGGTTTGGCAGCACCATAAACCTACTCATGCAAGGGAAACAGACAGTGCCAGGAACATCAAGTGTCTGAGGCCAGCCCTGGGGGTGCATTTTACCCCCAGAAGCTTTGGGGAGGAACAAGAGTCTCTGGCTAAGTGCCTGCCCAAAGACCCCACCTGCTTATTGGGTAATTCTTTGGGGTTCTCTATTGGAGTAGGTACTACGAGACTGGCAGTATCCGGCCTGGAGTGATAGGGGGCTCCAAGCCCAAGGTGGCCACCCCCAAGGTGGTGGAGAAGATTGGAGACTACAAGCGGCAGAACCCCACCATGTTTGCCTGGGAGATCCGAGACCGGCTCCTGGCGGAGGGTGTCTGTGACAATGACACTGTGCCCAGTGTCAGCTCCATCAACAGGTGAGAGGGACACAGCCGCCGGAGGGGAGGGGTCAGGGCACCTGGGCTTTGGGGGAACCATGACAGAGCCCCAAAGGAGGGCTGGCTTGGGTGGCACGGAGCCTTGGAAGGGGACTCCTGCTGAACAACTAAGCAGGAAGCACTCCAGGTGCTGCAGGGCAGGAGCCACACCTCCCCACTGTGCAGCAACACTCCCGCGCCAACCTACCCTACCCCACCCCACCCCACCCCTAGTTGTACTTTGCCAGTTTCCTTCCTCACACGCTCTATCCTCTTTCATTCAATAAAAGAATCCTGAAGTGACCCTTTCCTGGGCCACACGACCCCCAACCTGGCCCTCATTCAAGCATTCACTCAATTGTTTGGTCATTCAATTATTCACTCATGGCCTCAATCAATCATTTACTCACTCATTCATTCCTATATACGTAATTCACTCATTATGTGCGAGGCCCCAGGAACACACAATCCTTGTCCTTGTGGAGCTTATAGTCTAGTGAGAAGACAGATACTATCAAGTACTGAGTGCCCCCACACACAATTATAAAAATGCAGCTCTAAGTCCTCCTAAGGAGGGGAACATGAGACATGTGAGCTAGCATAGGGTGCTTGGTTTAGGAAGGAATGAAAAGATGTCCCTGCATAAGAAACAACGAATAAGAGTTAACTAGGTGAAAAGGGAAGCCAAAGGAGCTCTGAGAAAGCACATGCAAAGGCCCTGTGGCACACAGATCTTCGACGAGAAGCTGAAAGATAGAAGAGGAGCATGAGGTAGACAGAGGTAGAAATATCAGCAGTCTGTCTTTTAGAGCCTGGTGGCTATGTCACATATTCTTGCTTGTGACCTATAAGAAACGGGGCAGACTGTCAGCAGGAGGCTCACTTGAATTTCAAAACATCCACTCTGGGTACAATCGGATGAACAAGTTAGAAAGGCTCAAAAGAGCAGGTAGGGGTTGGCCAGTGAGTTATTTCGGTGGGAGAGAGCTGGTGGCGGCCTGCATTAAGTTGTTAACAGAGACATGCAGAGAGGAGTCAAAGCTGGAGAGGTTTACAAGGTCAACCCCCCAGAACTCATGATGGCTTTGATAGAGGAAGGAGGGAGGTGGAGGTGAAGCCCCACCGGTCTTTCCGCCTTGAGTGACCAGTGGAACTGATCGTGAAACAGGAAGACTGGGAAGGACCAGGTGTGAGGAGTGAGGTCAGGGGGTTAGTTTTAGACAGGCTTTAGTGAGCTCTCAGAAAGGCACAGGATCCTGGGCCGCATGAGTCCTGTTTCCTCCTCTTCTCTCTAACGGCCTTTCTGGTCTTCCTTACAGAATCATTCGCACCAAAGTGCAGCAACCGTTCAACCTCCCCATGGACAGCTGCGTGGCCACCAAGTCCCTGAGCCCAGGACATACGCTGAGTGAGTGCTGACGCGCCGGCACGCTCAACCTCGCACACGCACACCCACGTGCAAACACATAGTCGCACACACGCCCACACAGACACACCCGTTGGCGTGGGCTGAGTCCTTCTGCAAGGACAAAGCCTCGCGGGGTCCCCGGAAAGACACACTGACGCACTTAGGGGTGGTGACACTTCAGGCAGCCTTGACTCCAAGAGCCCCTCCCGCAGGGGACTCTGAAGGGTGTCCCCCCCTCCATGGGCTGACCCTCTCCCTTTCATCCCACTCCAGTCCCCAGCTCGGCCGTAACGCCCCCGGAGTCACCCCAGTCAGACTCTCTGGGCTCCACCTACTCCATAAACGGGCTCCTGGGGATCGCTCAGCCGGGCAGCGACAGCAAGAGGAAAATGGACGACAGTGAGTGTCGGGGAACCGGAGGACAGCTGGGGGTGCAGGAGGGCGGTCTGCTCAGGCTCCAAGGGGACTGGTGGCTCCGGACTTTGCAGGGGCCGGCGACTCCCGCCGACAGCACGTGGCCTGTCCCTACACAGTCCCTCTGCAGCCCGGCCTGGGGCACGGGTAGGTGGGTCCCCTGAAAGCTTTCTCCCTGCCCGGGGACGCCAGGTGACCAGGACAGCTGCCGGCTGAGCATCGACTCCCAGAGCAGCAGCAGCGGGCCCCGCAAGCACCTGCGCACGGACGCCTTCAGCCAGCACCACCTGGAGCCGCTCGAGTGCCCCTTCGAGCGGCAGCACTACCCGGAGGCCTATGCCTCCCCCAGCCACACCAAAGGCGAGCAGGTGAGCAGCCAGGCGAGCGGCGGAGCAGCGGCGGGCGGGGGCCACCCCCAAGGATGGTCTCGGGAAGATCCTAGGCAGCTTGCGGTTTGCCACCAAATCGGCCTGAGGTTGCGCCTGTGGGCTCAGGGCGCGTGCTTCTGGAGGCTCCACGCCGACTCAGCCTTTATTTTACCAGATGCTGGTACCTTCCTCCTTCTGCCCCCAACCGGTCGCCTTCCCTCACCCTTAGCCCCCGAGCTCTGCCCTTTCCGGAAGAGCCACACACCCAGGGCGCGCCATCCCTCTGTCCGCTGCGGCTTTCCCAGAGCACAGGGTCGGGTCCCACAGCTCTGAAGTGGCAGCTCAAAGCCCTACACCATGACCTTGACCAGCACCACCAGCCTACCTCCGGCCACTCACACCTGCGCCGTCTGCTTTACTCACGCCCCCGAGCACGTCCTTCCCATTCACACGTCTCTGCCCTGGCACGCGGCATGCCCGCCCCGCGGAGTGCCTGGCCTTCCACCTTCCTGCCTGGAAAAGTACCGCTTGGCCGTCGTCATGACTCAGCTCATCCCTTACCCTTGAATCATGCCCTGCCCCTCAGCCGTCGTTCATGTCTCCCTCGTCTCAATCAATCAATCAATCATTTGCCCCTCCAGCACACCATCCGGGTAACTTCTCACGGCCCTACTCTAACTGCCCGGTGGGCAGAGGTGTAGACAGCGGGTTTCCTAAGGCAGGGCAGCATCTTGAAGCATCTTTTTTTTTTTTTTTTTAAATTTCTGGCACCAACGTGGTGCCCCTCTTAGAAGAGATCCTCAGTGAAGCCGTATTGGTGAGTGAGCTGGGAGATCCAGGATGAAAATTGCAGGTTACAGGGGAGTTTTGGTGTGTAGTGCTTAGGACAGGTAAAATGGTTTCCAGTGGGTCCGCTTCTGGGACAAACTAACGGAGATGTCACTGGTCTCCCCCTCGCCCCCCGAGCCCAGCAGAGGCTGCACAACTCCGACAGGACTTCCGGGACTGCTGGCCCCTCCATTCACGTTTATCTGTCCACAGCAGTGGTGGCTCCCTCCCCCCACCCCTAACCCCCCCACCCCGGATCAGCCAGCTGAGGAATTCCTTTAGGGTGGGTCCGTCACCCCACTTCGCTCATGCTGTCATTTGATCCGGGAGTGAGGCAAGCCTTACACCTTGAAAGGCTGAGCAGGACAATGTGGACGAGGCCAGTAAGCGGCTGAACCACGGCCAGTGACCGTCTGGACTGCTGGGCCCACGCCAGCACCGCAGCTGGCCAGGCAATCTGCGTCAGCGATTTTTATCAGCCTGGGCTGTGGCCACCACGAGGGGGTGCAGAGAAAGCCGGCCGTCAGCAGAGCTGGGGAGAGGGCCCCGGGGGCTCATCCGAGAGTCAGCACACGGCTCCCCGAGGGACGTGGGGCCACAGGCGTGGGCTCGCTCACAATGAGCCCGCTCTGTGTGAAAGCACCAGCTTTCCTGCAGAAATCCTGCTGCCTAGACGCTCGGCACCCGCTGGGCCCCAGAGCCACCTCCTGGCTCCAGGGCTGAGCCCCCAGCGGGCCCTGCCTGATGACGACAGGGAGATTGAGCCCAGCACCAAGCTGGCCCATGCGCGTGGGGCACCATGGTCTTAGAGAGTCTTGGAGCCACAGGGACCTCGGGGACCACAGAGCCCAGTCTTTCCACTTGTGCGGCGATAACCCAGGGCTGGGGAGGGTAGATTGAGCCTGGGGCATGGGGGGCGAACGGTTGTGGAGCTCAGGTCTGCCGGCACTGATTTCATTCCGACTGGCCTGCTGGCACCCTGTTTTAGATAACAATGCTTCCCCATCAGGTCTTACTCAAAGGCTAGAGAAAGAAATTTTGAAAACCATGAAACTGCTCCAAACTGCTCTCGTCCTATTGATAAGGAAACGGAGGCTCGGCAGTGTCCATCCATCATTCTTTCCTCCCTCAGCCAATCTGCTCGCTCATTCGTTCACCTGGCTGGGTGGTGAGAGGCAGAGAGCATCCAGCCTGCACCGAGTGCTCCCCGTGTCTGAGCCCCTGCCTTTTCTGCCCTGGGTGACTGGGGCCATGCCGTCGAAGGACAGTGTGTGCTCCCACCTGGGCCCACGAAGGCCCTCTGGCCTGGGGAGCTCAGAGAGAGCAGCACGGGTCCTCACACCCGACCTCAGGGTAGTGGGGAAGGCACAGCCCTCTTCCCTGTAAGATCAACAAGGGGGAAAGCACTCAGCGGACACGCCACATGGCCTCGCTCCTGGTTGCTGTTTCACCACCAGGCAGGCCAGGAGTCCTAGTGAGGCACACTCCTCTGTCCTCTCTTTTACAAGTGCAACAAGAACACATCAGCTGAATGTGAATATTATGACAGCGACCGAGAACTTTGCAGCTTTGACTCTGCCCGGAATTCAGAAATGATAATACCTATTAGAGCAACGTCCTGGATATCCCGTGCTAAGCATTTAATGTATGTGTAAAAAATCTCATATAATCCTTACATCCGCCTGGTGACGCAGATTCTAGTCTCCCTGTCATAGGGATGAGAAAGTCGCGGCTCAGAGGGGTCAGGGAGCCCACGGCTACGTGGCTGGTCACGGCAGACCCAGGCCTCAAGCTGGCCCACGTGCTAGAGCATTATGTCACTGTGCACCCCGATTCAAGTTCAACCCTGGGAAGAAATCCGGCCACCACTGGGATGACTTTGGCAGGGACTGGGGGATTTTTTTTTTTTTCCCCAGTGAACTGTCTGAATTTGGGAAAGCTAGGGATTTTGAGTATGTATTTGTTATCAATCCATAAGGCATTTTAAACTTTTCTTGCACTCTCTGGAAATTCGGTATTTTGCTCAATTTCATTAAGCCCGGCTCTCAGCAGCTCCTCCCTGCCTTGAAGAAGGACCCCCTTGGAAAGCATGGACCCAGAGAACCATTTAGTCAGGAACGGGGGCTACAGGATAATGGCGCCCTGGTGGCCTCTAGAATTGCCTGCAGCTTCCAGAAGTGTCCGGCAGGCAACCCAAAAGCGCCGTGGCCCCTTGGAGAACCTGGCTCTGCAGAAATCGTTGGAAGTGATTGTCTTTAGGGGGGCCATTACGTAACCGCGGAGTGCTCCTTGCTTACACCGGTTGCACGCAGAGCGTGTTTGTGACGTGTGTGACTCACGCGTGGGGGACAGGTGTGTGCTTGCGTGTGCTGTCTTGTCCCCTCAGGGGAGGGAGTCACGGCGAGGGGTAGTGCACACTTGCCCGTAACTGAACAAGGGAGAAAGAAAACCAGAAAACCCCCCAGGTACTTAATAAAGAGGGTTTGGTTTTGTTTTGTTTTGTTTTTTTTGAACAAAATGAACCCTAAGGCTCACCCTCCAGGGGAGCAGCGAATTAATATTGACTTGGCTGTAGAGGAGAGGAAGAAGACAGCCACCTGTTCCGGTGGGGGTCATATCTGCCGCTTCCCTGAAAGGAGGAGCACCCGAGGCAGCTCCGTGCCTGTGTCGTTCTTGCCCGGGGACTCGGCTCTCCGGGCTTCAGGCTTTCGGCCTGTACAACAGGCACAATGTTGCCTGCCCACGTCACAGGGCTGGCGGGGTCAGCAGGCAGATTGACACGGGCAAAGCTCTAGTGTGCACTCTCCACAGACGGCCGCGGTCACGACGTCATCCGGTTCAGGGCAACGTTTGGGAGCACGGACATGAGAGCCGGACCCCTTGGGTTTCAATCCTGCCTCCGCCCCATAGGGGAACCTGCCGGGTTTCATGGCCTCCCTGTGGCTGTGTTTCTCATCTGAAGAGGAATAAACGAATGAATGGGTGAAGCACTCTGAACCCCACCACAGGCAGATGGCTCCCACCCTGCATCCTGTTCTCTGAGGGTCCAGACCCTGTGGGGAGTCAAGGAAGGAGGCGGCCATCCAGCCAAGCCCTGGGGCCACTAGGTGGCTTTGAATCCCAGGACTGCGGGAGGGGGAGCTGTGAACAGCGGGGCTGCGAGTCCAGTGGGAGAATAAGAAACATAAGAACCCATTGAACAGGCTAAGTGGAGTCCAGCATGAGTGGAAAGAAGGGGACAGTGAGGAAGGGAGCCTTTCTGCAGAGATCAGGTCTCAGGGTCCCTAGTGAGGCCTGCTGCCCGGGGCCCTCCGCGGGCTGACTTCTCTCTGTTCTCCAGGGCCTCTACCCGCTGCCCTTGCTCAACAGCACCGCCCTGGACGACGGCAAGGCCACCCTGACCCCTTCCAACACACCCTTGGGGCGCAACCTCTCGACTCACCAGACCTACCCAGTGGTGGCAGGTACGATGCCTGGAATGTCCTGGGCCACGTGGCCCCAGCTGCGCAGAGGGGCTGGAAGGCAGAGCGTGGCTGGCCCTGAGGAGGAGGGGGCTAGGGCCCTGGGCCCGCAGAGGAGAGGTAGGCTGGGCCCGCTGGGCCTCCAGGTGGGTCCGGAGGGTCCTGCCTCTTGGTAGCCCAGGGCCGCCTCCAAGCTCCCCACCGCCGCGGGGGAGGGGAGGGGGGCACACACAGCCCTTGCACACCGCAGAGGCACAGGAGGGAGGCAGAGCTTCTGTCTCCCCCTCACTCACCCCAAGGAACACGCGCAGCCCCTCCCGCCACCCCCAGACTCAGAGAGGAGCCACCTGCCCCAGCGCCCCGCCCGCACTCCCCCCACCCCACATCTCATGGCTGGGTTTGTGCATGTGCCCACCCCATCATCTCACACCCCTCTCTCCTTGTTGTCTCCCTCCCTCCGGCAGATCCTCATTCACCCTTCGCCATAAAGCAGGAAACCCCCGAGGTGTCCAGTTCTAGCTCCACCCCTTCCTCTTTATCTAGCTCCGCCTTTTTGGATCTGCAGCAAGTCGGCTCCGGGGTCCCAGCCGGTGCCTCGGTCCCGCCCTTCAATGCCTTTCCCCATGCTGCCTCCGTGTACGGGCAGTTCACGGGCCAGGCCCTCCTCTCAGGTACGACAGGGAGGTCCCGCGCAGCTCTTGTGGGGGGTGGGAGGGGGGGACCTCAGGGCCGGCCACCAGTCCCCTGCTTTGGGGTCCAGCCCCCTCTCTGGCCCTCAGCCCTGTCCACAACCGCTCTATTCCCTAAATCCTCCTGCAACTTTTGGACCTGCCGAGCCGTGGTGCTCCGTGCTAGCAAATTCAGGCTGTGGGAGGGGCAGGCGCTCTGGGGATGCCAGGAAGAGGGGTGCCTGGCTGATTTCTAGAACCTTGCTCCAAAGCCCCATGGACAAGCAGGAACCTTAACGTCAGGAGCCGGGCAGAATAAAACAGTTGGTCTGGGTGAGAAATACAAAAGAAGGAAGAAAGAACTTTGGAGGGGAAAACGCCATTGGCTTTTGTAGCCCATTTCTGGATCAAATTTCTAAAGACAACAGGGTCCGACCCATTAGGTGTTCATAGTGTAGCTCTCCTTGTAGCCAGCTTAACGGGGTCATCCTTGGAGAACACTAAAGCAGAGTAACTCGCCAACCTGAGAGATGGGAGAACAGGGGGACCTCCCATCAGGAGCCTCATTGGCTCAAAACATTTAAAGCTGGAAGCACTTAGGGGCATCTGGAGCAAATCTCTCCTTACACTGATGGGAAACGGGCCCAGGAAGGAGAAAGGCCCAGTCAAAGGCCCTGGATAGGGATGTGGTATCTGGCAGAGTGAGGGCTCAGCCTGCGTGCACCCCGAGTTACAATCAAACTGGGTCTCCCCAGCAGAAGGACATCGGCCCATCCAACCAGGGCCTGGGCAGCAGCCGAAAGAGTCAGGGGGTCCGGCTTGGGCAGGGAGCCCGAAGTGGAGTGGGCAAAGGGAGCAGAGACCCATAATCGTCTTCAGATATCGGATGGGCTTCCCCAGGGATGGGGCTGTTTTAGATGTGGGCCCAAGGCATTGAACTAGAACCCGTGGAGGAAGCCAGAAGTGAGCCAGCCCTTTCTGGACCCGTGGTTTTCAACTTGCGGGGCCTCGAAACAATCTCCTGAAATGACAGCTTTTGTAGAAGCCAGGTATCCAAACCTGATAAATGAAGAGCTACCGCGTTTGAAGTAGGGACTCTGCCCTCTGAAAGCCCTTGGACCACCAAACTAGAAAAACAAGACCCCTGGCTGCCCAGGGGGACCACAAGGTCATCTTCTTCAAGTTCACAGACCCTGTCTGATAGCTGACTCTACATTTCCTGTCCGGCAGGCACCTGCGATTTGTATTCCCCGTGCATGCCCGCGTCTAACGTGGGAGGTCCTCTTGGAAGAGGTGGGCACGGAGGGAAAGGGTTAACAAAGGACGTCCAGTGTGTGGGCAGAGAGACCGTTTCGGGGTATGGAGCAAGGAAGCAAATGTTGAGTCAGAGTTCAAGATTTCAAAAGCGGGTGAAGTCAGCGGAGATGGGTCGTTTGTTTTGACCAAAGTGATTAAAGGAGAAAAATCTGTGAGCTGAGTGGGATGATGTCAGCCAGAGAAAATGGGGTAGGGAGCGTGGGAGGCAGGCCGGGGAGTAAAGGGACTCACAGCCCCTGTGGGGTGGAGAGGCCCGATCACCGGGTGAGGCTGCCCGCCTCGTGCGGACGGCAGGCCCCGAGCAGGAGGGCTGCAATAAGGAAGGCAGCGAGGGCTGAGTGGGTGAAGCGTGTGATGCTGGGGAGCGGGACTTCGGTTACTGTGTGAGTCGCCCGGAGACTTGGCAGGCCCGTGTGAGTGGCGAGGGAAGGGCAGGTGGCCGTGGGAAGCAGTCTTGGATGGTGGCACAAAGTGTAGTTGGAACAGCCCAGGGCCAACTCCCTACCCCACAGACCCCCGCTTTCTCCCGTCCCTGTCACCCTGTTAGGGCTTCAAGCACCCCCCATTCATATGCAGTCAGACCGGGGTGCCTCTTCTACCCTCTGCGGCTCAGACCGACAGCAGGAATGGGAGGTCATCCACTGCATGGGGTAAGGAAGACCCCAGGGTGCAGAGTGTGGCCCCTGTGAAAGCCAGTGGGGGGCTGCGAGGCCCAGGCCAGGGCCCGAAGATGCGGCACCTGAGGCGGGGGCTCAGAAAAGCAAGAGATGCCCAGACTTGGAGGGACTGGGTCCAGGCACCACCTCTTCCTCCCTTGGATTGATTTCTAGGCCCCTAGACTCTGGAGATCCTTCCTCCTAGCCTTCCTTCTCCCTGGATCTCCTCCCAGGGAGATTCCTGCCATTTCCCTTCAGATGCTCCAGTCTGGGTCCCAACACACTCGGAAGAGCGATATCGAGACCGTCCCTGTCCCGGCTGTCCCGGGGCTGATTCCAGCTCAGCCGATCTGAAAGCTCTGAGTTTGGTTTTATCATCAAAGAGTCCATTACCCGCCTCCATTCTTTTGTGCGAAATTATATTTAGTCCTGCCCAAGAGATTTCTGGATTGCTATAAATTTTCTTTGCTCTCAGAACAAGATAAGGAATTGAAAAGGGGTCACGTAGAGGGCAGACATCAAAGTGGGCAAATAAAATGGTCTGAAATCACCTCTACCCTCTGAATTCCTCAGAGGAATGCTACCAATATTTAGAACGTGTACCAGAATTTCTGGGTGCTAGGGTTTTCTTATAGAACCCCATCTCACAGCCAGCCAACATGGGCCTGTGTCTACATCACCTTCTGAAAAATAGGGCCATGTTGGAAGTGTATTTGAGGGCTGAGGATTACAAATCAAAGAAACTCGTGAGGAAGAGCCTCAGAAATAAGTCGATTAAAGGTCATGGTTAGGCCACGTTGGAATTCCATCTACCTCATGACTTCCGTGGGTTCATTTCTGAGAAGGTTGCAAGGTTCTCAGCTTTTTGGAAGAAACCACTTATTTAAGGAACTGAGGCAGAGTTTTGAGGGACTGACGAGGGAGTTTAAGGGGCCACAGCCTGGGTGACAGCCATCCTGTAGAAGGTCTTGCTAGGCTTTCCAGAAAGGCCAAGTTCCCTAGACGCCTTTGGGATGTGCTCCAGTATTTGATTCAGAAACCTCTGCCCCACTAGGAGAAAACTTGGCGACTGAGGAGAGGTGAAGATTAAAATCTTAGAATTTAAGGGAGTGAGGCTGATGAATTTATTTCTAAGAGTAGCCCAAGGGCTGGTTTCATGGGATGGGGTCCCACAGGGCAACTGTGGCTAAATTAAATTGTGGCTTCAGGGGAGCCCCTGCCCCAGGTTGGGCCCATGGAGCTGCAAAGCTCAAGAAGCAATAGGCTCAGGTGATGGGAAGGGATGGATGAGGCGGGGAGAAAGGGGAATGTGGGGCCACGGGAGCCCCAGAGAGTACGGAGGCCAGCACCAGCAAAGAGGTGACCTCGGAGGCAAGACTGACCTCCTCACCTCCAGCCCCAGTCACGGTAGACACAGATAGAGTCAGAATTCTGCTCAACACAGCATCCCAGGGAGCCCCCGCCAAAGACTTGAGGAGTAAGCTGAACCTAATTTGCAATCTCTAGTTTAACCTAGCTCTTCATGAGACAGACGGGAAGATGTGAGTCAGAGCAATTAAGGAGTTTTTTTGGTCAGCCACAGTCTGGCTTGGACCTCTCTCTTTTCTCCTCTCTCTTCTCTCCTCTCTCTCTCTCTCTCTGTCTCGGAGGAAGCAGGAAGAGGAAAGAGAGAAGGCATTGGGCCTGAGTTAGCCACCACCCTTTTCCATCACTCTCCTTTGCATGCCCCGTCCCCCCTCTGTTCCCCAGCGGCCCCAGAGGCTTCTTGTCACCTCTTGCTCTCAGAGGCTCCAGTACCTGGCCCGGTGCTTCATCTGAGGGCCGAAGGGGCTGAGTCTGGTAGCTGGTCGTGTTGTACTCTTCTTCTTCGAAGAAAGATCAGATTTTACCGTGGTATATCTCCTGCCTATTTCTCCCTCTACTTCTAAGTACACTAAAATTTCCTTGCCTCACCTGGGTTTCCAGTCCCTCATTTATCTGGACCCTGGGTCAAATGAACTGAACCCACCTGTAGAATTCCAGTAGATCGGACCCCGTTTGGTCCAGCACCAATGACAGCGCACATTGTACCAGAAGTCGAACAAATCAGGAGGTGGTGTGTGAAAACATTCACATAGCTTTAAATAATGAACACTGATGGCTCATTCAGATAGTCTAATGGTTCCTGTGACATGTAACAATTTATGGAATGTGTCCATTGCCTGGACCAGTGTCCCCCAGTAGCATGAAACCCTTGCTCCGAGTAATGCTGGTCACATCATAGCAGTAGTAAGAAGGGGCATGAGGCTACTCTTCCTGTTTTTCTCCCATTTTGCATATGAAGAGACAAGCTTGGGCACATAGGTGGCTGGTCTAAGGGCACTTGGAAAATTAGCTGTAGCAGCAGACTAAGGACTGAGGTCCTCTGGTTCCTAGAGCTTTCCCTCCAGAGAAAGGGCAGAAGGCCTGGTCTCATCTGCTGACCCCTAGGCTTGCTTCTCATCCCATCTCATGCCGCATCTTGATTTAATGGCGGCCTTGCTAATTTAGCATTCTTACTCACTGCTGTAGCCCCAGCACTCAGAAGAGTGCCTAGGACTTCATACTCACTCAATAAATCTTTACTGAATTGTCTTCAGGGAATCTCTAGAAATCAAGGTAAGAGTTAGTCACTCCAGTATTGACGACTCATAAGGTTCCATGGCACGTACCTTCCCACTCGTCGTTCCTGGCCCCTGGCTGGCGAGTTGGAGGCACGGAGGACCTGGGAGAAGGTGGGGGGGAGCCTCGGGGGAAAATGTCGGACAAGCAGGGATGTAGAGAGGACGAGTTGGTTGACAGACTCACAGGGAGTCCATGTAAGTCCTAGGAGAAGAAGCAGCCCTCTGTGTGGAAGAGACAGAGGCGTTTGGGGGAAATGGTCATAATCAAACATGGTGGGTCTCAGCCCAGGATGACTTTACCCCTGGGGACATAGGGCAATATTTGGAGATATTTAGGGTTGTCACACTGTTGGGGGGGGGGGACTGCCACTGACATTTCGTGAATAGATACCACAGATGCTTCCGAACACCCTACAATGCCAGGGGTGGCCCCCACGCAAAGAATTGTCTAGCACCAAATGTCAGTGGTGCTGGAGTTGAGGAAACCCTGTAACCATCACCGAGAGCTGGGATAATTCGTCACTCACACTGGGGCGTTTGAGAGTGAAATGGGCATTATTAATAAATATGCTGGGACGGGCCTCCTAACCTGGACAGAGGTGGGCGAGCCAGGATGTGCTGCCAGGAATCCTCAGGTGAGGGAAGGGGGCCATCTGGGCCTGCGGGACATGGCGGCTGCGGAAGAAACGCAGCCAGTCAGACGGGAGGCCTCCACAAAGGGAAGGCTCGACTTCCAGGTGTAAGGAAGAGGTGCAGCCAGGGAAATCAGGTCTCTCCAGAGCTGCCTCAGGGCCGCCGAGGCAAGGGTGTGACCCGCAAATTGTAAACAGAGAAGGGGTGTCCGTTCTGCTGAAAATGTGGGGTTCCTCCCCCCTCAGGAATGGGTTACCAGACGTGTGGTTCATGCTCCCATGTGAACACTAAGTATCTCTCAGCCCACATCTCCTGTCCAGGTCGGGGATCGCCAGTAGGTTTTGTGTCCCTAACAGCTCTGAGAGGAAGGCCCTCTCTGGCCCCCTGGAAGACAGCACGGTGATTGATTAGCCACGTCTGCCTCAGGTCCAGAAAAAAGGTGGTTGAAGGTAGTGGCCCAAAAGCCACACCCGTGCCATCCCTTGTAGGGCCTTGTTCTCGAGCCTTCAAGCTGGGGCTGGACGAGCTAGAGGTCTGAGTCCAGTGGCCTCTAACCTATGACTTAGGGCTGGACCCACCGCTGTGCCCGATGCTGGGGGGATAACAAAGACGCAGAAGACATAGTCCCCGGCCTCCCTCCAACACCACGAGATTTTGTGGGTGAATTAAGACTCACGCAAGTGAAATCATGGAAGGACGGGCCACAGTACGGGGCTGCAACGGCCCGTGCTCCCTGCACGGAGGGGCCTGCAACCTAGGGAAAGGCCGGGCAGAGTCGGGGAAGCTTGAACTCGTGGGGAGGGAGGAGGGGGAAGCAGGTTTGGAGAATGGCTTTAGAGAGGCGTGAGGAGACTTGCTGAGCCTCAGGAAGTGAGACAGGAAGCCCGCAGTGGCCCAGCTAATGATTGCTTGCTGTCTGTTTCCAGGGAGAGAGATGGTGGGACCCACGCTGCCCGGATACCCTCCCCACATCCCCACCAGCGGACAAGGCAGCTATGCCTCTTCTGCCATCGCGGGCATGGTGGCAGGTAAGGGGGGTGCTGGGCATGAGGGGAGTCCTACAAACAGGAGGCATTGGCCACAAGCCGAGCAAGAGGGGACAAGAGGGAGGGTGTGTCCCATGCACAGACTCCCCAAAGGGCATCGAAGGACCCACCAAAGGGCACATCTTGTAAATGCCTCGAGCCAAGATGTCAGTTCTGGTTCCTTTACTGTCCCCCGCTTAGCCTCCTTCTTCCCACATGCTCCCAGACTCCCCGAGATGAAATGGGCGGGGCTGAGACAGACCAGTGTTCAAATCTAAGCTCTGCCATTGACTCAGTGAACCTTGATGGAGAGCCCTGACGGAGAGTGCTCTAGGGGTCTGCCGAGTGATGTGCGCTGAACACCAGCCTGGGGCTTGAAGCACCCGTGTTCTTCCAGGCATTTCCCTCCGGTGAATCCGTATGCCCTTTCTGCACAGTCTGAGTGTGAATGGTGTCGGTGATGATGATGATGATGAAAATGGTGGACATCCTTTACACCCCACCCTCACTCAACCCTGCATGGGTGGGACCCACATTCTAGGGACTCCAAAGGTACTCCAGGGGGAAGAGCTGCGAGGATTTCTCCACCATCATTTGGACCGTCCTGGATTCCCGTCTGCCAGTCCTTTGGGTTTCTTTATCTCCCAGCATGATCATTGCCTAACATTGACCCCGAGTGTCAGGGTCTAGGTGAAGGAGGACAAGGGGAACTTCTTTGGCCCAGTCACACTACCTCTGTTAGGACCCATATGGGAAGGACCCAAGGGTGGATAGGGCAGAATCGAGCCATTTCTACCGCCTCAAGAGGCCCTAGGACCCCGAGCTTCTGGAACGGGCTGTGAATCAGGGCATCTGTGACCCCCACGCCAGCCTCCATGGCTCTGACCCCAGACCCTTGGCAGATCCACCCAAGCCTGCTTCCCTCCCTCCCTGGCAAGGGCTGTTTCTTTGCCAGCCGCCCACTCCAGGTGCTGGGTGCTGAGGCAGGTGGGCTGGGCTCTCCTGGGCAGAGGGCGGGGAGGGAGACAGGAGGGAGGGCAGGAGGCTCTGGGCTCCCTGGGAACCTGCTGAGCTGGCACTTGTTGCCGGCCTGGTTACCGTGGCGATGTGCTTAATGCAGCGTTGAAAATACAGAATACTGACTCCTCTCTCCCTCCTGGCCCTGGACTCCCTCCCTCCCTCCCTTCCTCTTCTGGAGCGTGAAATGAGATTGGTCAAGATAAAAAAGGAAAAGATTCGGTTATTTTTTTAAGAGTGTGGATAATGGGGCCTCTCAATCAAAATCCCAGGCTCCAGTCGGCTCCCCCCATCCCCCTTCCAACCTCTCCACCTTCCAGGCCGCCTGCTTAGAGGAGGAGGAGGGAAAAGAAAGCACAGGGCTTTTCTCTTAATTATGAATCATTCCCCAGGGCCAGGCCCGGGGCAAGGAGGTTCGGGGGCCTGGAGTCTGACCTGGAAGATAGCTGGAAGTTTTGGGCCTCTCATCAAAGGCCCCCAGGTGTTTCCAGAAAGATCTCATCCTAAGTGCCTGTGGTGGGGAAAAAAAAAGATAGCACAATACAGCATCAACTGCCAAGGAATTGCAAAAGGGTGGGCCTTGCCTTGCACGGTGCATGGGCTTCCCAATCAGTTTTGTGTAAATAAGTACCTAGAAAATGCAATACTGTTTAAATGCATCATCTGGGTCCTAGGAACTCCGTGGTACAAATGAATTCTTTTTTTTTTTTTTTTTTATTGGATTGAGAGTGAGAGAACACAAGCAGGGGGAGCAGGAGAGGGAGAAGGAGAAGCAGGCTTCCCACTGAGCAGGGAGCCCGATGCGGGGCTCGATCCCAGGAACCTGGAATCATGACCTGAGCTGAAGGCAGACACTCAATGGACTGAGCCACCCAGGCGTCCTGTTCAAATGAATTCTTAAGGAAGCTTTTTTTTCGTAAAATATTATTTGTCCATCTCTTACCAGTACCCACAATCTTCCAGTGGGATCAATGGTGATGCTTTCCATTAACATTAATAAACCTTCACTGAGCACCTACTGTGTGCTAGGTGTAGAACACATGCTTAACGACATGCCAATGACATTCTTCAATGTCATGCCAGTCAATGTTCATGTCATGCCTTCGATCATTTGTGGAAGGAAGGCAAAGATCATTTATTATGCACTTCTGTGTGCCTGGTCATTCACAGATATAACTTTCTTGCTTAATCCTCACCATAAGACTAGGAGGCTGGTATTATTCTAGTTTAATATAGATAAGGAATCAGGTTTAGTGTGCTCAAGGTCTCCATGAACCACACTACGTGGCTGAGTTGTTCAAACACAGGTCTTCTGATTTCAAATCTAGGGCTCTTCCTGCTATACCGCATTGCCTCCCATGATACCGGGAATAACATCCCAAATTACAAGAAAGCGACACAAGAGCAGGACCGGGACAGACTTCTCTTATCCACTCATCTTCTGTTTTGCCTTCTCATGGTTGTTTTTGTTGTTGTTCCTCCCCCATTAACAGAGTTGATGACCCTCACACCAGCTCTCGAGCTGAACTGGCAACTCCAGACAGATGAACCCATTCATCCATCCACTCAGCTTTCCACCCATCTATCTTTGTACACATTTTCCACCCATCCATGTATCTTCTTACGCGCTCATCCATCCTTCCATCATCCATCTTTCCATTCATCTTTCCTTTCATCCATTGTTCCTTCTATCCATTCATCTATTCATCCTTTCTTACATCCATCCTTTCAGTGAGCCATCTGTCCTTCTCTCCACCCATCCATCCATCCATGCATCCATCCATCCATCCCTTCATCTATCCATCCATGCATCCATCCATCCCTTCATCTATCCATCCTTTCTTACATCCATCCTTTCAGTGAGCCATCTGTCCTTCTCTCCACCCATCCATTCATTCGTCCATCCATCCATCCCTTCATCTATCCATCCTTTCTTACATCCATCCTTTCAGTGAGCCATCTATCCTTCTCTCCACCCATCCATCCATCCATGCATCCATCCATCCATCCCTTCATCTATCCATCTTCCTACCATCCATCCTCCATTATCCAACCTTCAATCATTCTTGCATCCTTCCATCCATTCCCCACTTTTTCACTTAACAAATGCTGGTTGAATCTCTATGGTATAGGATGCTGGGGGATATAGCAGTGAACAAGGCAGGTCCCTCTGTTCGTGGAGCTTACCACCTACTAGTGGAGGAAAAAGTACAGTAAACAAGTCAACGAATGAATAAACAAGGTAATTTCAGATAGTGATAAGTGCTGTGAAGATAATGAAGTAGAATGATGTCACAAAGAGCCACAGGGAGAGGAGATAACTACTTTAGATTGGGTGAACAGGGGAGACCTCTCTGAGAAGGTGTTCAAAGTGGGCAGCCAAGTGATAAACTGGAGCAGGCCATCCCCAGCCCAAAAGAACAGCAAGTGCAAAGGCCCCAAGGCAGGAACTAGTTTAGCTGATCACATAGGGTGAGTGTATCTAAGAACAATAAGTGAATGGGGGAAAGCACTACAAAATGAGGGGATTTGGGGAGTGGGTGGGTCAAATTTTAAGACTACTCAGGCTGCTGGGAAACAGATAGTAAGTAGTTAGTCAAAAGCAGAAACACAGAGACCAATTAGGGGAGGGACAATTGCCATAGTTCACTCAAGACATGACTGTAGGGGCACCTGGGTGGCTCAGTTAATTAAGCCTCTGCCTTCAGCTCAGGTCATGATCCCAGGGGCCTGGGATCCAGCCCCACATCGGGCTCCCTGCTCAATGGAGAGTGTGCTGCTCCATCTCCCTCTGCCCCGTTCATGCGCGCTCTCTCTCTCTCTTTCTCTCTTTCAAATAAAATCTTAAAAAAAAAAAAAAAAAAAAAAAGACAGATGGTGGTTCGGGTTGGGGAGGTAGCAGTGAGGGAGGAGAACAGAGACGCTGAGGCTCTGTTAGTTGTACGGCCAACAATGCTTACTGGTGATTTGGCTATAGGCTTCCAGAACAGAGGCTACAAGGATGACTTGTAGGCTTGGGGCTTGGGAAAATGCATGACTGGTGGTGGTGGCAAGTAAAAATGCGGGAGACCAGGAGAGGAAGAGGTAGAGCGTGTAGTGGGTAGAAATCTAGAGTTCTGTTGGCCGTAAGAGGATTGAGACACCTCCACATGCCCAGGTTAATAAGGCAGAAGGCACATGATATATGTCTCAAGTCAGGAAAGAATTCTGGCTAGGGCATAAATTTCAGCCATCATACTGAGCAGTTATTTAATGCCAAGGGATTAGACAAGATCACGAGAAAGAGAATACGGGTGGGAAAATCACCCAAGGCTCACAAACCAAGCCTTCGGCCTTTAGAGCTCGAGCAGAGAAGAAACCAGCAAAGAGAGCGAGTGGGAGAGGACGGTGGATCTGGCAGCGAAGGCATCACGAAACCCAAAGGCATCAGAAGGAGCGATGACCTGAGTCACGGTAGGCTAGGCGGTCAGGGGAGGGGGTGGGAGCGGACAGAGAGGTGACCATTGCAGTGATCGGGGTGGAAGTTGTGGGATTTCAGGATCAGCCCTGGCCCCATTGGACGGGAATGGGGAGGTGAGGGCAGACACCAGGAAGCACAGAAAGGGGCTGTTAGCCGGAAAAGGGGCAGAAGAAACCGATTGGGAAGAAAAGATGGCAGAGCCTGTTTGCTGGCTGGAGGAAGCGGTAAATTGGAAAGGGAGAGATCGATGGTGCGGAAAAAGAAGGGATAGATTGTAGGGGCCGAGACCTTGGAAAGGTGAGTGGGGTGGGATGCAGAGCAAAGGGGGCGGGTTGGCCTTTCGTGGGTGCAGGGGCATTTCATCCACGTGGCTGCAGACAGGTGGACGGATCTGGGGGTGGGGAGAGGCTGCCCCCGGGCATGTACCCCCTCCTGAGCCCCCAGCCCCACGCCAGCTTCCGTGTGACTGAAGCACGTAGGTACTTGGGGAACCTGTGTGCAGTAAGCGAGTAAGTGTGTGAGTGAGTGAAATGCATGAATAAGTGAGAGAGGAAGCATTGTGTATTTTCCACCAATCTCTTCCTCATGCTTTGGAGCCAGCAGGGTTTAGCACCGGGCGGAAGGAAAGGCACGGGGGCCCTGGTTTCCCCGTGGGGTGTGCTGAAACCAGGCAGTTCTGGGGTCCACCAGCAGTAAATGGGGAACTGTTAGCATTTGTGCGACACAAGGAAGAGCCCTGGAGTAGGAGCTAGGGGCCGTGCTTCTAGTGCAGGCTCTGGTGGCACACGGGGCCCGGGGTAAATGTCTTTCCCTCTCTGGGGAGCGCTTTCTTCATTTGTGATCCTCTGCTGAGCTTTATTCTAGCACCTGCTTAACGGGAAAATAATAAAAGCTAGCATTTCTTTTTTTTTTTTTCCCCTTAAAGATTTCATTTATTTATTTATTTGACAGAGAGGAGAGAGATCACAAGTAAGCAGAGAGGCAGGCAGAGAGAGAGGAGGAAGCAGGCTCCCCGCCGGGCAGATCCCAGGACCCCGAGACCACGACCCGAGCTGAAGGCAGAAGCTTTAACCCACTGAGGCACCCAGGTGCCCCTAAAAGCTAGCATTTCTTGAGTGCTTTTTATATACCAAGTGTGGGGCTCACCATTCAATGGACATCATCTGATTTAATCCTCTCTGAACCCCATGAGACAGGGACAGTAATTTGCCCCATTTTACAGATGAGGAAATCAAGGCTCCGAGAGGTGAAGTGACTGGCCCAAGAGTACACAGCCGGGAAGTAGGGAGCAGAGGTTTGACCCCGGGCAGGCCAGCCCGAGAGCCTTGCAGTTTCAAGCTTCCCTTCTAGAGTTTGTGAAAGAGACGGGGAGCCACAGAAGTCCCTTAGCTCCCAACAGCAGATGAGGTTTCGGAGGGCGGTGCGAACAGACAGGGGATGGTGGGGTTGGCAGGAACCTGGCTTTGTAGACAGCATCGGCTCAGAAGCACATGAAGGGATTGTCTGGAATTCAGAGTTAAGAGCCCTAAGGTCAAGTTCTGCTCTGCCATTTACAGACGCTGGGATTTGAGGCAAACTACTTAATCCTGGGGCACTCCAACCTCCTCTCCTATAAATCGGCGGTATTAACGGGTGCTTCAGAGCTGGGTGGTGATAAAGGCAACGAGCGTGTGGGAAAGCGTTTTGCAGTCTTTAAGCTCCCCACGGAGTACAGATGGTAATGGAGGAGGCTGCTTGGGTTTGTTGCTGTCGTTTAAGGGAATCCTGATGTGATTTCTTTGGTCAGTCATTCTTTTGGTAAAGCCAAGAATCCACTCACCAAAGGAAGCGATCCGATTAACTTTGTTTTGATTCACGCACTGAGTTGGCTTCAAGGGGCAGACTTGGAATGGGTCGCAGACGTCCTCAGAGCAAGTCCCAGGACAGATTTCCTGGCAGGGCTCCTCCCTCTGCTCCTTCCCCTAGTCCTCACTCAGCACCCTCTCCCCTCCCCGCCACCGCCTCACCCACCCCCCCAACAAACTCAGACCTAGGGAGGCTAAAAAGTCTATACCCGCTGATTCTATCTGTGGCTGTTTCTGACCCCTCTCCCTCCCTTTGGCCCCTCCTGGAACGCCCGTCTGCCGAAGGTCCATGCAGCAGAAAAAGAGGCTACAACCTGGGCCCTGGAGCCGCGTGAGCTTCTGCGGATCTCCAAGCCTTAGCTTCTTTACCTGGAAAATGGGCCTTATGACATCCCCTTCCTCGTGGGGTAGCCGGGAGGACTGAGCTTGTCAGGGCAGTGCCTCCGGTACCTGGCCATAAAGGGCCCTGTCCAGAATGATGCAGACCAGGGGCCCCCAAAGGGTATGGGTCCAGGGGCCTCTGAGCTCACCTTGTCCCGCCCCGGCTCTCCCTGTCCCCCAGGGCTCACCCAGTGGCAGCCCTGCAGACCCTTCTCCCCACCCCCAAACCTACGTCGTTGGTGTGTCCACCTCTCAGGCCTCTCACCTGTGTGCCTCCAACAGGAAGCGAATACTCTGGCAATGCCTACAGCCACACCCCCTACTCCTCCTACGGCGAGGCCTGGCGCTTCCCCAACTCCAGCTTGCTGAGTAAGTCCGCCGGGGGCCCCCCAGGCCCTCTGCCGCGTGGGGCAGGGTCGGGGTACAAGGCTGGGCCAAAAGTCCGCCTGAAAGGCAGCCGGGAGGCCCAGGTGAGATGGAGGGCCTGGGGAGACAGGTGTTCTTGGCCGGCCCAGCAGGTGGAGGGAAGGCAGAGCCCCTGGTTGCCTGGAGGGGAGCAGCACCCGGGAGACTTCTCGGCGCCATTCTCCCTCCCACCGCCTGAAGCCATGTGTTGGAAATCTGCTCTGTGTCAGATTCAGGGCTCAGGCCTTGGGAGGGCAAAGGTGGACTCGAGAAAAGTCTCAGAGTGGACTTCCCGCCTTCAGGGGCTCAGAGTCCAGCCGCGGCGACACTGAGACAGGGGCGCCCCGCAGGATGCCAGCTGCCCTCCCCCCACCCCCGAAGCACGCTGTTGGCAAATGAGGCCGTCCCGCTAGACACGCGAACCTTCTCCGTGTCACACCGGGGCTCGTGACTCCGCACCAAACCCCTTACATGGGATGCTTTGTCCACGTTCCCGATATTCGGCTTGAGATGCGGACGCCCCTTCGAAGGGAGGTCCAGAGAGTGAGCCGTGGGCTCCTCCCCACCTCTCCCTTACCCCGGGGCCGCGGGCTGGGTACAGAAGCTTTTTAAGAAAGCAGGCCTCATAAATGGGAACTCGAGGAATTCCGCTAGAGTCTCCCTCAGCGATGACCTTGAGGGTCTCAGAGCAAACCTGAGCCCAGGAGAAGCGGTGGAGCCTGTGTGGCCCGCCCCGTGGGCACTGTCGCAGGCCTGGCAGGACCATCCATTTCCCAGGACCCGCCCCCACCCACCTCCTGCAGTGACCTCCTGGCATTCCAGAAGTGACCAGGAGGGTGGCTCCCCTTGGGCTCTGTCTGCCAGATGGGTTCAACTCTAAGCCGCCTTTCTGTTTGATTTTGCCAGAAAGATGAGGCTGCTAAGCTGGGCCAGGGGGCAGGGCACCTCCCTGCCAAGCCCATCCTGCGGGTGGACAGAGTCTCCCCAGGGAGGCCCTCAAAAGCACGTTCCCCCTGGGCACTCAGGATTCTAGTCCTTCTGGGCCCTAAGAGGAAGATTTTCTGACTTGTCGCTGTTTGGGCAAGGGTGGGGAAGGCCCCAGGGATGCCCCGGAGTGCTTGGTTCTTTGGGGTTCCAGACGTAAAGTAACTGCTCCCAATTGCCCTCTCCCTGAAACGAGGGTGTTGAAGGTCAAGGCACTCCTGGGAGGAGGGGCAAGAAGCCACAGTTCTCATTCCGGCCAGAGACCCGAAGTTGAGGCCAGAGAAGGAGGAAATAGGGCCGGAGAGGAGTTAATCTTTGATGATCAGATAGGCCGGAGGAGTAGATGATTAACTTGTGCTGTCTTCAAGGTTAGCAGAGGCCGTAGAGGCTGTGGTGCAATTTCCCCTTCTGACCCGCGGTGTTGTTGTTATTATTATTTTTTTTTAACCTGTCCAGGTTCCCCGTATTATTACAGTTCCACATCAAGGCCAAGTGCGCCACCCACCACCGCCACGGCCTTTGACCACCTGTAGTTGCTATGGGGACAGTGGGTGCAACTGAGCACCAGGAGGACTTGGCCTGGGACGGGCCCCAGAGAGTCACACAAAGGAATCTTTATTTATTACATGAAAAATAACCACAATCCAGCATTGCGGCGCACTCCCTGTGTGGTTGTTTTAATGAACCATGAAAGACAGGATGACTTTGGAGAAGGCCAAACTGTCCTCTAAGACTCCTTGAGGAGGGGCAGGAGTCCCAGGGAGAGAGAGAGAACGGCCCCGTTCCAAGAGACACTACTGGAAGAGAAACGTGGAGAGAAGAGGGAACCGCCGAAGAGCTTGAGAGGGACGGCGCAAGGACGCACGATGGGCTTTAGGGCCCCACAGGGGCCCCCGTGGCTGGGCCATCGACAGGCTCTCGCCTCCCGCCTGCCCCACAGCTGAGGCTCCTGCTGTCCACCTTCTCCGCTCAGCTTGCTTGGCATTTCTGCACCTCCCGCCAGGCCAGGGCTGAGGGCTGGGTCGAGTCGAAGCGGGAAGCTCCTCCTGATGGTCACCGGGGCCTTCCTGTCACCTGCTGCTGAGAACGTGTGAGAGCGCCCCGGGTTGTCCAGTGAATCACCCCCTGGCAGGAAGGCCAAGCTGCTCCAGCTGGAGACAGACATTCCCAAAGGCACCCCCCCAACCCCGGCTCCTGGGGAGTGGGCTGCAGCCCTGAGGCAGAGCAAGGCCCAATTGCTGGTGGCCCCGCTTCCCTCTCCGGACAGCCCCTGCCCCGCCAGGTATGCCCCTGCAGCCCCGGCCCACAGCAACTCAAGAGTCCCCGTGGCGACCCCCCGGAGCCAGCATGGAGGTGCCCTCTCTGGCCCCCCCACAACCCTGCCCCCCCCCAAAGCCTGACTGTAAATACTATAAATGAAGCTCTGTTTGGGTCAAGCTTCCCTCTTTCCACCCCCAGACTTTGGCCTCTCAGTGAATTGTCTCCCTGCCGTGTTGGGCTTCTCTCCTTGATGCTTCTTTTCTTTTTCTTTTTCTTTTCTTTTTTTTTTGAAGACAACGCACCATTACCACATAACTCAATAAACCATTACTCTTCGTCTCAGGCTTTGGGGTTGCCTGGGGAAGGAAGCAGCCTGGGTCTGGGGTTTCTCCAGAGAAGCTCAGAACCCCCACGGACCGTGAGCTCATTTTGGGGGGGCAGGGAGTTGAAGGACCGTGTGCTGCCCAGGAGCCCTGACTTCACCCTCTCCCTCTGTTGCTAGACGTTGAAAGCCCGGCAGCCGCTGCTCACCTTCGGTTTCCACCGTGAGTGAACGCCACATAAAATAAGCACACGGGCAGGTGCCCGGGGCGAATCGTAGGCTCCCCACAAGTAGTCGCTATTGTTATTCACAGGAAGCCAGAGAATTGGCTGGGAGGATTGGTGAAGGTTCTGGAAACACAATAAACTGGGGCCCACATAACAGCTCCCATGCCCCCTGGGGAGGGAGAGGAAGAGGGGAGAGGATATTTCCCAGGCAGTGCTGTGTGCCAGGCTCGGTGTGATGGGCATCTTGTAAAGATGTTGGGATTAGCCCCATTTTACATTTGAGGAAACTGAGGCTCAGACAAAATGAAATAACTTGCTCAAGGTGAGAAGTGGTGGGTTCAATCAATTCCTCTGAGAAGGACCGGGTGATGGGGAGGCCCTGGGTGTGCAGGGCCAGGAAGGGCTGAGGGAGCCTGTGGGGACTTCAGACAATCCCTGTCCTAGGAAATGGTGGACAACACGGGACAGCATCAAATGCGGGCCGCAAGGGCTCTGTCCCCACCAGGATGCTTGGCCTGCAGGCACCCTCTCCGTGTGGGACGCAGCTGCAACGAGGGGGGCAAGGCGCCCAGGTGAATGCTGACATCAGGGCAGACAACTGAGGTTCAGCCAGATGAAGAGAGAACTCTTCACCCACCGGGGACTCCAAAACTAGGAGGGCTGAGGAAGAGACATAGGGCTCTTCTCCCCTGGTCCTCCCTAAAGAGAGGCCAAGGGTGGTCACCAAAGATGGCGTGAGAGTAGGGCCATGGGACCATCCCACAGAGAAAACCGGTCTCATCTCTCCTGAGAAGACCCGAGTCGAGGCTCACTTTCCATTAACAGCCAGCCCTCCCCTCTAGCTACAAGCATGGCCGCAGGACCAAATCCCATCCTATCTGAGGCTCCGAATCATCTTGAACCTCTGGGTCCCTGAGTGCCCTAAGACAGCCCCCCACTTGGTTCTGAGGAGCAACGAACCTCCCCCTATCCAAGATCACTTTGAGATGCGTGGTGCCCCTAGCTGGCCTCCTCCAAACCCCAGATGGCAAAGGGATTTGGGCTGTGCTTTTGCTAGGGGGTGACCGTAGTGCAGAACTCCCCTTCCTTTCTCTGAGGTGGGCCGAGCAACCCTGGGCACTCTGTCTCAAGCAGGTGTTGGTGTGTGGTGTGGGCCCAGGGCGGCGTGTCCTGGCCCGTACCTACCCAGACCTTCGATCCGTGGTCAAATTTGATCCATAGTCCCCCTTTGGAAAATGCAGTCATTTATGTATTGGGGGAAAGCGACGATCTGAGGTGCCCCGGCACTGGGGGGCGCTGTTGAGAGAAGTCGGGGCCTCACAGGCAGGGCTTGCTAAGGGACTATGAGGAGGATGCGGGGGACATAGGGGTTGGTTTACCATGTAGCAAGGTTTCTGTGAAGGCTTGTGGGCGTAGAGTGTGTGGGGAGGAGAACTGGGGATGAGGCCTGGGCCTGAGCATTCCCAAGGCACAGAGGGCCCAGCCTCACCCGCCCTGCCCAGCAGCTAGAGCAATCCCAGTCACAGCCCGTGGGGGCGGGGGGGCTCCTCAGCTTTCCAGGCAGCTCTCCCTGCTGTTCCCTCATCTTCACTCATCCCCTTCAGTGACCTTCCCTCCACCCCCACCCCTCCTAGCATGGCTTCAGGGGCAGAGGGAAGCCGGTGGGGATTGGGGCTCCTTGCCCGACCCCCTTCACTCCCTACTTCCCTGCTCCCTTCATCTTCCCTCATCCTCAGAAAATGTACTAACCCTTCACGTAGGCTAAGTTTCTGTTTATAGAGCTCATTTGCGTCAATTTGTGTCTCTGATTCTGAACATTGGCCCCGTTTTGCACTTGGGGAAACTGAGAACAAAAGATCGCTTGACTTTTTCAAGGTCATTCAGAGGAGGAACCACAGCCCGACCCCTCGTCCAAGGCCAACTCTGCATCATAATTCAAGGCTTGGATACCCAGTTGTGGCCAGGCCTCTGCAGAGACCTCTGGCAGCTGTGACTTTGTGCAGAGGGACACAAGGTCTATGACCACCTAGGGCACTGCCTTGCACTCCTGATGGGGCCAACAGTCCTGGATGGAAAGCCCGGATGTCAGGCTACAGGTGGAGAAAGGGCGCAGTCCCGGGTTGATCCCGGTTCCCCTCTGTCCCTCGCCCTGGGTTTCTCCTCACGCCATCTCTTGGCAGCTGTTCTCCTCCCTTTAGGGTCACAAAGCATTTCCGTCTATAGGGGAATCTCCCTGTTCCTCTGCCCCAGCTCAGCGGTCCCCCTCCAGAGGGAGTGGGCCAACCTAGTGACCATTGCTGTGATTCTTGTGAAGAATCCTATCCCTCAGCTTCTCTTACCTCCTTGTCCTGACACTTTCATCTCTTAGTTTCTGTCCCAGTCCCTCCTCTGTGGGGTCTGAAGCAATTATTCCTTTGCCCCCCACTGCCCTCCCACTCTGTTGGCATCTGCAGGGGTGTGGACCTGTGTGAGAGAGGGCGAATGCTCAGAAAGGGCTTAGATGTTCTGTGTCCTGCTCCACAAATGTCACAAATTCCCCTCTCTCCATCACCTCATCTTTTGGCTCCTTGTTCTTCTCATTACCTTCTTCTGTTCCTCTTGGTCTTTGGGGTAGTGGGGGACACAGGCGCAGAGTCCCCTCTCCCAACGGCAGGTGCACGCGCCCACTGTCGTCTGCTCCCTCACGCAGGCGCACCCTGCCACCTTCTGTCCCACCGGCAATGTCACAGGCCCTGGGACAGAACCTGCTGCCCGGTCCTGGAAGAAGCCGGAGGACCCGGGCAAGGCAGGCCCCTCCTGGCCAGCATCCTCCCCCCGACGGCACCCCATCTCCTACTCTTGTGAAGCCGCGGAGGCCGCCCGGGGATTCGGGGTTCGGGGGGCCTGATTCGCGGAGGCCGCCCGGGACTCGGGGCTCTCTGGGTGAGGGGAAGGGGAGAGGGGAGGTTGGGCCCAGCTTCCCCGCATCTGTGCCTGGTGGCAGCCGGCCAGGTTGTGGAGTGGAGCGCTGCCTGCGGCTCTCCCAGGGAAATGTGATTTCCCCTTGAGTGAAGCGGACTGTGCAGTGTGGAAATTGGCTCTTTTCTGAGCGAGCGGCGGCTGCTCTGGAGTCGGGGCGGGCTGGGGCCCGCGGGAGGCCGCGCTGGCCCCTGGAGTGAGCCGGGAGCAGCCATGTGCTGAGAACTCATTAGGGATAAATCAAACTAGTACCAGCATGAAGCCGACACCCTCCCCCCACGCGCCCCCCCACCGCGCCTCCGGTCCCCCCTCCTCCAAGACCCCCTACTTCCACCGCCTCCTCCTTCTCCGCAGCCCAGCCCCCTCCCCCACGTCAGGGAGCCCCGAGCCCACTGCACACAGACAATCACACTCGGGCCGCAGCCTGCGGCCCACTCCAGGAGCCGACCTCCAGCGGGAGCCCTGTTCGTTCTCGAATAAATCTTTGTTGTTTGGTTTTTGCTTGTTTGCTTTGGGGATGGGGTATTGGTAGCAAGCTGTAACTCCCAGCCCCCAGATAGGCAGCCCCCCCTCACCCCGGGGCCCTGCCCGGAGCATGGACGGGGAGCTCACACTCAGGCCCTCTCACCTTCCCCCAACCATCCTGCCTTCTTTTCAGGCCTGTCCCGGCCTACCCAGAGGCCCCAGCTCCCAGCCACTTTGGTTCCCCCACATATATCCCCCTGGGGAGATGAGAGCACCCCGGGGGGGTACCCAGCCCAGGGAGTGTGGTCAGAAGCTTCCTTGGGCCCAATCTTATCCATCTACCACCGCCCCCCAGGGGACTTCACTGCAGCAGGAGGGACACAGAAGGGTGAGCTGGCCTAAATGGACTGAATGAGAAACTTTTCTCCACCAAAGGAAGAAGGGAAGAGAAAGAGAAAAGCTTAATCAGAAGGAGGGGGAGGAGGCAGGTGAAACTAGCTGTTGGTGCCAGGGAAAGGGGGCTGCTCAGCCTGCCATTCTGGGGACTGAATTTGAAGGGTGCCGGAACCTGCAGGCTCTTGTCATCAGAACGAGGTCCCTGGTCATCGCCTTTGTTTCGCCCACCCCTCCCCCAGAGAGAGGGGCCAGTAATGGAGCGAAGGAGCCCAGAGCTGGGGTGTGGGCCTCTGACCCCGCCCCGTCACCCCCCGACCGGGGACCCCAGGGGACTCCGGTTTCCTCAGCTGTGAAGTGCGTGGCGTGGGCCATGATGTCCAGCCCTAACATTGTGATTCAATAGTTGCCGGGTCAGTGAAAGGCATTCCCAGCCTCATCTGACTGGTTCAGGTATGAAGCCTCTTTTTCCCATATTCCCCAGGTAGTTTTCCATTGAACACCACAGGAAAGGCCATATTTCCATATTTGGAATCAGGTCTCTGTTGGGCGGAGGTGGGGTGGCTTCTGGTGCCCACTCGGGCAGCGCACTGGGGCCCTGCCTCCGCGGGGGCAGAGGAGCCAGGCTTCCACAGGGTCCCAGGACTGGGGCAGAAACCAGAGTGCAGCTAAGGCGCCACAGTTATTGGGGGGGCGGGGGGCCCGAAAAGTCTGCTGAGCTCTCACACTCACGGCCGCTTTCATCCGGGGGTCTCTCACGAGCCATCGACTCGGTGACAGGCATGGAGCCGAGAACAGGAGGAATCCGATTGGATGCCACCATCAACCGCCCCCACCCCCAAATCCCTCTGAACGTAGAAATGAGACTTCGACGGAAGTCACTACAGAACGAGGTAGAGAACTGATGAAGGCGATGTAAAGGGCTTTCAGGTTTCAGATAATATTTGCAAAATCCTTCCTGTCCCTCCCAAGGCTTTCTGGCATCCCTGTCTTCTCGAAGAAACAGCAGCCACCAGGAAGGCCAAACCCAAACCCTAAAACCCCCTGGGGCCTGAAAAGCCAGATCTCAATCCCCAGCAAAGGGCCGTTCTCCTGTGCTTGTGTTCCCAGGAGGGAGAAGAAGGGGGCTAGGTGAGGGGAACGCAAAATGTAAGCGACCTTTCCCAAACACACGCTCCCCCGCTGCAGCCCCGTCTGCCGCTACCGGGGACCTGAAGCCCTGGGTTTTTCTCTGAGCTGCTGCTTTGTTCCTGCAATGTGGTGCCGGGCCAGGCTGGGGGGAAGAGGGGTCTCAGCGTCTAAACCAGCTGGGCAGCTGCCCCTCCCTATGCGGGCTTGGCTGGTCCCCCTTCATCCCATCTCAATGCCCGCCCCTCAGCTCGGCAGGCTGGACCCCCCCACACACACCTCTGACCACAGCACAAGGGTAAGGAAGAAGGAGAGGTGTGGAGGGGGGAAATGAGGCACAGGAGGGCCTGGAGAGGATACATGGGGTCGGAGACTCCAGCCGGCTGTGAGTTCTAGGTCCTCGGGTTCTTCTTTCCCATAAGCTCCAGCTAAGTGGTGGTGACAGAGATAGCAGTCTTGGGGGACAAGCTTCCCCTCCCTAACCCCTTCCCCCCAAACACATTGCATCCAAGCCCCACTTAGAGGGTGGAGGGAGGGGCCCGTAGGGGCTGTAGCACAATGATGGGGGGCGTCCTAGAAGGGGGAGCAGGTGCCGGCCTCGGGTGGGGGTTGGGTGGGGGTGGGCTGAGACCCAGGCCAAGGCTCAGGGCCCATCTGAGCCTGTCGCCTGCTAAGGAGGAGCGGAGGCGGGGGAGGGGAGGGCGGGGAGGTGAATAAATAATAGGAAATAAAACTTCATGAAGCAGAAAATAAAAGGCAGATTATACAGATGTGGCAATTTGAAGGATCATTGCCTCTGTCCTCTTTTTAACTGCTGCATCTGGAGTTTTGAAGCAGCTCACCCTCTCCCTCCCTCTGCCATGTCCCCGCCTGGCTGGAGGCCCCCACGGGGCCAAGGCACGAGTGGGGACAGCACCTCCAACCGCTCAGCAGGGGGCGGTCCCTAGCACCGGGCGCTGCTGCCTGGCCTCGGCTGAGCCTGTGGGGCTGGGGCGGAAGGTGAAAGGGGGGTGGGTGTTTCGGGGTGAAGCCCTAAGCGAGGTACGTGTGGGGCTACATCTGGGGCTGCAAGCCAGTAGGGTCTGGGTGAGGACAGGGCTGGTCATGAGGCGTGTCACAGGGCCGGGGTGACAGGAGGGAACCTGGATGGTCAGGAACGGAGTCAGGAAGGGGGGTCCTTGCCAAAGGGGCTTCGGCGGAGGGGTAGCTGGAGGGTGAAGTTTAAATCGCCCTATCTTCTTGCAGGCAGCTTCTTTCTCCCTCTTCATCAAAATTCATTTGTTAAGCTTCAATTTGACGCCGTGCCAGGTGCCATATAAACAGACATGGTCCCTGCCCTTAAGGAATTTCCAACCTAAGACACACACACACACTGCCATTTTGTTTATTTTATTTTAAATATTAATGTATTCCCCACCTTGTTCCAGAGAGGATTTGAGACAGCTCACAGGAAGTGCATGCAATAAATTAGGAAAATACTAATAAGAACGAAAGCACTGGGACCCCAGAAAGTGCACAGTGAGTGGCCCCGAGCCTCCGCCGTTGAGTTCTAGAAGGGCCTTGAGCCTCGTGGTGGTGGCCAGGTGGAAAGGTTTCATGGTCCCTTATGTGACTGAGAGAGTCATGGCTTCTCTGTCTATGTACCTCCTCCAGGCCCTGTCTGTGTCATACCAGACGGAGACAAAGACGTCAGGAAACCAGAAGCTTCCGCCTGACACCGAGGGTGAGGCAAAGGCCCATCTGGCTCAAATATCCTCAGAATCCTGGTGTGCTGCCTCTCAAGTCCTCTGCCACAGAACCGTCACGGAATCATTAATAGAAACAGGGGAGTCAGAAGGGGACAGGTTTAGGGGGACGACACTAATTCCAGTCTTAGGTGTAATAAGTAACATCTGTACGGAAGCTCGCCCTCTCCAGGAAGATGACTGAGGGCCGCGATCTGCCCAGTTAGACCTCCGGGGCGAAATCCAGTGCAGAGATCAGAGCTGAAGGTTTATTTACGTCAGGAGGCTTTCCCAGAAGCTATTCTGAAGGCCTTCGAAAGCTGTGCGTTGGGGGAAGGCTGAGTTCAGGGGTAGGAGGAGAAAGCGGAGGAAAGACAGAAAAAGAACGTGGAAGAAGGGAGAAGAACATGGAGAACATGGAGGCCAGAAGCCCAAGGGGATACAGCTTTGAGAGTTACACTTTTGGACTGCAGGTGTTGGGTCCTGAGCAATAGGCACTAACTCGCCCAGCTCCTCCCCTTGGGAAGCGTATGTTCTACTGGGAGCAGAGACAGAAAGAAGAGGGAAGGCAATGAGGGGACTGCAGGGGAAGGGAGGCATACAGAAAGTTACAGACTTAACTGGGGAAGCAGGGATCAAGGAAGGCTTCCTGGAGGAGAGGGCGTCCAGATACAGTTGGTTTCCTCCCCTTCCCGGTACTAGTGGTACTCAGAATTTCTCCGCCGCGGGTCCCAGTCCCCATCCTTTGTGTGATACTGCCTCACCACCCCCCCATCTCAGAAGCTGAACTCTGCCTACCCTAAGCCCCCCGACTCTCGTGATTGGCTCAGAGATGGGCACATGGCTCAAAGTGGGCAGCTCAGAGAGACTCTGTTACTGCACTTGAGTTTGAACTTCCCAAGAAGCGGATGGTCTCTGTGTGTTAGACTGGCACCAAGAAGAGGGCAATTTGATAGCTACTGGGGCAAGCTTGGGACCACGAGGGCCACTCCTGCCTCCTGACTTGGGACACGGAGCCCAGAAGAACGGGGGGGGGGGGGGCAAGGCTCAGTGCAGAGCCCTAGCTCAAGCCTCACCTGACCTGGATATAGACCACCCCATTATAGGAGTGATGAATGTCCTTTTTTTTTTTGTTAAAGTCCATTTGAGTTCTGATTTGTTATTTGCAACTTCCAGGCAGAAGGAAAAACCAAGGCCTTGCATTTGGAGAGCAGAACCTAAGCGGGGCCCCTAGGAGGGTAGGGTGCATGGGGTAAGGGCAGCAAGGCTGTGAGCTAATAGCTAACCTGCTAGGCTTCCCTTCAGTGTCAGGCATTGTTCTGAAATGTTTACGTGCATAATTTTACCTATTCCTCACAAGGACCCTGTGAGGTAAATAGTGTTATTATCCCCATTTGTACTGAAGTACAAAAGGCTAGGTACCTGGCCCATGGTCAGACAGCTAGAAGAGGGACTACTGGGACCTGATCCCAGGCAGTCCGACTCCAGGTCCTGGCTGCTGAGACCAGATCACGCTGGGCCTTGTGCAGGGCTAGGCAGGTCTCTGGGTCAAAGGTCACTGAGAGGTGAAGGACACGAAGGCCGAGAAGACACTGGATTCGATGATTAAGGGTCACAAGAGGCCCTTTTGGTGTGTCTTCATTCCAGGGATGGGTACTGCAGAAACCAGTTTGCAAGGTGTGAATGGGAGCCAGGTGTGAATGGGAGCCAGGTGTGAACGGGAACCAGGTGTGAATGGGAGCCAGGTGTGAGCGGGAGCCAGGTGTGAACAGGACCCAGGCAAGGGAGAGAAAGAGCCAGCAAAGGCCACACTCTGTGGGCCTCAGCTCCAAGAAGCAAAGAGTCAAACGCAGGCTTTTCTTTTTCTTTTTCCTCGTGAGGGTGATACGCTGTACGTTGTTTACAAGGGATAAGGAAGGGGGTAGAAAGTAAGCCCAAAGCCCCAGATGGGACCCCTGAGGGAGAGGGATCACAGCAGGTGGGAGAAGCAGGGGTGGTGTGTGGTCTCGGGGAGGAGGTCAGTCCCAGGAACACAGTGAGCACCCCTTCTTCTAGAGAAGGGAAAAGGAAGGGACAGGTAAAGGTGTAAGCCTCAGTGAGATGGCAATGGGGCAGATACATCCAGAAAAGTTGGCAAAGGGGCGGTGGGGAGGAGCCCTTGTGGAGAATGTGTGAGAGTGCGCAGGCCTGGGCCCCACGGGCAGGGGTCAGGGAGGGAGAAGGGCCCAATAGGGGGTTGCCAGGTTGTCCTAAGTTTCCAGGCCACTTATTTTTTTGTCCCCTTTTCATTTTTTTTTTTATACTTAAGAGAAGTTGCCCAGGTAGCAGAGAGGGTCTCCAAGCCACATTCTGATTCTCCCTATTGGCCTTATTCACTCAAGTAATTTCATTTTCTTTCTTTTTTTTTTTTTAAAGATTTTATTTATTTATTTGACAGAGAAAGAGAGATCACAAGTAGGCAGAGAGGCAGGCAGAGAAAGAGGGGGAAGCAGGCTCCCTGCTGAGCAGAGAGCCCGATGTGGGGCTCGATCCCTGAGATCATGACCTGAGCTGAAGGCAGAGGCTTTAACCCACTGAGCCACCCAGGCGCCCCTAGTCATTTCATTTTCGTAAAGCAGGACTCCCAGGCTGGCTGGCGGCCTCCCAAGCCATGAGCCTGGGCCTCTCCTGCTGGAAAAGCACACTCCTGGGCCGCAGGCAAGGTCCTGTGTGACCAGGCCCCGCACCCCCTTACTGCCATGTTTCCCTTGCCCACCCCCACCCGAGTCCTGCAGCCCCACTCCTTCCAATATTGCCTACCTGCTGTCGCCATCGGACTCTGACCCCCAAAAGGAGAGAACACAAGCCTTGGGCCTCAGTGGCCTATTACTCTTTTCTGGTGCCCGGCAAACAACCAGCAAATGAATGTTATCTGCGGAAAACCGCACAAAACAGGGATGCTGGGAGACCAGGGAGAGGTTACATCTGGGGTATCACCTGGGTCACGGCGGGCCGAGGGGCCTGGCTGAGTCCCCCTAGAAGGGAAAGGAGGAGCCAGAGACAAAGCAGCCGGCCTTACAGAGCCCAAGCTCATCACCAAGAACCTGTGCCCATCCCATCCACAAAGAGATGCCCCAAACCACTTCCCAGATGGGAAAGGAAGCGAGGGGGGACACGAGGTCAGACAAAGGCCTGTGGGCCAGAGCTGCCCCACACCTCAGGCCTGGGACTGAGAGCTCACTCAGTTTTCACTTGTGCGGGGACAATTCTTCGGGTGCCCCCATATGGCTCCGGAAACCCTTTTTCCTCTCCACCTGCAGGAAGATGTCAGAGTCGCAACCCTTTGCATGGCTGACTTCTTGAGAAGGTGGGAGGCCTGGCCTGGCCCACGGTGGGTCTAGGGTAGTGGAAGGTCCTGGTCTGGGGATGACTGGGGACAAATAGACTAACTTCCTCTTCTTCAGGGAGAACTCTGCAGCTGGACCCCCGGGCCCCACAGGCTTGAAAGATGCAAGCCCGCCCCCCAGTGGCCGCAGGTCAGAACTGCAGCCTGGCCTCGCCCTCTCCACCTCCCCAGGCCTCGCGGCCCACCCGCGCCTAGGCTGTACCTGTCTCGGAAGGCTCCAGGTGCCCAGGTGAAAGACAGGTGCCAGTCCCACATGAGCAAAAAAGCATCAAACTGCCACATACACGCACAAATGCAGACAAACCTCCGCCTTTTATTCTGGTTTTAGAAAGAAGTATACACATTCAGTGAGGTCAAATAACCCACTCAAGGCCAAGCCTGTGTCGGTCCTGGGGTGAGTCACCTCGACCTGATGCTAGGTTTTCACCTATTAGCTGCACATCAGTGACCCAAGCTGCTTTAAAAATATCTATCCGTGCCCCTGACCCCGACCTACTGAATCCGAGTCCCTGAGCAGAGAGTGGGGACGGGTCTTCCACATGCCTCTCCGGCAAGGTAAAGTGTGCCTCTACCCCGACAGCAAGGAACCAGAGAACAGGACTGTTACCTCCTGGAGGCCAGAGCCATGTTTCGTCCATTCTGGAATCCCCCTGCGCTGGCCCATAAAAAGTAGTCAATATCAGTTGTGAAATGAATGAATGAATGAATGAATGAATGAGTGGGTGAACAAATAATTCTGAGGTCCCCTGAGGCCCTGACAGCCTGCATACAGTGTTCCACGCAGGCACATTCAGACACGCACAGGCACCCGGGCCAGGGGAGGCCCAGCCTGGCACCCTGCAGGTGGTCCCAGCCACACAGATCTGCAAGACTGTCCCTCGAATATTCGTGCACACCTCCTTCTTCACTGGCCGGCAGTTACTGTGCGTCCACTGAGTACCCGGCCCGGCCAGACACCCCTTGTGGTCCCCGCAGGGCCAGCCCCGCTTGGTGGCCTCCCAGGCCCCAGGGCTGGTTTCCAGCATGAACAGGAGGAGAGGGGCCCCGGCAGGAAGGCTGGAGAGGCCGTGTGGCAGCCAGCAGGCGGCAGCCAGGCAGCAGAGGCCCCTCTTGGCCCGCAGCCTGCTCGCACACTTGGCTGAACAGAGACAATGGTGGCTGCTTCTCCAGCCCAGCCTCCTTCCCACAGGCAGAGCCCGAGGTCCCCGAGTGTCCGGAACCTCCCCCAGAGCCCAGCTGGGAGGCAGCCAGAGGGCAGCAGAGGGGGACTTCCCAGGAAGGGCATCAAAGCCCCCTGAGAACTGAGGGGGCAGGGGGCCCGGAAGGGGCCCTGGTGCCCCTCTTTGGGAATGCACCTTCATGGGATGGGCTGTGTGGGAGGGAGCCAGGCTTCGAGTGGCCCTCATAGCTCCCAGACCAGTTCCTTCCAAGAGGGCCCCCAGGGGATGTATCAGGGCCTCTTGCCCCTGTCTCTCCCAGGTCCAACCTGGAGGACCTCCTTCCTTGCTCTGGGGAAACAAAGGCCCCTTGTTCCCAGGGCTCTCCACAGAGCTCTGGAGGCCCCATGCCCTCTGGCCCTCACCGACCACCAATGGCTCGGCTCCAATGACTAGCAATTGGGTGTGGGGCCTCTCCCATCTGCCCCAGGGGCACGAGCACTGTAGGGGGAAAGCGCACAAAGGCCCAGGGCCCCAGAGTCAGCCTCACTATGTTTGTCCTCAAAGCCCCCCAAGGCCTACCTGTCAGGGGGCGGGGCCGAGCCACCCTCCTCTCTCATTCACCTGAGGCTGCCTGGGGTCTCCGCGACCTCTCACCGCAGGTCACCTGACTCCCAGAGCAAGACGGTCCTCAGGGCTGTGGTCCCCCAGCCCGCCTGCCCAGAGGCTTCCGCCTTCCCAGCCTTCCTTCTGGAAGCTCAGGGACCTTGGGTTTTTGGATTCTCAAATGAGCACTGAGCTGCGCCGCCCCCCTCCGCCCCCCCCACCCTGGGCCAAGCAATGTGGCCACTCAATTGTGGAACAGGGGAGGGTGTCACGGGAGTGTGGCCCACCCCTTGACCTATGTCCTCCCTTGGGAGTGAGCCGGGACTGGGGTAGCTGGGCGCTGCCTTGGGCGTGGGCACAGCAGTATCGGGAAAGCTCCAGGGAACAGGGGGAGTGAGGACTGCGGAGCAACAGGGGCTGGCCTTCAGCGGGAAAGGGAGGGCCTCCTCCCCTAACACGGACCCGCTGAAACAAGGTTCCTCCGTGGGGGTCTCATCTCAGGTCCCTTCCCCCGCCCCCACCCCACCCCGGAACACGGGGCTTGAGTCGGTGAGGTGGCCCCAGCGTCAGAGCTGATTGCGGTTCCTCTTCGGTATGATCTTCCGGTAAGTTCTGCGCTCTGAGATGTTGCGCTTCACCTTGGCCGTGGTGGGGGCCTCTTCCTGGTGCAGGGACGGGCTGGAGTGGGACTTCTTCAGGCTGGGCTTGGGCTCCTGGGCGCCTCCGGCTTCCCTCCCCAGCTGCTCTTCCCACAGGTCCAGGTCATCCGAGGGGCAATGCAGACGGGCCACCAGCACCTGCACGTAGGTCTCGTAGCGGGTTTTCTGAAACACACAGGCCCCGCCCCCTCAGCTCCGCGGCCCAGGCTCCCGCGCAGGAGGAGGCCGGAAGCATGCGGGCCAGACGGTCAAGTTTGCTTGCACTGAGCTTGAGCAAGCCGACTTTGCAGAACCCGGCAGCCACAGCGCCAAACGCTGCAGTTACCCGGACCATATTCTAACAGCACCCACCAGCCCAGCCCCGTTCTAACAGCCTCCATGTTGCCGCGCTGTAACTAACGTCTCCAGAATGTGTTCCGCCCCCGAGACACTAAAAGCCCCAGAACCCGCTAGGCCTGATCACAAACAACTCACATCTGTACTGAAGCCTAATTGAGTCTGAATAGCATTTTAACAATTGGAATCTGGAGAGCGGGATGCTAACTACCTTCATCTGTTTAACGCTCCGAAGGCCTCCATAACTAGCAGCCTTCGGATACGGGTCCCAGTGTAGTAAGTGCCTGCTCACCCTGGGTGGCTGGGTGGCCCTGGAGTCCTTGTCTCCACTTGATCGAGAGGGGAATGAGGTCTAGGGAGGCTTGCTACAGGTGGCAGCTGGTCAATTCTAGGCAGGGAGAGGCTAGAATTCTGCAGGCAGAGCTGGGTCCTGTCCCCCCATGGCCTCAGGGAAGCAGTGCATCTACCAAGCCAAGGGCTGGGCCACCAAGGCTGGGAGGGGACAGCGCGAGACCCAGCACACACAGCCCGCGGATGACATGGACGTCCCCTTCTCTGGTCTCTACCTCTGGGTGGCTGTGACCCTCTCTGTTCTCATACTGCCCCTCATCTACCCTTCCTGCTTCGGGCCCCAGAATGTGCGCACTGACCAGAGGCATCAGGTGTAAGGGGGTAGGATGGGGGGTCAGGGGATAAAATAGTGCAGCATCAAACAGAGGGCTGAAAAGGTCCTTGGTGAAGGCTATAAATGAGGCACAGCCCTGACTGGAGTAGGATGTGAATTCATGGGGTTTGGACCAGTTGTTTCATCCCTCCTTGCCTGTTTCCTCACCTGTAAAGTAAGGATCATGGTCCCTACCACAGAGTTGTTATACAACCAAACAAGATAATACAGACAAGTAAGACAAACGCCATAAATACTGCCTATTGATGCTAGGTAGGTATTAGGGGAAATAATTCAACTAAAATAGTTTTTCCTTCAATTTAGGTAAAGCCAAATCCAGTATACGCTTAGGTGAAAGAAAGTGATAAAACGTCCCCTGTGAGTGTTTCCAGAAAAGCAGCTTCTAGGCGCCCCGAGGACAAGAAGTGAAGGGGTCTGAGTGCACACGGACACACACACTTTGTGCATGCCCCTGCACAGAGTTCGCACACGGGGCCTCCCGCAGCCCTGAGCGGCCCAAGGAACGAAGGCTGCAAGGCCGGATGCGGCCACGAGAGGGCGGCAGAGAGCCCAGCCGAGGGGGCGGGAGAGACCAGGGAGGGCGGAGACTCCGGAGCCTGACCTCATACTCCAGGTACTCCTTCCTCAGTCGGTACTCCTCCAGCTCGCGGCTGCGGCCCCGCCGCTCCGGTAAGTTCCTCTGCAGATCCAGCAGGTCGTCGGAGGCCGCGTCCAGGCAGTTCTCGTGGGATCGATGCTGTTCTTCCTGGGAGCGGGAGGCGGAGGGGAAAGCTGTCCCACCGCACCCTCCTCCGTTCCCGACCCCAGATGCGCAGCCCACCGCAAAGCCCTCAACGTTCTGGACCCAGGTGCTCGGCCCGCCCACTCTCCCTTCGTTCCTGGGCCCAGGTGCGCAGCGCACCCCTCTCCCGGTTCCTAAGCCAGGTACGCAGCCCCGCCCTCCCATCTCCCACTTCGTCCCCCGTCCCGGGCAGCCCCCTTCCCCGCCGCACCCGCCCTTTCCGGGGCCCGTACCAGGGAGCTCTGGGCCGGACCCACAGGCAGGATGGGCCGGACGAATCTGCGCTGGGAGCCCACCGCGGCGGGGAAGGGCGGCGCCGAGTGCGTGGCGGCGGCCAGGTTGATGCGCGCGATCCAGGAACTCATCTCCTTCGCGGTGCTGAGGGCGGAGGAGGCCGTCAGACCCCAAGGTGACAGAGTCGGCCCTGACCTCTCCCCCCAACCTCCTGTGGTCTGTACAGCCTTCTAGACTCAGGACCCAGCGCTTCAAAAAGCCAGAAGCCTGGCCACCAGTCGAGGTGGCTGACCTCTGCCGGTGGTTTTTATCGTCCGTCAAAGAGGAAAATCTAGGAAGGCAATAGATCTTAGATCAAATGCAAAAAAATATTTTTAAATTAATTTAAATTAATATTTAAATTAAATACTTAATATATTAAGTATTTAAATAAAAATTATTTTTAAGTATTTAAATAAAAATATATTTAAGTATTTAATATATATATATATATATATATATTGCTAGAGGCTTCCTGGAATCCTGGGTTCAGAAGTAGGAAGCTCCTATAGATATGTATATGTGTGTGTGTATATATATATATATATATATATATATATATATATAAATAAATTGCTAGAGACTTCCTGGAATCGTGGGTTCGGAAGTAGAAGGCTCCACCAGGGGCTGGACTAGGGAAGAGTCCTATGCAGTGGCAAAGTGGGCGGGGTCAGGGGCGGGGTCAGGCGGGGTGCAGCCGGAGGACCCCTGCCAGCCGCAGCATTCCCTTGCTCCCACCAGGGCCCTGGCAAGCAGCTGTGGAAGGGTGGTGAGCAAGGGAGGGACCAGGCAGAGGAGAGCTGGGGCCTTGCTGCTGCTCCCTACCCCCCGGGGACTTACGGAGCCTGGAAGAGGTAGAGACGCCAGTCTGCAGTCCGCAACTGGAAGACGTGTGGCTTCTTGGTGTAATGCGTGGCCGGCGTGGCCAGCGAATGGTGCACCCCCACGGGCTCGTCCACCATCTGGCCCACCAAACTCTCCCCTGCAGGGGGACAGTGGTCCTCTCCCTGCCACGGGGCACAGGGGCGCAGAAAAGAGGTGATCATCAGTGGCCCGCCCTCCGAACCATTCTGGGCCCCTCTCTACTCCCTGCCCTGCCCGTCAGGGCTGTGCACCCCCTTCCTACCTTCAGGAAGTAGAGGACCATCCCTCGAAGCAAGGTGTGGAACATCTTCCAGCCGCGCTTGCCCCACGGCGCTGCCCCAGGAGGAGAACACAACCAGACTCAGACTCACACGCTCCCCTCTCCCCGCCGGCTCGGTCCCTCCCCAGGTGCATGTAAACACGCAGCGACACGCCAGCACCACAAGACGCAGTCACGAACAAGCACACCCAGGCGGTCGCGCTCAGGCCCCTCAAACAACAACAAAAGCAGATGTCCACACCGACGTCCCGTCTCCAAACACTCGCACCCACAAGCACACTGCCACCAGACGTCTTTCTGGTCCCATCCGGAGAGGCACAGGGGCTCGGGTCCTCATGCCGAGGAAGGCCAGCTTCCCCGGGGCCACCTCCCCGCCTTGCTCGGGCCCTGTGGCTTCTTGCAGCCAGATGCTAGTTTCCTGGCCGGTCACCGCACCGTGTCCGATCCATCCAGGACCCCGTCACTGCTCTGGTGGTGTCGCTTCCCTGCTCTAAAGCCTGCACCTGTCCGCGGAGTGAGGCCAGATGTACCTCCTGCCATTCTGTTCCCAGCAGACTATGCCTGCTCCTTTGTCTGGGGGCGGGATGCTCTCTGGCCTCTTTTCTTCCAGGGTTCAGCTCAGACACTATCATTTCCCAGAAGCCTCACCCATCCCTGTCCCCCACAGCTCACCCCCCAAACCAAACCAAAGCCTGGCCCTCCTCCACACGCCCATACTTGATCTCCCCCTCCCTACACCCCTGAGCCATTTCCACCTTTTACCCCAGACACTGATGTGCTCGTCTAACCTCCTACCCCTTACCACGGGAGGTCTGCGGGGCAGGGAGTACCTAGGTCTGTCTCACCTCTGCACCCCACCTCCTGGTGTCTTACCCAGCACCCAGCACATGGTCCGCATCAAGGAAGCAACACAGGCCGCCTGTCCCTGACCCTGACCGTGCCATCCCTCTGCACCCTGGCCCCCGGTGGCCAAGCTAAGCCGCTCGGCATGCACACACTCAGGTTCGATGGCGGACACGAGCCCCCAATGCCACAGGGCAGAAGACACTCACTCTTCTTGCCGTCTGCATCGTGATGCATCTTTCGGGCCAGGATGCCCTGCTTGTAGGTGGGCGCCGTGGGGTTCTGGGCCAGCTGCAGGAAAGGGTTGCTCGGCTTGCCAGTGGGGGGAGACACCTGGGCCTTCTCTGGTGGGCCTGCGTCTTCTTCATCCCTGGACATCAGGCAATCAGGTTGGGGGTACAGACCGGACATGCACTCAGCACTCCCCACCCTTTCTCTCGCTGAGGAGCCGTACCCCAGGACCCCCAAACAGGAGTCCTTCAAAGCCAGCCCATCCATTCCTGTCACCCCCACCCCCCAGGGCCCCCGGCTTCTCCAGGTGTTACCTGGGCTTCTCCAACCCCTCGGAGACTCGCTCAGGGCCGGCCTCTGGCCGGACCCCTCTCAGAGGGGAGTACTGTCCAGCACCCCCTACCGGGCTCCTCCAACTCCCAGGGCACGTGGAGGGAGGACAGGCCCAGAGACAGGGGAGAGGGGCAGGGATTAGGGGGACGGGGGACTGTCACTTACACAGCCCATTCAAGCTTCTCACTTCGGATAGACCAGTAGAGGGCCTAGAACAGAAGCACGCAGTGGGCAGGGAGCCTCGGCCTGTGGGGCCCAAACTCTGCCTGGCAGAGGTCAGACTGCTCTTCGTCCTTGAGCGGGAAGCAGCTCCCGCGTGCATCCCGGTCCCCGCGCGTGCGCGTGCAAGCATGCAGAGCGGCCGTGCCCCAGGCACCGCGCCAGACGCCACAGACGGGATGAGCAAAGCAGTCCTCGTCCCTCCCTGAGCTGAGGGAGGCCTGAGCTAGTTCTCCTGGGAAGGAAATGAATCCTCCAATACCATCCTGCCCGGAGGGATGGGACCGAGTGCGAACAGCCAGCGAACGGGGGCAACAAATGGATGGTGAAGGAATGAGTCAGTGAGGCGCTGGGGCTTGGAAATGCTCTCACAGAGAGTATTCGTGTCCACGCAACCTCGCCTGCCTTTGTAGTCCTGGCGACGTCTAGCAGGGTGCTAGGCACACAGCAAGTGTTCCAGAAACGTCCACCACACAGACAAAAGAACCAGAGCATCAGCGCGTATGAAAAGCCTGCCGTGTGCCCGCACACCGTGCTCGGTCCCTGACGACCTTTATTTCATTGTGAGCACCACACCGTGAAGTGGGCGGCCCCCCAGGAGGAACTCGCGCGGGCCGGGGGGCTAGCTGCCCAAGACTAAAGTTCAAACCCCAGAACATCTGGCTCCTCAGTCTTAGACTTTACTGCCCCTTGAAACTTTGCCCTTTGCTCATCCGAGAACCAAAGACCCAGTGCATCTCAAGACTCCTCATGCCTCAGAATCACCTGGAAGCTCCAGAGAACTTTTTAGGGGTCCCAGACCCAGGGATTCTAATTCATTAGGTCCAAGGCAGGGGGCCTACGAATTCGCACACGCCAACAAATCTCGAGGTGCTGCTGCTGCTGGCTAGGACGCACACTCTAGTACCTTCCATACACAGGCCATGGCCTCCCGAGGACGTTGCCGCAGAGCCAGGCCCAGGCTGAGCATAGCCCGCCCTCCAGGGGGGGAGAAGGAGCTACAGAGGGAGCCCCGGCATCACGAGCCCAGGGAGCAGCCCCCTGTGCCTCACCTTCAGCAGCTCCTTTGGGAAGTTCCCGCCATCTCGCAGGCCGTTCAGGTTGGTGATGAATTCCTGGCAGCTCATGCTCTTCCCGATGTTCTGTGGCCATTGAGGGAAGTGGGGCGGCAGGCACAGCCTCCCCACCCACACAGAATAACCCCCCCCCCCGTTGGCCACCCTGGAACCTTCTCCAGTTCTCCAGACCTACCTCCCCCAGAGCCCTTCCGTGACCCCATCCGAGGCCTCTGGCCTCAAGCTCCCCCGCGCCCTCACCTGTCCGTGCAGGTCCGTGTTGAGGAGCATGATGGCACAGGTCAGGGTGTGGACGGAATCTGCCCCCGAGGGCGGCGAGTGGAGAGAAAGCACGTGAGAACCAGGACTCCTGCCTTTCCACTGCCCATGCTGGGTGGGGTGACCCCAGATGCTTTTGGGTCTCCACAGCCCCCACGCACACTGCCACGAGCTGCTACGCAGTGAATGCCTGAGCAGACCCCAGGGACACTCCCACGCCACCCTCCCGGGCACCCCAGCGTGCCCTGCCCTCGGGGCCCGCCCCCCTACCTGCGGAGGAGAAGGCCCCTGGATTGCAGTAATGGAAGCGTTTGGAGAACTGGTAGAGGATCCGCTCCCGCTCCTGAGTCTCCCCGCTGAGCACCAGGGCCTGGAGGAAGCCCCTGGAAGAAGGGCCAGAGTCCGGGACAGATCCCAGGCTAGGGCAGCTGGCAGGCTCCAGAGCTGGGGGCCAATCAGATTCCAGCCTCGCCGGGGCCACCACCTCCCAGCCATCCCTCCTCCCCAGAGAGGGCCTGGACACCTTACCGGAGGGCTCGGTCCAGGCTCTGGCCTCCAAACTGGAAGAAGGACAAGTACTCCTCAGCCACGGCCCTACTAAAGTCATTACTGCGGAGAGGAAGGAGGTATGAAGCCAGTGGCATGTCTGGGGGCGGTGTGTGTCTGGGCTGGGGCCGCGGATGCCGAGGGGCCCCAGGGCCTGTGCACATCCCCAGAGGGTGAGAGGGCGAGGGAACAGCCAAGATCTGCCCTGCCACGGGCACCCTTCTACTGCTGAGTGGAGAGGACATGTGGAGTTGGGCGGGGGGACTAGGTGGCCAGGCCCGGTGGCTCCAGGCAGGGAGGGCTCAAGAGTGTGGAGGAGGGGAGGAGGGTCAGCAGGGGGCGGCCGGTGGACAGAGTCTGCTGACCACGCCTCCCTCTCCCAACCAACCTCCAGCCTTGCTCAGGCTCCAAGCCCCTTACTTCTTCTGCAGGTGGGCGGCCACTTCAGACTTCCGGAAGCCTTCCAGGTGATAGAGGCGAGAGGCCAAGTTGCAGGCCACCTTGTCGCTGCTGACACCATTAGCCAGCTTGTCTCCAGTCTGTGGCCTCCGGCCTTCCTCCGGGAACTGCGCCTGGGGCATGGGGCTCCCGGGAAGCCTGCAAATGGCCAACAGTGTCCTCAGACTCCCACATACTGGGGTCACCGTCCAGGTCAGTTACGGAAGGGGTGCTCAGCAGGGGGCTGGCGTGGTGGGGGCAGCAGCTGGACCAGGGCCACACTGGGGAAACTGGTGCCTGGTCCGGCCTGGCCTGGGCACTGGGACGATCCAGAGACGTGGCGTACCTGGCAGGCTGGCAAGGGCTGGAGCCAAGCTTAGCACCCGGCACCTTCTCAGGTAAACCACGAGGACGTTCTGAGCCTAGCTCACCTCTGGCGGCAGGTGCAGCCCTTTGAAGATGCCAGGGGTACTGAATCCATCCCCAGGAGGGATGGCATTGGGCTCCCTGACCCCCACCAGCCACCTGTCTCCCTCACCTGTCCCGCCCTGCTCGGCTTGCCTCCTTGCCCCCCTGCCCCTCCCGGTCCCGGCCCCAGGCTTCCCTCCTCTAGCTGGAGCCAAGGAAGATGCAAGGGTGAGAGGGGAGCAGGAAGCCGCTGGTTTCAGGCATGGCAACAGCTGGGGGCAGGGGTCAGAGGTGGCTTCCTCTGACACACGTGGGGAACACTCAGTGTCCAACGCTCAGAACTTTGGAGATCACCAATCCCTGTCTCTGCCGGACTCTTCCATTTCCCCTGCAACCCAACAACGGGGGCTGGGAGACCCTCCTTATGGAATATTCCATATCCCAGTGGCCACCGTTAGGGAGCTATACAGGTAAGCAACACCAGCAGCAAATGTTCACGGATAAACGGACCACTTAGAACACGAGGCCACACCCGACAGCCCTGCTCTCTGAACGCGAACGTCCATCTCTGCCCCGAGTGGGCTGTGGCGCTGCCGCTCACGTCTCCCTGAGGCTCCTGGGGGCATAACAGGGCCCCACTTCAAAGGGACATGCACACCTTGCCCCCGCAAAAAAAGTAGGGCTTCAAGAAGTCTGTGTTAGTGAGGCCAGAAGATTCTAGAAATCGCAGGAAGAGCCACTGACAGACAAGGAACCGGAGGCGTTAGCCCAGTGGGCCATCGGAGAGGAGAAAAATGATGACACACTCGTCACATCTGAAGAGCGAGCCCAGAAATGACCTAGTCAATTAGCGTTGTTCCTAAAATAATATCTAGATGGGGAGTTACTTTGGGGGAAAAAAATAATGCAAATATAAACTGCCATGGGATTGTGTCCTTTAAATGGGTGCACTGTATGGTCTGTGAATTATTCTCAATAAAGCTGTGATTAAATTCATTAACAGAGGCGTGGGGCCTGCTTGGGATTCTCTCTCCCTCTCTCTTGGTCCCTCCCCCCTCCAAAAAAATAAAAATTAAAAATTAAATTAATTGATTGAAATGAAATAAAACGAAACAATAAAATATGATAAAAATAGCCTCCGTGACCTCACTCTGACAGTCAGGCACCCATGATAACTCCCGTGGGACCAGCACACTCAGGCCAGGAAATGAGACTGAACTTATTGATTTGTGTAATATTTAGCATCCTAGCAAGAAAAGCCCTAATCAAGCCTTTTTCATTACTTACTATGAACATACGGTTCTCATTTCAGGTGGATTTACTTACTTTTATCTTGGGCTGAATTAACTTTAGTTTTGCTATGACGAGCCCTCTCTTCTCAGATCCTGAAAGACCCCCCCCCCACCCCGCCTGAATTCCCAAGCCTCCCAACACCTCCAGAGGCAGAAGTTTTCCAGATGCCCGAGAGAGATACTTTCGTTTTGACATTGCCTGAGGTTCTGTCCCCATCACCCCCTGACACTGAGATGGGGGGGAGGGGCGACCCTCCAGTTAGTGCAACCCGAACCATCACGGTTCCCCCTGGCCTCTTTAGGAGGTCCCCTCCTCGGCGGCCAGCCAGAGAACAAAACCCCTTTCCCCGTTGGGGGCCCCAGGCGCTGACAGCCCCCTGCAGCCTCCGGAGGGAGGCAGACATCGAGGCTGGTTTCCCAGGGGTCCTGTTCCTGCCTCTGGTCACAGATCTGGGGTCATTCAATCTTGCAATGGGGCCCCGAGATCCACTTCCTTGGTTCCCGCCACACTTGCCCTTGGTGTTCTGGCTTTCCCCCAAGATCTGAACCATACTCTCTGCCTAAGGCTCACCAATGGGTTTCTCCCAGACACCTCCTTCAAGTTCAAGACACCGTGTCGTCCCCCCATCACAAGCTCTAACCTTCCAGCTGCCCACCCTGCTTAACACGACTCCCAGGGCCCCTGAACACCGCCCCGCCTCCTTTCCCGGTGTCCAGGCTCTTGGGGCATTGCCTCACCATGCGCAAATCATGCCCCACGTGTAGAACTATCTGATTTTGGTTTCTCGTACTTTCCAGCCCTCCACTATTGCTCAAAACTGCAGGCACCCAGTCATATGATCCTGGCTTAACAGATGTTAGTGGGTTCAGCCCCAGCGGGCAATTCTGCTCCATCCAGGCCGCAGTATTCTTAAATGCATCCACAATCAGAAGCTGAGCAGCGAACCCGTCGAACACTTACCCTCCCGCAGAGGTCAAGCGTGCGCCAGGCTGGACGGCCCCAGCCTCGGCAGTCCCGGCTGGGCCTTCACTCTTCACTTCCTCCCCTGGCTGTGGGGCCTCTCCTGCCTCCTCTTTCTCCAGGAAGCTTGGCTCTGCCCCATCTGTCTCCGCAAGTGAAGGGCGTGAAGCATCTACTGTCCCCTCTGCAAGGCTGCTGTCCCAGTGGGGACTCCGGGGCTGCGGGTTGCCTTCCTGGGAGGACACGGGGCTGGGCCTGGGGCCAGGGCCTCTGCTCTCAGATTCGGGGCTGCTGGGCTCCGGCGATGAGGCTGGGCTCCCCCAGGGGCCAGGAGCCAAGGTCCACACAGCAGACTCCTGGGGACCCTCAGCATCACTGTCACCTGAGGAAGAACATGGAGGGAAGCCGACATGGGGTGAGAGGCAGGCTGAGGGCCGAGAGGCCAGCAGAGCGAAGAAAACAGCCTGGGCTGCCACCTCTGCAAGCTCCCTCCCTGGGGCTCCTCCCCCTGGAGCAGGGCAGCATGTTCTGTCCCTCCTCCGGCCAGGGGACCTCCCACATGCGGAGGCAGTGGGCAGAAGGTTCCCAGGACTCCAGTCCCCAGGCAACCCCGGGGTTCAGGACTTCCTAAACTGCTAAGACCCAGGCATCAGAAATGCTGGGTCTTTGGCACATTTCTTCATTAATTCTACGAAATGAACATTTTCAAACCCATCGTATGAATGAAGTCACAGGAGGAAAAGCAGGATTTCACCTCTGGTCCGCCTTCCACGCGATACAATGGGACTTCTCAATGCTATCTATGGGTCCAAGGATGATCTTTGTCCCCACCCAGATCCAAAGCCTCCCACACCCAATTTCCCAGAGCCCATAAGAGGTCTCACCTTGGTCCTGGGAGATCAAAGGCACCTGGGGCCAGGAAGGACCCTCTTCCGTCTGCCAACCTTCCGGGCTGGGCAGGGCCTGTTGAGAGAGGCACAGGATCTCCATGAGCCCTGGAGGCACCAAGAGGGGGAGGGGAGGAGGGAAGAAAGACTTTGAGTCTCCAGAGCCCCAGTCTCATCCGGGGCCCTGAGATCAGAGGAGGAAACCCGGAGGAGAGAAGACCCGCATCCTAGGGGTGCTGGGGCCCGCCCCGAGAATCGAGGATCACCGGGGCTCGCGTTCCTCCACGCAGATGGGGATGGGGAGGTCGAGAGAGGGGAAGTGACTTGCCCAAGATTGCACAGGATGCCTGGCAGAGCTGGGATCAGATACGACTTGTCCTGTTTCCCAGGTCAATGCTTTGCCCACACCGGATGCCACAGATGGGGCGGGGCCAAGCCTGTCTCCCCCAGAAGCCTTAGAGAAAAGAAGAGGCAAGAGATTTGACCCAAGGGAAACCGTTCTTAGGGCCTTTAATGCACCCCGCAAGCCCTCCGGAGCCCCTCATCCATGCTCACTGACTTGTAGTCTTCTCTGTCCCCATCTTCCTCCCTCCGTGGTTTGCAGAACCAGCCCGTGGACAGGCTGTATTATAGGGAGGGTGACAGTGCCCAGGCACTGGGACAGGAGCAAAGGCCACTTGCTATGAGGATAGGGCTCCCAGGCTTCCCTCTGAGGACCCCAAGGGCCCTGGAGCAACAAGGTCGCAAGAATGCACTCTCGCGGGACAGGGCCACAATGCCCCACCCTGGACCCCCAGCCTTCCCGTGGGAGGACAGCGACAGAACCTATCAGCTCCTGTGATCTTGGGGTCAGGTGGCAGAGCTGATCTGGGTGATGGCTCTTCTGCATTTTCTTTGGGAGCAGAGAGATTAGAAAGTTACAGCCCCGCTCTGCCATCTTGAGTTTCCTTATCTCTTGAGCAGAGGGTTCCCTGGGAAAACTGTGCTCCCTACCGTCTCACGTCCCTTGTCCCAGGAGTTTGCCCAGTTGCTCTCAAGGACTTCTGCCATCGTCCTGCGGGCCCAATCTATGGACCCTGGGGAGGGCGTGGAGGGGTGGGAACGAAAGATGGTGAACTCAAAGTAACCAAATGCTGAAATCTCTCAAGACCAGACTCTTAAACAGATACCTCCCCGCCTGGGGCAAAGGTCATCTGGCCTGTGAGGGCTGGGAATGGCAGGGAGGTGGGAGGGGTCGAGTCTGAGAATGGCCTGGAACACACAGCAGTTGGAGGAGCTGTTTGTTCTCCAAATGTGTCCAGACACAGCCCCTGGAGCTGCTGAGATGGAGACATTTGCGGACTTAATTGCCAGCACATTCTGTAGCCATCATGGCATTTGTACGATGTCTGTAATTCTGAAGGCCACACTGAGCGGGCCTCTCTGCTACATTGTTTCAGGATTCCAAAAGGCCCTAGCATCTAAAAAGAGTGTTCTGAGCCCTGTGACCACAGAGAAAGGCCCTTCCTTCCCTGTGCCTCCACACAGCCTTGGGTGGGTCCCCAGAGCTCGGCTTACCTCACTCTCCCCCCAGTCAGGAGGGGCTCCAGGGGTCCCCTTGGTGGCCTCATCTGCCACAGGCCACGAGAAGGAGTGAGGTTTGTAGGTGGGCACGGGGAATGGAGGCGTGGTGTGCCCGCTGGAATCAGCTGTGCCATCCCCCAAATCTGGCTCGCTGTCCAATTCCCACAGCACTCCCCCTCCCGGGAGGGGAGGCACCAGGCTCTGGGGACACCGGGGCTCAGGTCCCGCATCCATGCGGGAGTCTGAGGGCCCCCAGGACAAGCGGGCTCCGGAAGCACTGGCGTCTGAGCAGGGGCTTTCCAAAAAGAGGGGGTTGTCGAAGAACAGGCTCTCCTCCTCGGCGCCCCACTCCGGGGAGGAGTCTGTCCTTTCCTCCCTGGGCCATAGGGAGTGCTGGTTCCCCCCCTCAGGGCTGCTGCTGTCTCCCTGGGGGGCCTCCTCCACCCTCGGTGAGCTGGGGTGGAGGCCTGAGCCCCGGGGACCCGCGGGGCTGGAGGGGAAAGCCGGGAGCTCCACGGGGGCCGTGGGGAGGCAGCACCTCAGCTCAGCCCTGAGCCCCTCTGTCTTCTCCAGCTCCTCCTCCAGGTCCAGGACACACATCTGGGCCTGCAGGATGCCGGCCCAGAACACCACCTGCGTGGACGTGCTCTGGCTCTGCCTCGGGCTCCCCAGGGCATGGCTGTGCCCGGGCTCCCCCTGGGAAGGGCTACTCCCCGGGTACAGGGGCTCTGTGCTGCAGCCCCCAGGGCGAGCATCTGGCCTCGTGGAATCAGGAGGCTCCGAGGCCCAGGTCTGTTCCCCACGAGGTTCGGGGGGGTCTGGAAGGCCGCACATGTCCCTCAGGTGCGCCCCTGGGCCGGGCTGCAGGTTGTCTCCCAAATAGAAGTTGAGAAATTCCATGGGCTTGGGGTGCTCCGAGAGTCCGTCGTCTCCCATCATCCAGCGTGCAAGCTGCTCTGGCGCCCCCAGAAGTGTCTGCCTTCACAGCCCCATGGTGTGGATCCGGGGGGAGCGCTGGCGGGGGCCGGGGGGGCAGCAGGGGATCCACACGCCTACCCTGGAAGTGCCCAAAGGGAATGGGGGTTAGCGAAGGGCGCTCAGCCCCGGGAGGCCCACGTCTTGCGTATCAGACAGGTTTTCGGGGGCCTGCCGCAGCCCCAGCCCCGGCCAATGGGCACGTGCCCTCCACAGCCCGGCCCGGGGCGAGGGGGGCACCGGATATGCTGTCCGTCCCCCCACCTCCACTGCTCCCACCACGGTGGCCCTGCTAGGAAGACACCCGGCTGTTGGCTGAAGGTGGTCAGGTGGCCTCGTTGAAAAAGATAAAGGGGACAAACTGGATCTTTTCCTTGAGCATTTGGGACAGAGAACGGAGACACTGAAGTGATTGGCAGCAGGAATGGAAGGTGACATTCCTCAGAACAGCGCAAAAGTCGTAGCACACTGAAAACACACATCGGCCTATGGGAGCCACACAGACAGAGTGAAGGCGAGGAGCCCTGAGGGAGACGCGGCGCCCGAGAGAGGAAGGCACAGGCTGCCTTAGTGCCACTTATTTCTACTTCCCAGGGCTCCTGTCCTGGGGGCCTCATCCTTCGCTGGACTACACTCAGCTGGGGGCCCCTCGATGGGAGGGACCCCCAGCCCCGGGGCCCCGCCCACCAAGCTGCGGGGGGGGGGGGGGCGTGGCCGAGCCCCCGCGGGCTGTACCGCACCTGCTCAGACCCCCTGCATCGGCCACACTAGCACCACCCGGATGCCCCGAGGAATCTTGAAGGGTACCTTCCAGGAGCACGGGTCTCCATCCTCTGCATGGAGACAAGTCACAGGGCTCTCTGGGTGGCCCTGCTTCTTCAGAACAATGGCTTGTTTTGGCCCCATGGACACCCATTTCCTGCTGGGTAGTGAATCCCAGGCAGCTCAGGGTTAAGCGCATGGGCCCTTACAGCGCGGGTCCCCAGCACCCCTGGGATCGCACCCCTGACTCCATCACATCTTCTCTGGTCTTCCCTTTGGCCCACTTCCTTCCCTCATGTATCTCCACCCTAAAGTCTATGCGCTTGCGTGCTGTATTACACGATTCGGGGGAACGAGGGTGTAAAGAAACACACCCGCTCCCAACTTGTAACCACCCGCTGCCTACTCATGGCCCCACCATTAGACAACTCAGTAAATGGGAATCCCCAGCGCTGGAAAACCGGGGTCAGGTGGGGGGCCTACTGTCCAAACCTATTGCCTGAGGTCACCTAGGAAACATGGTTTGGCACCGTGCCCTCTTTCAGGAGGGCGCCCGACAGAGATGACACAGGACCACCATGAATTTCAGTTTCTTGTTCCTCCTGAGAGCCTCTGCCTAAAAGTCCCTTAGAAATAGAACGCCTTTCTGGACTTTTCCCTCTCTGTCCCAACCACTGCCCCCCGCCCCCAGTCCTCCCTGGGAGCAACAATTTGTCATTGCTGAACTCGGGCCTCATGATCCTGAACTTGTAGTCCCCGGGGAAGGCCAGCCTTCGGGGCCACCGAGTTCTGGCAGTGACTGTGGAGACCGTACTTCCCCCAAAGCTGGGGCTGTTCCTTATTTTTAATCTTGTGTTCGATGCTCTGAATCAAATCCATGTGCACTGGTCTTGCCCTTGGCCCTTCTCGGATGGGTCTCCTAGCTTAGCCTTAGCTCCTTCTCAGTTCTTTGTGGCCACCCCACACCCCTGCCCCCAGTTATAGGCTGAGGATGCACAGGCTTTGCTCCCTAAGTCCTCGGCTGGCTGGTCCGAGGGGCAATCCCAGAATACCTCCCTCCTCCTAAGCAGCTGTCTGTTTTCTACTCTCCATCCTCTCTGCGTAAGAGAGCTGCCACGGTCCTCTATCCAAGGGGGAAGGAGGAGTGAGTCTCACAACCCACTGTCTATACTTGGGCAGTCCCTCCAGATCCACACCTCCCTCCCCAGGCCAGTGGGAGAGGAGGTGAGATCCCTCCACTGCAGCCCACGGGGTACTGGGAACACTGGGAAGGCAGTTCCATTTAGGAGCCAGAGGACAGAGCCAGAGGAGGGAGGCACCTCGTCTACCGTTCTCTTTCCTCCCTCTCTGCCAACATCGGGTCTATTTGTGCTTGGCGGGCACCCCTCTCCGCACCCCTGCTCTGGTTTTCCTTGCTCCACACGTCCACACATTGCATGTGACTACGTGCCAGCCTTAGGAGCACATCCCTGCGCCCATGAGAGCATTTTGTCTGGATGACGGCAATCCCCCCACTCTCCTTAGTGAACTCACTTGATGGGAAAAGTTCAAACGCCCATAACTGGAATGGGAAGTCCCGGCAGTGGCCCATGGAGAGGACATCCTGCGATTTGTATGAGACGGGAGTCCCACGCACTCCTCTTTGCAAATATGTACGTCTCAATAAATCTGTATATGAATTAAGGAGCCATATGGGTAGACATTCATGACTCTGCTAGGCATGAAAGGTCACTGGATCTGCCTTTTCAGAAGAAGCCAGCCGTTCCTCGGTGGCTCCAGTGGAAAAGATCAGAGAAGCTGTAGCAGTTTTCCAGAGCCCAAAAAGGAGGGAGCAGATTTCTGGGGCCCCGACGAGTCTGAAGGGCCTGAGGGAGGTGGGGTGGGGACTGGGGAATGGAGGGAGGAAGCAGACAGACACAGACAGACAGATGGAGCATTTGGTGGGGGAAGAGGTGTGTGGTTTGGTTAGGCTACGACTCGACACGGAATCAATTAAATTCAACTTGGCTCCACCCCAGCCCTCGCTCTCCATTTCAGAGCATTTAGCCCAGAGTGACTGCCGGTGCTTTACCCACACGGTTCTCGTCTGTGTCCCCTTCCCAAAATGTGAGCACCAAGAAGCCAGGCTCCTTGTGCTTCTGTTCGCCTGTCTCAGGACGCCTGTCTCAGGACGCGCTCGCTGAAGGACTGAATCAGCTGAGTGCATGTCATACCCACTCCTGCCTACAAAGTTCTGGGCGGGCTGTGTATCGTTATACTTCAGTTCAAGTGCATCCAGAAGTTAAAGGTCAGTGCTGCCTCGAGAAGTTTGGGACCACCCATGGGACACCTGGCGGAGGACAGAGCCAGCTGGGCAGTGTTCCTGGCTCGAGGCTGGCCATTCCAAAGGGGTAGCACACAGCTCCACAGTATATAGCAAGGACGCATAGAGGATGCCCAGTCTTTGGGACGTACTTATGCTAAAAATTTATTCCGTTTAACTGAAATTCAAATTTAATGGGCATTTTGTATTTTACCTGGCAACCCTACCCCGTGGGGGAGGTGAAAAGAACGTACCGAGCCCTCGCAATGCACCCATCATCCAGCTTGGTGCTGTGCAGCTCTGAGCTCCTCGGAGGGTCCTGAGAGCGACCCCCCTCACCCATGACAGGTGCTAACATTTCATTCCTACTAATAAGGGAGCAAAGGCTGAGAGAGTGTCAGAAATGGACCCAGGGAGCTCAGCTAGTGAGTAGGGCAGCTGGGGTCTGCATCCAGGCCTGTGGCTCTCTTAAATATCACTCTCTCTCCCCACGCATCAATAAATTCCTTTGGACCTTCGTAATTGAATGAAGCATGAATTACTTGTGAAGCAGAGAGTCTCTTGAATTCCTTAGTTTTACCACTGTCCAGTGCAGTGCCTGCTTGACTCAGAAGTGGTACTCCAAAAATGTTTGTGGAAATGAGAAGATGGATGGATGGATACAAGGGAGGCAGGGACAGAAGGGAGGAATAGATGGACGGGTGGACGGATGGATGGATGGATGGAAGAGAGGGAGGGAGGGATGGATGGATGGATGGATGGATGGGAGGGAAGGAGGATGGATGGATGGATGGATGGACGGATGGGAGGGAAGGAGGATGGATGGATGGATGGATGGATGGATGGAAGAGAGGGAGGGAGGGATGGATGGATGGATGGATGGAAGAGAGGGAGGGAGGGATGGATGGATGGATGGATGGGAGGGAAGGAGGATGGATGGATGGATGGATGGATGGATGGATGGATGGATGATGAATGGACGGATGGACAGATGGATGAAAGGGAAGGGTAGAGGGATGGGTAGATGGGTGATGGATGGATGAGTGGGTGGGAGGGATGGATTCTCAGAAAGCCCCTCCCCAACAACCTTACTAGAGGACTGGGGAGACTGAGGCTTGGAGGAGATTTAGCATCACTTTGACCATCACTTTGACCAAGGGCAGTCTGCCCATGAGCCAATCACATCTTCCTCCCAGGAAGCCCAGTGCCCTTGAGGCGGAGCTTTCCCAGAAGTAGGGTCCTGCCAGGCCAGGAGCCAAAACGTCCTTATGGGTCCTGGCTCCCAAGCGGCAGCTGGGTAGAGAGGAGGCGATGTGAGGAAGACTCACCCATTCAGTCACCTTAATTGTGCTCCCTCGGTTGTCACTGAGGATTTAAGAAGTGTCTCTCCTCCCCTGCCCCCTTTCTTCCTCTCATTCTCCTTCTCTTCTCCTTCTCCTCTCTCTTCCTCATCTCCTTTTTTAATAGCTCTTCCCCGAATGAAGGGATAAGATGAATTGAGGGATAAGGTCACTTCCTACGGCCATCAAGGCAGCCCCAGCAGTCACCTGGGTGGGGGCAGCCTGACGCGGCCAGGGTCAAGGTGCAGCAAAGGCTTCTTTTTCCTGGAGCAGGGATGGTAGCTCTTAGGCAGAGATGGGCCAGGATCTGGGGACCAGAAGCCCTGGTCTCCCACACCTAGAATTTTCTTGGTTTACTTTTTTTCCAGGCCTGGTGTTCAGTGAAATCTCTGTTGAAATGGCTTGTCTCAGGTATCCTGACCAGAACGAAGGAGGAAGAAAGTCTGCCACGTGCCTCAGAAGGTGGGTTTTGTTCGCCTCCCAAATAAAGGGGCCCTTCGACGGTGTGGGGAGTGGAAGGATAAGTTCTGGGAGAAGTGGGACGATTCTGTGGAATCTAACAAAATGCTCTGAGCTCCATGAACAGTGAAGGGAAGGAACGGGAAGGAGCTGGGGCTGGGGGAGAGGGAGGAGGCGGGGGGACACCCCCTCTCTGCCTGAGTGGGAAAAACTGCTGGGGCTAAGTGGACCCAGCTGATGGGAGTACAGGACACAGGATCTGACTGCTGGGGGATCAACGGGGCCAAGTCCCTCCACCCCTACCTGCCCTTGCCCTGGGCTTCAGTGCAACTCTATTTATTTTGATCTTGGGGGCAAGGAGACCAGTGAGCTCCTGGACTGTACTTTTGGAGAGTGGGTTGGCTTTTCACCCCTCTGCTGCTTGGGCACACAGCCCGTACCCTCTAGTACAGGGAGACCATAGGAGGCTGGGGGAGAGCCTGCCCCGAGGGGGGACGTAGAGCCTTGAATGTCCGCAGCCCCCCCTCTGTCTGCAGGCTCCCAGACGAGACTCAAGTCCTGCCTACAACTGATGAGCTCTGCGACTCTGATCAAAAACTTCACCTGCTTCCTTATCTATAAAATAAGGAAATAAGGTGGAGTCAAGCTATTCTATAGATCTGCGATAAAGCAGGACGGGTCTGGGAGCGGCTGCTGGCCTGGCCCCTGGTAGGTGCTCAGAAATAGCAAGTCCTGGGGCGCCTGGGTGGCTCAGTGGGTTAAAGCCTCTGCCTTCGGCTCAGGTCATGATCTCAGGGTCCTGGGATCAAGCCCCGCATCGGGCTCTCTGCTCAACGGGGAGCCTGCTTCCCCCTCTCTCTCTCTTTGCCTACTTGTGATCTCTCTCTCTCTGTCAAATAAATAAAATAAAATCTTTAAAAAAAAAAAAAAAGAAAGAAATAGCAAGGTCTGCTCAGTTCAACTTTGCTCCTTTGCTGGTCCTTCGAGAAGCCAAAACAAAGGAGCGCACAGACAACTCTCCCAGCAGGCTCCCTGGGCGTTCAGCCTCCTCCCGGAGCCTCCCGTCTCTGTCCCTCACTCCCTTTAAGCTTCCAGACTCAGCAGACATTCCCTCCTTTTGCTGTGGAAATTTTTCCTTCCTATGGAAAAAGCCAAGGATCCTGGCCTGCCCAGGGGTTTAGGAGGCAGCCTGTGCCCACACTGCCCTTGGGAGAAGCCAGGTGAGGGATGTCGTCCTGGAAGGCAGAGGAATAGAGAAGTTCCTTATCTGGCGTTACAGATGCTCCTGCCTGAACCTGGGCCAGAGCGCCGTGAGAGATGCACCAGGGGCAGCCCCACATCCTGCCCACACGGAAGCGGCCGTCATGCAAGTGTGCACCGATGGAGGGGGGCGGGGGGCAGTGGGGCTGAGGACCCCGCGGGGGGGTATCAGCTGGGGTTCAGGCAGAGAGAGGGAACAGAGAGGGAGCAGAGGATGGGGGTGCACAGAGGACGGGATACAGAGAAAATGGGGGCAGAGAGGGTGGGGGAAGAGAGAATGGGAGGCAAAGAAGATGGGGGGCAGAGAGGATGGGGTGGAGATGCTGGGGTACAGAGAGAATGGGGGCAGAGCACCGGCGTGTCTCCTGAGCAGCTGCCCCCTGGGAAGGCAAGGACCCCAAGGAGGGCTCAGGGCCAGGCTGGACCACCCTCACCCCTTATTGGGTACCCCTACTCCTTCCCCAAAGAGCCCAGCAGCCCAGGTTCTAAGCCCGGTGCTGGGTGGTTCCTTATCTGTAGACAGAAGCCGCTCTGGGATGCTCTGAAGCCCCAGGAGGCTGGGGAGACAGGACCCCCTAAGGCACGTTCCCTCCAACCTGGCTAAGGTTCAACAGGCCTGAGGGGTACTTATTATCCGCCCACAGGTCACCCTCCCCTGCCTTTTCAGCAGAGGAGTGACACCAACTGTAGGATCCTACGCTCTGGAAGGCCCTTCTCCCGTGAGATTCCCGTCTGCCATGAGGATGACAGCTACAAGCAGGAGGCCTCAGTGTCCCGAACGGGGAGGCTGCTGTGAGTAAAATGATGGCTGTCGCCCGTCAGGTCAATGGGTCTAAACCTCTGTGCCCTGGCAAGCTGGCTGCTGGGGTCCCTAGCACTAACCCGGCCTCTCGGGCGCGGCCTAGAAGGCCAGATAGAGCCCCCGATGGTGGATCCTGCATCTGAGCTCCGACAGTGACTTCACCCAGAGCCGCCCCCCCCCCCCCCGAAGCCCTGGCCTGCCTGGCTTCCTTCCCTTCAGCCTCTCCAAGGCTCGCTGGGGGCCTCTGGCCACAGAAGCCCTCACTGGGTACCCCCCCAGTCATCACCAGGGACCCGGGGAGGCCCACAGGGGGTTCAGGAAGGAGCCCCTCCCCCCTCATAACTGCAGACCCCCCCCCAGAGGCTCTGGGGAGGCCAGGGGAAGGGGGGGCCGGATTGGGAGGGGTAGGTTGAGGGAGGAGGGGGACAGAGAGAAGGAAGACGAAGGTGAGCGCTCTGGTCCTGCCAGGCCCACAGAGGGTGCGGACGCAGCGGGCCCACAGAGCCCCCCTTCCTGTCACCTGCCCCAGCAGCTAGCACAAGGGCCCCCACGGGACTCTCCGCACCCCCTGCTTCCCCCAGCTCCCTCCCGGCCGCCACCCCCCGCAGGCCCACCTTGCTCACCTCCAAAGGCCCTGGGAAAGGGCAAGCGGGCCTTCCCGATGCAAGGGCCGTCCACCCGTGTATGGAGAATGTGGCTGCCGGTGCTTCCGACTTCCGCTCCCCTCACCACCACACGCTCAGCCCTCCCGCCCCGCGGCCTCCCCAGGGCTCCCGAACGGCTCGCCACCTCACACTTCCTGCCCACAAGACAAGTGCCTCCATTCCCAGGCCCACTGCCTCTGGCCCCCGTCCCCAGGCCCCCGCTGCCTGGGGCCCCTACCCTGCCCAAGGCCCAGGGAGAAGCGCTGACGCCCTTCTCCCAGTCAAGGGCCCCAGTCAAGGGCCCCAGTCAAGGGCCCGGGGAGAGAAAGGGGAAGGTGCTGTGCCCTGGGCTGAGGACAGGCCCCACCCCCTTCCTCCCTGCGGTTCTGTCCCCAGGTTCCCCTCTGCCCCAGCTGGTGGTCCCTCCCCGCCAGGCACCTGGGGGACAGAGGAAGGCTTTGGGCCTGGCAGCTTTTCTTTTTCTGTTTCTTATAAATGATACCAGGAACTCGATGTGGCTTCTCTTGTAGGTAACAGCGGGGCGGATACCATTGTCTTGCATTACAAAGTGTTCCCCGGTGGCCTCGTAGCTACTTTATGAAGCATTGCTATATCCATTACAGACGGGAGGCAGGCTCAGAGAGGTTATGCCGCTGCCTAGGGTCACACAGCTGAGGCCAGAACTCAGAGTGTCTGACCACGAGAACCGACTGCCATCCATTCCCCCACTGCTGAATTCCCAACAGGTGTCTGTGGGACACGGGTCCGAGGGGTCCACGAGTGTGAGACCGAGGCTGGTGGGGAGCCACGCTCACGCACCCGTCTCTTCTCCCTGTGCACAATCAACATCTCTAGCCTCGACCGCCACCAACTTTCCTGCTGAGGCTCCAAAGCCCCTGTCCCCCTGCCGCCTCCCAAGCTCCAGTCCACATAATTCCGAGTGCCCCAGAGACCCTGCCCCTTGGGAGTCCCAGAAGCAGAGTGCCTTCTCCCCCAGGCCACCCTAGCCCATACTTTACAGGCCCTTCCTCCAGCTCTACGCCTCCTCCAGCTGCATCCCTCCCCCACAAGGCCAAGCTTACCAGGCCCTTCTCCACCACATTCAGAGCACCCTGGGGCCTGGAATTCTCAGCTTCCTAGGCCCACGAGCCATCTGCCTCCCAAGAGGCCCTGCATCACCTCTCTGTGTGGCCCTAGAGACAGGGAGGGGGTGGAAGGGGCTCGCACCTGTAGGCAGGTGGCCCCCTGCGTGCACACGTGGTACAGGGCAGAGAAGGGAGAGGGGAGGCGGGGGTCGGCAGGGGTTGGGGGCTGGAAGTGGGCTCAGCTGCAGTAGCCACATTTGCGAGAGGCCAAGAAGCTCGACTCCAACCTGGACCTCCAGGTCACTGTTAAGATAGGAGGACAGGACACACTTCACAGAACACTTTGTCGGCTGCGATCGTAATTTTTACATATTTGAACACATCCGATGGGGCCCTCCACTGTTCGCTCTCTGGGGCTGCCCAACGGGAGGGCAGGCTTATCTCACGAGTGCCTCAGACTCGATGCAATGCTAACCTGGTCCGTCACCTCCTCCAGGCAGCCCCTCCTTCTGTATTTGGGATTTTATAGAACTGCGCCCCGCTGTGTACACCAGAAACCCAAAGTCACCTCAGCCTGAATGCAAACCCTCCCCTGAGGTCTCGGATCTCCCGGGGCCCCCCGCTGGCCAGCACCTACTCCTCCTGCGGTCCCTATATGAGAAGCTGCTGACCCCTCGGGAATAAAACTCAGGACATCTGTCCCCAGGGAGTGTCTAAGCTAGTGACGGGGGTAGAAAATAAACAAATGGCCTAAGTCATCAACATCTGACTGTAAACCATGACGGATGCTGGGGGAGGACAGGGTGGGAAGCATGGAGAGCCGGCGGCAGGGACGGGGGCAGGAGACCAGCCATGCTCTTGGGGGCCTATATATACTGGTAAAGGGAACCAGCATGTCTAATTCCTTGCCTGAGACTGGAAAGTTCTCCATGAGTTAAGGGGACAGAAAGCAAGCCTATGTGGCTAGCCAGCCGGCTCAGGGGATAGTGGGAGAAGACGAGGCGGGGGTGGCAGGACCAGATGCCAGGGGGTCCCTGGTGGGCAGCCAGGGTGCACGCTAAGCAGGGAAGGGACAGGTCAGGGAGCACTGCCTTGCTGGTTTATAAGATCATCTGCTGCTGTGCGGACAGGAGCCAGGGACGGGCTCACCACAAGCAGAGAGACCAGCGGGGGGCTCCGCAGTCCCGGGGAGGCAGGCTTGGAGGGGGGCAGAACAGGGGAGCCGGAGGACTTCAGATGCACACCGGGCGGAGTGGGAGGGCCAGCTGGTTAAGGCGATGCAAGGCGTGGAGAACACGGACAGGTCAGGGCAAACTCCGGATTCCTGGCTAGAGCAGCCAGATGGGTATAAACGGTATTCGCGGAAATAGCAGGATGGGGGAGATGAGGCTTAGGGGAGAAAATCCAGAGTTTGCTTTTCAAAATACCAGATTTGAGATACCTGTGAAACTCAGGCAGGCACCTGAAACCAGGCCTGGAGGGGCCGGGAGGGCCGGGCTGCCGAGGTGAGCACATGTGAGCAGGACGAAGGGGCCACTCCAGGGGCCGACGGAGCCTACGAGGGACACGCCTGCAAAGGAGAGTGAGAAGGGGCTGCCAAGGAGGGGAAAGAAACATGGAGAGGGTGTCATCACAGAAGACGAGAGGAGGAGATAACTAGAAGGAGGAAGTGGTCAGCTATGTCAAATGCTAGTAGGAAGGCTGAGAAGATAAGGTGCAAAGTGGTCATCGAATGTGGCTGCACAGAGGTCTTGGACGAGCAGGGTTGGAGGCAGCAGGGGGCACAAGGGGAGCCTCAGCCAGGCGGCCACGAGGTGGGGACTGAGGAGGAGGTGAGACCCCGACTCCGGGTCTGCCCGCTGCAGTCCAGCCTGGACGCCACCGCAGGGATCCTGGCGCAAGCAGGTCCCGTGACTGCCAAGCTGCTGGTCGGGCGGCTGATCAGCCTCTTCCGTGTGTTTATGGGCCGACATGCTCCCTACCATGTGACCTTCTCAAGGGCAAGGCCGGCCCGCTCACCTGTGGAGCACTGAGGCGGTGCAGCACCGGCTCCTAAGTGTCCACTTGAGAATGAATGAGTGAAAGCAACTCATCGTCTCCTCCTTCATCGCTTGGGGACAATGCCCCGGGCGAGGGACTCTGCCCCCGCGTTCCTCCCAGGCGATGGGGCTAGTCTGTAGGCATAGGGGGCGCGTGTTTGGTTGTGTGGGGCGTTCCTGCTTACTGCAATCCCCAAAAGCCGACCGGAGTAGCCACCAGCTCCCCTCCATCTCCCGGAGCTTTCCTCTCCTTCCCAAGGTCGCTGGGACTAACACTCTGGAGGTGGGGATCCCCAGACACGGGCAAGGAGGGCACCAGCTCAGGGGCTGTGGGGCTTGGGTGAGGGTAGGACCTTGCCAGCTCAAGCCTTGATCTACCTCCCCTCCCTGTGCCCGGCCCACTGTCCCCTCCCCAGGGCCCAGAGGACACCCCACCTCCTGACCAGACCACAGCCATGGGGCACGCAGCCTCGCCAGGCAGCCCCTTCCTGCCTCCCTCGAGGGAAGTGACTTCCTGTTTGCCAGCAGAGGAAGCAGCTCTGCACAGGTAGGGAGGTGGCGGCCAACGAGCTGAGCACAGAAGAGGGAATGGGGCCCACCTCCCAGGAGAGGGGCTCTGGGGACTCCAGCACCCAGTCTGCCCTCCTGGGAGGCACAGGTGTGAGAGGAGGGGGGGCGGCAGCGAAGGCAACGGCCCTCACTGACACCTGCCCGTCCCCAAGGACCCCCGTGCGCTGACACTCACCAGGCCCAGAAGCAGCATCTCCAGGGCCCATGAGGCCGAGGTGGGAACGGGGTGTTATTATCCCCTCCCTGCAGAACAGGTGAGACAGAGGGTCTGAGCAGTTACTTTGGCTGCATTTGAACCCAGGGCTGCCGAACCTAGCGAATCCGTTTGCTGCTCTACCCCGTTGCCGCCTGCATACCGCTGACGGGAAGGAGGCCTTCTCTCCAAGCGAGCAGCACCACTGACAACACAGCCTGAACCGTCTCTCCCAGTTTGAAGCTTCTAGAAACTCCTGGGCGATGCGGCTTACCACCGGCCTTCCAGGGGCACCAGCTACTGGGCAGCATGAGGCCGAGGCCAGAAGCACCTCCGTGGGCTCTTGTTTGCCTGAAGGACAAACTTTTGTCCTTTAGGGAGGACTGGGGGGAAGGCGGCCACGTGCTCCGGCCTCCAGAAAAGGCCCTATTCCCCCCAGCTCTCCAGCCTCCACAAGCCTGGGGCCTCAGGCAGGACAGACAGAAGGACACCTGCCTCGCTAATCATTCCTCTGCCTGGTTAGACGGTTATAGTTGCACTGGCCCACGTGACTCCGGGCCCTCTGGGCATCTGAGCCCAGAGCCGGGGGCTGGGAGGCGCGGGGCGAGGGCGGGGGCTGGTGAGAGCTTCCCTCCCCGGTGCCTATAGTCCTAGGATGGGAGGGAGAAGTCTCAGAGGCAGGGCCAGGAGGAAAGGGAGCCCAGTCCGGCAGTAACACCACCACCAACACCTCTGCGGGCCCCGGTGCAGCCCCTGGTTTCCTGGGGGGGGGGAGCAGGAAGTGACGATGACGACAGTGATTGACAAGCTTCTACCTCTTGGGCTTGGTTGTCCAATTCCGTGGCAGGCACAGTAACTTTGGGAAGCTGGTCCTACCCTGCAGGCTCAGAGGCCCAGGCCACGGCTCTCCAGACCCCAGACTCTGTCTGCCAAGCAAGGCTCCCCTTCTCCGCTCCCTCCCAGCTCCGGGCATTGTAGACTGGTGCCTTCCCCGAGGCCCCTCTTCCTGGGTCTGCCCTCCTTAGGGAAGCCGTGGGTGGGATTTCAGCCATTGGCCTCCAACTCTAAACCCCCTTGGCCCCCAACAGATGCTCACGAGCATCTGCTGAAGTGGGGGGAAGCATGCGGTTCTTCTAGCGGCAAAAATGCTCACGCCCTCAGCACCCACAGGGGAAGCAGATAATAGATCATGGGAGGGCCCGTAGCATATGGTGAGCCCCAGCCACCTTTAACTACCTCAGTTTTACAGAGTATTTAATGCAGTGGGAAGATGCTCACGGCATACTATTAAGAAAACCAATTATATATTCAGTATACTCTCATTTTTAAAACCTCGTTTGTGTATTTAGGCAGCAAAATACCAAAGCATCAATTGATAGTGGCCATCTGTGTGTGGCAACAGTGACTGAAAGTTCTTCATGCTCTTTTTGGTATGTATCTAATTTTAAAAAATAAGTATGTATGATGTTTATCATCAGCAAAAATAGTAAAGGCATTAGGAAATTAAATATGTTGGATTAAATAATAATTGACTATTTCTGCTCACTTTAAAGACTGGGACGTTCTTTGCCAACCTCGTCCCTCCTCTCCGGTGGAGGCGGGGAGCTAGCAAGCCACGGGGAGGGCCTGCAACGGTGTTCGCCATTTTCGACCCATCACTGTCACCTCCCCACCAGGTGGGTGGCCAGGGTGACCTCCCTGCTGGTGATTCCTGCTTGGAATCCCAGAGTTGCCATGAAGATTATTTGAAGGTAAAGACTTTTGAGATTTGACAGGTGCAGAGGTCAGGGAGCCAGCAAAGGGAGAGTTCCCCGGTGCACCCAGCGTCCTCGGCCGGCTCAGCCTGTCCATCCACTTCTCCTCCCCCGCCTGCCTCAGGCTCTGCTCTGCCTGGGCCACTCTTGCCCTGCACGCTCCCGGGTGACCTCCCTCAGCCCACAGGCTCATGTCCCACCTGCTCGCTGACGCCCGGGGTCCTAACTGCCGGCACGAATCCTCTAGCTGGACGAGCAGGACTTAGATTTAATAGCACGCCCTGTGGTATGCCCACGTGCCCACGAACACGCCTTCTCGTCCCCGCACCCGGGGTCCACCCCACCCCTGGGTCCTGTCTGCATCATCACAACCACCCGGTCTCCCAGGTTAATAGCCCTGATGCCAGCCTGGACCCTTCCTGACCCCGGGGCCCCATCCTGAGCGGCTCCCACCCCAGCAGGTGCCACTGCTCCCCCCTCCCCCTCCCCCGGAGCCCTCTGCCCCTCCCACCAAGAGAAGGACAGGGACCTCCTGCCCCTTGGGGTCATGCGGGCAGAAGGCCCCAGTTCTCCAGGGGGTCCCTCCTGCCCCTGAAAATACTTCCCGCTGACTCCCACCCCCTGCCTCACCCGTGTTGCCATCAGGGAAGGCCCAACACTGGCATGGGAGCCCGCCAGCCTCTCCCAGGACCACGCACCGACACCCTGGAGCACGACCCTGAAGTCTAGAAGAGTCTAGGGGCCTCAGCGTTCCTGGTACTTTGGCGCTCTGCGTCATCTCTGTTCCTTTCCCCGCTCTCCAATGCATTTTTCAAACCCTCCTCGTCCCCCTCGTCCCCATAAAGCCATTTCTCCAGTTTTTGTAAACCAAGCCACTAAGAATCAGCTGTTAACGGAATTCCATAATCCCAGCTAGGGAGCTCGCAGCAGAATCGGGAGCCATGAACCAAGGGCTCAACAGCAGTCAGATCCATTTTTTTTTTTTTTTTTAAACAGCATTGGGTTTAAAAAGTAAGAAGAGCATGAGTTGTAGCACAACACAGTTTATGTAAATCTACAATACATGCACACATAAATCAACGTCATCTTTCTCTAGAATACGTCCGGATCCCAGGATAAACCGACCAGAAACACACCCGAGGGGCCGCTGCTCACAGGCAGGGTAGGGGGAGATGGGGAGGGGGTGGTCAACGAGACTAGAGTTGAGGGATGGAGAAGAAATCCTAACAAGACCCCGGATAACTCCATCACCACAACAAACCACGAGACGAAAATCCAATTTAAACCGCAGGCCAAGGACGTGACGAGTCCAGAGAAAAAGAAAGACGAAGATCGAAACCCACACGTGAGGCTCCTGACAGCACTCACTATAAATAACTATAAATACGTTATTTTTCTCTGTCACATTGGCAAGAAGAAGGTTGAGAACCCACCGAGCTGGGGGAGCGGCGGGGAAACTCAGAAGCTTTAAGTCATACTGAGGCTCTAGAAGGCCGGCCAGCAGCGGCCACTAACCCTAACATCCGACCCCTAAAATCCTCGTGGCGTTTAAGTCAGTCATTCTGCGTCCAGGAATTTCTCCTGCTGAAACAGTCACAGAAGTGAGAGGGTACATGGGCACACGAATGCTTAACCCATTACTGTCTATCACAGCAAAAACACATGCAACGATGGGGAGAACCACCTCGAAGCCCAGAGAGGCCTGGCTAGATGGACACAGCACCTCCACTCAGGGAGACATGACACATTTGTTTTAAAAAAGATGAAGTATTGGGGCGCCTGGGTGGCTCAGTGGGTTGGAGCCTCTGCCTTCAGCTCGGGTCATGATCTCAGGTCCTGGGATCGAGCCCCACGTTCCGGCTCTCTGCTCAGCAGGGAACCTGCTTCCCCCTCTCCCTCTGCCTGCCTCTCTGCCTAGTTGTGATCTCTCTCTCTGTATCAAATAAACAACAACAACAAAAAAAGATGAAGTATTTCTGTATTTCCTGACTCAGAATAAATATCTTAGGTAAAATAATAAGTACAGAACTGAGTATCATTACTATTTGTGTAGAAAAAGAGAAGTTATACATACTTATATGCCCCTTTACAAGAAGAACCTATCTCTTTGGAAATATTCTCTAGAAATTGCCTCTAAAGAGGGGAATTAAGAGCACAAGAGCTGGGGGTTGGGGGGGGTGTAGATTTTTCACGTGCACCTTAAGGGCTGTTTCAATTCATATTTATAAAAAGATTTTTAACACATACAAGTAGTATGTGTTAAAAATTCTTTAAAAATACTTTCTAAAGAATTTTTAACCCATGCAAATATTATCTCAAAGAGAACAAAAGAAGTGGAATGTGCTCCTAACCCCTACTGTCTTCTCTAACCAGCCCCTGCTGTTAGGTGCTAGGATCCCCTTTCCACTGGATTCCTCTCCTTTGTGGACCAACATCCCTTCAGCCAACACCTCCCCCCGCCCCCGCCTCTGTCTCTCAGCCCTTGACTCTAAGGCTCTACCACTTGATTGTAACTCCTGATTCTTCACTTACTAGCTGCGTGAAAGTGAGCAACTTTCCTACTCTCTGGGTCTCAGTTTTCTCATCTGTGAAATGGGACAGTACCACACCTCATAGACTTGTTGTGAGGATTTGTGTTTGCACATAAGGTGCTCCAAGGAGAGCCTGGCATATACTATGTGTTCAATAAATGTCAATTATTATATACTCTTCTGTTCTCCTTTTCAGCCTACTGAGATCACCTAATTAAAGAACTGAAAGATGATTGGAATCTTCCTAGAAGGCACGTTTTTCCTCCCCGTATCCAGTTTCACGACTTTTTACTGATTCTAGAAACTTGGGATCCGTCTCCCACTCTAGCTCTTGTCCTGTGGGCCCATGAGGGTGTTCTCGGCAGATACTGGGTGTAAGGAAAGCAAGTGATGCCTCTCCCACTGAGACACATACTCTCCACCTCCAGTGACCACCTATTCCCCCGCTCAGTGTAAACTACTGGGCTTGACCCTGGGTTTGCCGGGGAGCCTACGAGTCTTCTGCCATAGCAGCTGGGAGAATCACCTGCTCTCCCGGGATGCCTCTGGTCCTCAGGCTGAGACCCCATCCAAGGAGAGCCCCTGAAATGCCTGCTCGCCTCCCAGAGTCACGCTGCCCTCCTTCCTGTTTCTCCGGCATGTTCAGCATGCTCAAGCCTTATTTATGCCTCAGGGCCTTTGCACTTGCTATTCCCGCTGCCTGAAATGTCCTTCCCTCAGAGCGTCACATGCCTTTATCTTATCTACAGTCAGGTCTCCACTCACATTTCATCTCCGCAGCACAGCCTGTCCTGACCACTCTACTGAATGCAACAGCCCTGTCACCTTTTAACCCCTTAAGCTACTTTCCGTCTTTTCATTGCATTTATCAGATACGACCTTAAAGTCACTGTTATTGTTGTTTATTGTCCATTTCTCCCCACCACAAAATAAGCTCCATGAGGGGGAAGACTGTATTGTTCACTGATCATATCATTAACACCTGGAATAGGTAAGCATTTGTTGAATGAACAACCGAGCGAGTGAACCCACACAGCCTGTCTTCTGGGGAAGCGTAGGGTTCCGCCTTGATGTAAGACCCCCAACAAGAGCACTCTGACGACCTGAGAGGAACTACTCCCTGCTCGCTGACCCCTCCTGGGCAGCTCAGTAGTCCCCGCTCATGGAAACAGAGGACATCCTATTCTCAGCCCCCAGAGTTTTAGGGCCTGAAAATCATACCACCCTCCTACTTCATTCAGAAAGCTCTATCTTGTCGAGCTAAGGAACAATTTCTCGTCTCACCACCCTGCCCATCACCAGCAGGTTTCTTTTGTTTTTACAGCATTTATCACTCTCTGAAATAATGTGATTCACTCGCTCGCCTGTTCATTTTCTCTCTCATACAATTCATATGTAAACAAGAGCAGTTGTATTTCCGAGGCCTACTTGCCTGATTAGTAGTTAGCGCTCAGTAAACATCTGAGTTGAATGAATGAATGAATGAGTGGCTCTTCTTCACAGGCCCCACATAGAGAAATACCGAGAAATACCGCGTCTGAAAGGAAAGAATGAATCACTCAGCACTATCTGCTGTCTAACCTTGACCTTGGTGTATTTCTTATGCAGAGGGGCTCACAGACATCCAATTAGTTGCTAATTACATTCAATCAGCGCTGGGCTGGGGAATGGGCTGGGCTAATGAGGTTCAAGGGCAGATGAAGCCCCAAGCTGCCTGGGCCCTCACTCTGACGCTGCCCTCCTGACCTAGCACGCGGGCCACAGACACAGGGGAGTGGGTGAGTGCACTGGCCAGAGCAGCAAAATCCATCTTGCAGCAGGAAAAAAACCAGCAAAGACTGGGCATCCCTGGCTTCTCCCTCCTACCGAAAGGACAAGCTAGACTCCATTCTAGGACCAGAATGGAACCCTAGAGGGGATGTGAGTTTGTTAGCTGAGCAGACACTGTTTACCTTCCCAGGAATCTCTGGTGTCTTCTGGACGGACACACCCAGGGGGCCAAGCAGAGGGGCCGACATCCAAGTGGGCAGGGAGGAGGCCAGGGGTCACGGCGGGACAGGGAGACAGACCTGGGCAGCGAAGCCCTCGCTGTCACCCAGTTCTAACACTGGAGCCCAGATCCAGCCGGCCCAGCTGGAGAAGCCTGTGGAACCACCGCAGCCCAGGCCCGGGCTGGCTCTCCCAGTGCGGCACAGTCGCCACCGTGTGCCGTCCCTCTCACCAGATTAGGTTGGAATCCGGGGGCCTCCGCTCGCTCTCCACCCTCCTGCGGCCTCTTCCCTCTCTCCCCGTCCGCTGGCCCCCTCGACCTCCGCGCAAGGCCCCGTAGCCCCGCGCAGGTGCTCCATGGCTCGGCGCGCCCCGCGCCCGGCACGCAGTCACTGTCGAGGGCGGCGGGGGCGCCCCGGCCCGGCCTCCCCGCGTGCCCTTACCCACGTCCCGCCGGGCTCCTGCTCCGGCCTCCCGCCGGCCCGGCTGCCCCATGGCCCGGCGCCCGGGCGCGGGCCGGGAGCGCAGGGCTGCGGGCGGCGGCTGCGCGGGGCCGGGCGCGTCCTGCTGGGGCGCAGGCGGGAGGGACTGGGTTTCCGGGAGCGAGGGCGGCGGCGCGGGCGGGGAGGGGCGGGCTGGGGGCGAAGCCGTCCGACTGGTCTGACGGCGGCGGCGGCGATGCGGGCTGGGCCGAGGCCGGCGTTCTCCCCCTGGCCGAGCCATCCACGGCCGGCTGGGCCCTTTGCTTCGTCTCTCGGCCCAGAAACCGGAAACTGAGGCCGGACCCAGATGTGTGCACGCCTCGAGCGGGGCGCTGCTCGGGGTCCCTGCAAATCCAGCGCTTGTATTTCGTGGGTGCGAGAACAACTGCGTTACTGGAGTCCAGAATTTCAGCTGTGAATGAATGTCGACTTACGATGCTAGCTAGCTGCTTGGCTGCTTTGGGAATTGATGGCATGATGGCAAATAGTTGCGTTTTGAAACAAGCATATTTGAGCAAACATATCCTCAGACATTGGTTGACATGGGCAAGAAGCTTTCGTTTTTCAAGATCTCACCTGATGGCACTATCCAGTCTCTATTTCTGTAGCTACGTAAGGCACGGCCTGTGAAAATCTGAGTTAAGCGATTCCGTATTTCCAACATAGCCAATGATTTGTAGCTCTCCTAGACACTGGCAAGCTGGAGAAAACCGGCTCTTTATCGGATGCTGCCTAAAATGGAGCTGACCAGGCTCTCTACGAAGAAGAAAAAGGACAGCTAATGTTTATTCTGTTAACTAGGTGCCAGACAACCGCTCCTTACCTGTCTTAACGCATGTAATCCTCGCAACTACCCAATGGGGTAGGAAGCCTTTTGCCTAATGAAGAAACAGACACAGAGAGGTTAAGTAACCTGACCAAGGTCACACAGGCAGAAGGACCTAGAGTCCATGCTCTCCATTACCACGCAATGCTGATGCTTTGTCGTTTTTAGAGGGGGCTCTGATGCTACATCAGCAATCCTATAACTGATTAATTCACCGATTCGCTCTACAAACATTCCTTGTGCCCCCGCAGCATATGTCCGGCATTGACCAGGCGCTGTGGGATAAAGGACAAAGACTGACCGTCTAGACTGTTGAACAATCCCTGAATTTCAGTGGGTCCTCTCGTGGACATGGTATCTTCTCGATCTGGACGGCATTAAACTACAAATCAACAACAGTGTTTTATCTGGAAAATGCCAAATCAAGCAAGATACCCCCCAAACAACCCATGGGGTAAAGAAAGACACCGCGGGGAAAAAGGAAACACTTCAAAGCAAAATGGCATAAAGACAGAGAAGCAGATCAATGTAGCAGAATCAGACTGTTCAAACATAAATCCACACACACCTGAGCAATTGGCACTTTTTCACAAAAGCGTCAAGGTAATTCAGTGGAGAAAGAAAAGTCTTTCCACAGATTGTTCTGGAACACCTAGAAATCCACATGGTAAAATGCGAACCTTGGGACTCATATCTAGAGTAAATAAAGAAAGCTTTCAATTCAATAACAAAAAGACAAATAGCCCAACTAAAAGATGGGCAAAAGATCTGAATAAATATTTCTCCAAAAAAAGATGCACACATGGCTAACAAGCACAGAAAAAGATGTTCAACATCACTGGCCATCAGAGAAATGCAAATTAAAACCACCATGAGGTACGGCTTCCCACACTGGGCTGACTGCAACAAAAAAACGGTTAATCTCTCTCTTGAGAAACTGGACCCCTCATGTACTGCTGCTGGGATTATAAAATCATAAAATGATCTAGCAGCTTCGGAAACAGTTTGACAGTCCCTGAAAGTCCAAACATGGAGGTACCATATGACCTAGCAATTACACTTCTTGGTATATGCCCAACAGAATGAAAATGTATCCCCACACAAAACTTTGTCCGGGAATGTTTATAGCAGCATTATTCATAGTAGCCAAGAGTAGGGCAACCCAAGTGTCAATCGACTGATGAATGAATTAAGAAAATTTAGCGTACGCATGCAGTGGAATATTATTCGTCCTATCTGATCTATGATATGACAATATGGATTTAATTTCTTTTCTTTTTTCCTTTTCTTTTCCTTTTTTTTTTTAACTGACAGATTTCATTTATTTGAGAGAGCGAGAGAGAGAGAGAACATGAGTAAGGGGGGAGGGGGCAGAGGGAGATGGTGAAGCAGGCTCCCCACCAAGCAGGGAACCCAATGCAGGGCTCGATGCCAGGACCCTGGGATCACGACCTGACCTAAAGGCAGCCGCCTACCGACTGAACTACCTAAGCGCCCCTGGATTTAATTTCAAAAGCATTTTGCTAAGTGAAAGAACAGTCACAAAAGACCACATATTGCATGATTCCATTTGTATAAAATGTTTGGAATAGGCAAATCTACGGGGACAGAAAGTAGATTCGCCATTGTCAGGACCAGGGAAAAGGGGAAATGAGCAGTGACTGCTAAAAATATGGGGCATGTGTTTGGGTGATGAAAAGGATGAAATTAATTGTGGTCATAGTTGCCCAACACGACTACACAGATGTTTGTTTTCGAGTTCTCCAGAGAACGAGGACCGACAGGATCTAGAGAGAGAGAGTTCTACAAAACAGGAGATTTATTACAGGAATTAACCCCCGATCCGCCGTCTACAGGCTGGAGAACCAGGATCACTCACTGGGGGCGTAAGCCCCAGTCTGAGCCCCGAAGCCCAGGGGATCCAATGGGCCAGAACAGAAGAGGAGGGCTTCCCTGGTTCAAGCAAAGAGAGCAAATTCATCCTTCCTCTTCCATCACGTGCTTTTCAATGGATCGGATGGTGTCCACCAGCATTGGTAAGGGCCACCTTCTCAGTCTACTGACTTAATGCTAACGTCTTCCAGAAACGCCCTCACAGACACATCCCAAAATAAAGTTTTACCAGCTACCTGGGTAACTCTCAGCTCTACCAACACAGAAAATTCATCATGACAGGAGCACGAACCATTGGATCATACGGTTTAAGTGGTTGAACTGTGTGGCATGTGAGAGGTTACATCCAACAAAGTAATTACAAAAGAAGAAAAATGCCTTGTGTCTCACCTCACATCACACATGAAAATTAACTCAAAATGGATCACAGACCTAACTATAAAAGCTGAAGCTATAAAATATCCCAAAGAATATAAGGAGACAATTTTTGCAACTTTGTCAGAGGCCAAGATCCGTACAACAATAATTGGATTTAATTTTTTTTTAAATTCTGGGGGCGCCTGGGTGGCTCAGTGGGTTAAAGCCTCTGCCTTCGGCTCAGGTCATGATCTCAGGGTCCTGGGATCGAGCCCATGTCAGGCTCTCTGCTCAGTGGGGAGCCTGCTTCCCCCTCTCTCTGCCTGCCTCTCTGTCTACTTGTGATCTCTTTTTCTCTGTCAAATAGATAAATAAAATCTTAAATTTTTTTTTTTAATTCTGTTCATCAAAATACCCTGTTAGGGAAATGACCAAGCAAGTTCCAGATTGGGAGAAAATATTGACGACACGTACATCTGACAGAAGAATCATATCCAGGTTATAGTCTGTATATCAATAATAAAAATACAAACCACTTGATTAAAATAAAGGCCAATAGACTTGAACAGCCACTTTACACTGAAAGATAAATTGCCGATAAGCACACGAAATGTTGCTGGATATCATTCATGCAAAATAAAATTACAAGGAGATACCACGTCACCCCTCCAAGAATGGCTAAAATTTGAATACTCATAATCCCAAATATCCACGAGGAAGTAGAAAGACCGTTACTTCGCTGATGTAAAAAAAGGTACAACCTTTTTGGAAAGCAATTTGTCAATTTCTTATAAAATGAAACACACACCTGCCACCGAAGGCAGACACGCCACTCCTAGCAATTTACCCAAGAGAATGAAAAATAAATGTCCGTGAGGAGACTTGTACAAAAGAATATTCACAACGGCTTCATTTATCAAATACGAAAACTGGAAACGACCCCAAAGCCCACGAATAAACAGTTGTCATTTATTCATCAGTTGGAATAGTGCTCAGCAAATGGAAAGACACAACGTACTGATTGCCCACAACACGTGGATGAATCTCAGAAGCATTGTGTTGAATGAGAAATTGTCATTTCAGGGCAGCAAGCAATTTTGTTACGGGGAAAAATGAACACTTGGAAAGGCATTTGGGGCAGGCAGGTCCTTCGTTCTGGGTGCAGAATGGGGCCATTCGATTTTGCATTCGCCAAGCAGAAACCATCCTCCAAAGGGGAGGCCTTGGAGAATTGCTCTGTGGGCGATGTGAGCCAGAGAGGAAGGACCCTGCACACTGCTTCCTTATGTTTCTTTCCCAAGTCAGGATCAGACTTCCCTGATGTGCCTGCAAAACGTTGCTGCTGCTTCTGGGGAATTTGTGTCTTAATGAAATAACGGATCACAGGCCAAGTTTTTCATTGGGAACTCAAAAGCCTCACTTCTGAGGGGAGGCGAGTGCCACCTAGTGGTACGGGCGCTGGGGAAATCGATGTTCTTTGCCTTTCTCGGAACCCCCTTGGACACTTGAGAACTGGTGGCTCTGGGATTAGATGGAGAGGTTGCCCTTGGCACAGACGCTATTGCATAAGGACAGGAGGGAGGTAAGTGGTAGAAGGTTTGGGGCTGAGGTTCTGACAGGCACGAGTGGGGACCCCTTACTGCGTCAGCCCAGCAGTCCTGTCGGGGACGCCCAGATCATGTGATTGGCTTTGTTTCCACAGCCGGGGGACATCTGGAGACACTTGGGTTATCACCTTATGAAACAGGATTTTACAGAGAGCTTTGATAGAGTACTTTTACATATGTTATTTAATCATCAAAACAACTCTGCAAAGTAGTATGATCTTGGTTTTCCGAATGAATCAAACGAGCTTCAGGAAGCTTCTGTAGCCTGCTCAGAACCCTCCAGTTGTGATAGGGTGGAGCTGGACGTTCTTCCTTCTTCCTGAGCCTTCTGACTTCAGGTCGGGGCTTCCTGTTGCTAGGCGACCCTCTTCATGGGAAAGTGGCCCGCCTGGACGCAGCTCCCCTGAGGCCGGCCTCGCCCCTCTGCTGATCACAGGGCCTCGCCTCCTAACCAAGGGCCTCTGGAAGGGGTAGAGACGCGGATGGTCCCCCAGCCCTTTGCATGGTCTGAAAGCAATGGAAGCTCTGCTCAAGAATTTGATGTTGAAGACAACCATAAATTGAAAGCTCTGCCCCTCCTGGAGCCCATGGGCCCTGTGCTTAGTGGAGCTCTTTGGTCTGTTTGGAAATGCAAAGGTAAGCCCTAGACCCACTTGTAGTGGAGGGAGGTCAGCGCCTTTGCAGAAATGCCAGCATTGGCGGCCGGCAGCTAGAGAGTGATGGGGAAGAGTCTTTACGGAAAGAGGGGCTGAGAACAACGCATTTGGCTTGGCCTTGGGATCCTGCCCTATGGGGTAGGGAGGCCTGTGAATGGCTAGGACAGTGGCGTCCCCCACTCAGTTTCCACTGTGGCTCATGCTATCTCTCCTGTGACCCTCCATTCACTATCCAACCCCTTCTTTTTCTCCTCATATGATTCTATCACACCCCTGAGACATTTCTGGCTCTCAGAACAAGGACATAGAGATGCCCCATTAGTACCCTTGGGACCCCATATCTACCCCAGGAGAAGGAATTATTGTCTCACGCCACACGAGAAAGGAGAGAAAAACTGGAATACAAGTTTTAGCCTTGCAAAAATACTACTCATTACAAGTATATTCTTGAATGGGTTTCTACTCCTGGCCAAACTTGCTGGGGACCACTCTGGCCGTTGTCTCTAGCACCAGGAACTGATGTAGAGCAGGTGCTTGATGAAGAAGACCGTTCAATTACTAATCAGGCACCGATGTGGGGAGATGTTCCTGCTTTAATGAAGCTTACAATGTAGTAGGGCAATAGATTTAAGTGAGCAAACAAGCAAATATATAACATGTCAGAAGGTAATCATTGCCAGAAAGAAAAATAGAGCAAGGTGCAGGGACAGCAAGTAAGAGAGATACAGGTGGTTTTGGGGGAAGTCGGGGGGTAAAATGCTGTCTTAAATGGGAGGGTGCAGAAAAGGCCCAGTAAGGTGCCATTCATGCAGAAACCTCAGGGAAGAAGAGGAAACCAGCCCAGGGGATCTCTGGGGTAGAGCGCTCGAAGAAGAGGAGAAAGTAAAGGGGAAGTGCATAGGAAATGAATATACTTCGAAATCTGTTTGCAACGAGTTTTCATCAGTTTCGCAAAAGTGGCCAAGTGCTCTGGAGGTTGCAAAATGCAAAATGCTTTTGTCCCCACCTTCAGGCATTCATGGGATGGTTAAAACATACACATTTGGAAGGGCCTCCTCAGGACTATGCAATCAGGGCTCTGAGTCCCAGGTCCTGGGGGAGATGTCAAGAGAGCAGGGTACCAAGGGCTGGCACAGATGATCCTCGGCGGCTTCACAGAAAACGTGGCCCAGGAGCCTAGATACGAAGGTTGACTAGGAATTCGGTGTTGCTGAGGAAGAGAGTGTGCACCCCAAAATGGGACCTGGGGTGCTGACACGGCAAGGTTCAGAGCTTCCAAGGTCTGTTCATGCCTCAGGACAGAGACTGTGACCCTGACCATCACTGGCCAGGCCCGGCGGGACCTAGCTCCTGCCTGCCTCTCCTCGTCCCTGTGCTTTGGCCACAGGCCTTTGAGGAAAGGAAAGAAAACTTCCATGACTAATCAGGAATACTGCCAAAGAGAAAGAAGAAGGTTCCCGATGATTCCATCAAGGCCCAAGGAAGAGTGTGTGTTGACTTTAAGAATTGGCCATTCCCATCCCTTGAAGGGAGACCCTCAGAACAGAGATGGATAACAAGGTGTGGCAGCTTGAGGTCACTGGTCACTAGGATCTGGGACCTCGGCTCTGACTCTGAGTCAGCTGACTGGGTGTGGTCTCTCCCCGGGGAGAGGATAGAGATCAGGCTACTCCCTCCCGGGATCTGGACCCACTCCTCATCGTGGTCAGCGGCTAGGCCTTTCTGTTTATCTGTCCTTTGTGAGCTCTATTAACCGCTTTCCAGCACACAGAAAAGCGCACGTTTCCCTTGCAGGCATGACGCTGGGGCTCCTGCCTTGAGTTCTGGCGAGGCGGGTGCACATCCTCCCCGGGAGGGTGTGGGGGTAGGTCCACGTGTCAGTCAGCCAGCTCGAAACAGAGTCACAGGACGTGGATTTTCAAGCAGATACTAGAAGACCTTTGGAACTTCCAGAGTCTCAACCTTTCTAAAACAGACATCCATGATAGACACTGTTGGCTGGATACTTCAAGTACCTCATGAGGCAAATAGTGCAAATTAGGACCGTAGCTTGATGGAGAGGCTGAATGAGAATATACTTCCCTTGGCGTGAAATCCAGCTGTTTCTCAGAGAGTTTTTATAAAACAACAACAACAACTAAGTTTTACCAGCCTGAGAGCATGAACTGAACTAGTTATTTGCCTTCTCAAGGTTCTTTCCAGAATGGAGAGGGAACGCAGGCATATAGGAGTCTCTTCAATAAAATGCTGACCTCTGGTGGACATTTCTTGAATTGTGTTTTGGTTTGGTTTGGTTTGCTTTTTGGTTTGGGATTTTTGTTGTTTTTAAACAGCCACATACTTGATGCAGCAGAAGACCCAGAGGCAAAACATTCTTTTGAAAGCTGAACATCCTTCTCTTTAGGCTTCATCAGGTTTGAGGTTAAGAACCCCAAAACAAGTATTTCACTATCTCCCCAAACTTTCCTGAGAGATGGGTTTAATATCAAGCATGTTAAGATTTGCTGCTATGATTAGGGATTTCATAATTTTATGAAGAGAAAACACAAAATTATTTGGTTTCCCCCAAGATATGCAGGAATTTTACACCAATTTAACATCTATTATGTTAATATATAATTTATGCCAAAAAAAAAAAAATGAAGTTCAAAGTGTGTCTTAACCAGACTGAGAAAGTAGAAAACCTTCTTCCGCCTTCAACTCAAATTGAAATATAGTCAAAATATCCCGCTGACTTGATAAAGAGCCTCTCCCTGAAGGTAAGGACCATTTCCCTCCTTTGCATTTCCAGATGCCACCCGACGGGGCTCACTCTGAGGGAGCAGCTGGGAGGACTTGAACTCAGGAACCTTCTGGTCCAGGGGGTCTTGACCTGGGCATGCCCAGACCACCCCCAAACCGGTCTCTGGCGGTGGGGTCAGTTTTTTTAAAGCTCCACAGGTGAGCTGAATGAGAACCACGCACCTAGTCTGACTCCCTCCTTTTGTAAGTGAGAACACCGTGGCCCAGAGAGGAGATGGCGCTTGGCCAAGGTCACCCAGCTAGTTAGCAGGGAAATTCTGACTAGACTGTGAGAGCCTTAAAGACTGGAGCCCTGTCCTTTCAGTTTCTAAGTTTCAAGTGAGCTCTTCCATGATCCTGTGGTCTCATAGCGCAGTCAGGCCTCCAAGTGAGAGGCCACAGTCTTCTCCGAAGCTTGCCCATCTTCCCTCCCTGAGCTTCGCTCTCTCAGCCGAGCTTCCCACATCCCAGTCACCCCGACTGCCTCCTATTCGCACAAAATTGTCACTTTCCCACGCTGCCCAGGCCAGCCTGTCCTGAGCCACTGCGCAGGCCCCGTGGTATGTAAATGAGCCTCTGCATCCTGGGCCCTAGGCGGTTCATTTGTTCCCAGCAAACTGTGATCTGTCAGCTCCAAAGGCCACCTGAGGCCAAACTCAAATATCTCCACAACCAATTGCTTTGAATGTCACCCAAATAAGCAGATTTTTAGCCATTTAGAGCCGGCCTGCTTTGCACACCCTGCGAAACTGCTCCCGACATCTGCTAGCCGGGGATAAGCCCCAGGCCATAAAGACCTCAAGCTGCCGCTGTGCTTTGGAGCTCTCTGACCCAGAAATTCCCCACTGTGCTGCTGAGTGACATCACCTAGACACATGAATCCTCTCTCCCCCGAGTCCCCATTCCCTCCTCTCCTCCTAAGTTGCAACTCCCTACTGAGCAGCCTCTGGACAGACTTCGGATGAAGTCAGGAAGCGCACCTGGAAAGGCGCCTCCCAGGAAAGCCCGGGTGCGCTACTGCCACCTTGTGGCTGTTCCTTTTTCTTTGATGTGCTCCAAAATCTGCAACCTGCGATGCCCTGGGCTTTTCCCTTTTTCTAGGCTTCTTTCAAAACTTTCCTGGCCTAAGTTCCCTGTCTTCCCAAATTTTCTGACCCATGTAATACATGAGTTCCTACTGATATATCAATGGCTGATTCACTCCTTCATCCAATATTGATTGAAACACCCTGAACAGTCCAAGTGTTGATTGAGGTACTTGGAATACATTGTAGAAGAAAACAGATCAGAATCCTTGTGTGTGTGTGGAGCTGATGATGCTCTCGAAGAGCTTAGAGCTTTTCTTCTCTCTCTCTTTTTAAAGACTTTATTTATTTATGAGAGAGAGGGCAGAGGGAGGAGCAGAGCGAGAGGGACAAGTGGACTCCACGCTGATGGCCGAGCCCGACACAGGACTCGATCTCAGGACCCTGAGATCATGACCTGAGCAGAAACCAAGAGTCAGACGCTTAACCGACTGAGCCACTCAGGCCGCCCCTAAA
>CM052811.1:32995138-33042598 GCA_028533885.1 Nasua narica | reverse complement strand
TATCAGTAATGGGGCTTCCTCCCAGGCCATCCGTGCACTTCTTTTTAGTTCCACATTTAGTTCCATAACTACACTGTATTATGGTAAACTGTGATTACATCTGCTTTCCCACTGTGACAGGGAGTTTAATTCATAGCAAAATGTGTCAAGTATGGGATTCGGAGTTGGATAAACCTGGTTTTAAGTTTAAGCCACCCCTTTAGCTCTGTGACCTTGGACAAGTTACTGAATCTCTCTGAACTTCTGATCTTTAATCAGAACAATAGGGCTAGAGAAAACCTGCTTCATGAGGCTATTGACACATGCTAAGTGCCCAATAAATGTTAGCTATGTACCCAGGCTTATGGATCCCTGGAGGAGAATAAGACCAGCGTGGTTCTAAGCCTGGTGCCACACTACATGGGCTGGGGAAGGTCTACAAAACATAGAAGGCCACAGCTCCTTGAGCCAACAAGAATCCAACTGTAGGTCTGGAAATTACCAGTTGCTTCTCCTGTTCCCTTGGAACCCTCAGACATGGGGGAAATCCTTTCACACACCTCCTCCTCCCTCACAGTGAGGAAGTCCAGGAATAAATCACTGTATGGGCAGGAGGAATCAGCTCCCCTGGCCACTGCCCAGTCTCCTGCCCTAAATCTCTGCTGGAACAATAGACAGTGAATCACTGCTGACATCATCCATGACACCTACTGATCTTGGAATTGGTGACCCCATGATGTGAAGAAACTATCCTTCTGAGAAGCATCTCCTCCAGGTTACCAAAGATTTGTTTCCCCTCCTACTACCATTGCTCTAAACTTTATTTACTTCTAACCTTTCAAAGTGATCCCTTAACCCTGGCACTACCTATTGGTGACCTCATTTTCTGTGATACTGAATCTCAGGGCATATGTCAGAGATCTCCTTGACTTCCTTCTTTAGAACTGCAGTGGAACCATAATGATAAAAGTCACACTGACTAGAATTAGATTGGACCCAGGTGTGAGTCCCATTATTAGCTGAGTAAACTTTAGCACACCTCCTAATCCTTGGTCATTTACCTGAGCTGCTTACTTGTGAAAATAAGTTAAAAAAAAAAAACAACTTACCTTCAAGATGTCATGAGGATTAAATAAAATAACTTGGGGAAAGAACCAAAAACCTTATAAGTACCCCCCCCAAAATTGGTTATTAGCCATTTCGCTTCCTTTTAAAATATTGTTGTTCCTTCTTTTCCGTCCCTAGAGTTCCAGCTGTTGGATATGCACCTTACATATGACATCCAGAATGCTCCAAGCAGAATTCATTAGCTTCTCACTCTACCCTTCAAACTACTCTGTTTCTGTGGATGACATAACTTTGAATTAGTTTCCTATTGCTGCTGTAGGAAGTTACCACAAACTTAATCACCTAAAACATGGGTTTATTGTCTTACGGTTCTGTAGGTTAGAAGTCTGACACAGGTGTTACTGGAAGAAAATCAAGATGGCAGCATGGCCTGTTCCTTCTGGAGGCTCTAGTGGAGGGTCCTTTTCCTTGTTTTTTCCTGTTTCTGAAGGCTGCCCACAATCCTTGGCTTATGACTTTATCTCCTTGACTTCTCTTTCTGTTGACATTTCTTCTTGGATTTACATGCCTGCTTTCCTATCATAAGTATTCTTGAGGTTACACTGAGCCCACCAGGGAAATCCAGGATCATTTTTTCTTACCATTTTGAGATCCTTAATTCCATCTATAAAATACCTTTTTTCCACATAAGGTAACATGTTGACAGGTTCTGGGCATTCTATGTTCATCGATGTGGACATCTTTGGGAGGCATAAATCTACCTACCACACTTCTTCCAGAAGTGTACTTCTTCCTGAAGTATTAGGAATGTCTGTGACTCCCAACTCTATCCCCATTCACACCTCCCTTCATAGGAAATCACCCAGTACGGTGATAGCAAAGAAGTTTGGGGTCATGGGCCCCCTCTGATCCACTGGGGTAGGTTGTGTGGGGTATGGTGCTGAGAACTATGAGGCTGTATCTTAGAACCCTTAAGAAAGAGTGATCTGCTCAGTGAATCATGTCCACTGTGGTCATCGGAGGCCAGAACACAGTATGAGTACTGTGCATCTCCCTCCCAGTACCTCCCACATCTGACCTCTCCTTCCTATGACGGCAGGCCTCCCCCACTCCCAATCAGCACTGCTAGTTCAGAGTATTTTAATGACCCCTTAAGAGCAGAAATCTTTGCTCTGCCTGTGATCTCTCCCAGCAGCAATCTGCCTTCTATACATGACCAGATCTTTCAGAGCTGTGGTTCCTACAGGGGGTTCCTTAGAGCCACACTAATATAATAACAGGCCAAATAAAATGAGGAAAGTGAGAGCCTTTGATATTTAAGTGTATTGGGGGACTGTTGACAATTCTGCTTTTTTTTGAGGACTGTCCTTTCCTCTGAGATCATATCTTTTGGGAGGGGTGCACAGAATAAAAAATGGCTTTTCTTTTATGAGGTAGTGGTGATGTAATTTGTTATTTTTATGAAGGCTCTTGTCAAAATACAAAGTTGTTTTAAATTATTAAATTATATATTAAATTATAATTAAATTATATGTGTTTATTAAATTATTAAATCATATATATTGAATTAAATCATAATATAATTATATATTAAATTAAATTATATATTGAATATATAAAAATTATATTAAATTATATATAATTTATATTAAATTATATATATATTGGCAAAAACCGAATTATTGGTATCAGTTATTCAAAAGTCTGAAAATTGCTATTTGAAATCATAGCTCCGATCATCAAGCATATCAGGCCTCCTGCCCCCAATTCACTCTCAATCTAAAAATGCTTCCCTTAGTGCAAATCGAAACAGCAATGAGATGCTACCTCACACCAGTCAGAATGGCTAAAATTAACAACTCAAGAAACAGCAAATGTTGGCAAGGATGCAGAGAAAGAGGAACCCTCTTACACTGTTGGTGGGAATGCAAACTCAGCCATCAAAGAGAATGAAATCTCACCATTTGCAATGACATGAAGGGAACTAGAGGGTATTATGCTAAGTGAAATAAGTCAGGGAAAGACAAATATCATATGATCTCATTCATATATGGAATTTAAGAAACAAAACAGATGAACACAGGGAAGGGGAAGGAAAACTAAAAGATGAAGACTGAGAGGGAGAAAACCATAAGAGACTCCTATCTCTAGGAAACAAGCAGGGTTGCTGGAGGGGAGGTGGGTGGGGGGAAGGAGTAACTGGGTGATGGGCATTAAGGAGGGATGGGCATTACAGCAAGTGTAATGAGCCCTGGGTGTTACATACAACTGATGAATCACTAAACCCTTCCTCTGAAACTAAACTAAAACTAAAAAACTGAAACTTAAAAGAAAAAAAAAGGAAAAAAAATTTTTAAAAACCCCAACCAAATCAAACCAAAAAGCCCTCTAAATCAATAGGCCCACATACTTAATAAATAAGTTTAACTAATTCAAACAAATAAAAATCAAGATGCCTCCCTTGCCTGTGGAAGGAAACTGTGTCACTCTTTACGCCCATCCAGGTTACAACCGAGTCCCCTAGCAGGTCCCCACCTGCTCCTTCACCCTCCGTGCCTTCCCACATGGTATCATGTGGACCCTTCACTGTCTCTAGAGGCACCCTCCACCAGCCTCCTGGTTCACGTGGCTTGATCACTCCCTCAAACTGCCACATCCTCCTTCCTGCACATTTTCACCTGCTGATTGATACCCTGGTGAGCCTTCAAAGCCCATATGGAATTCTGCTTCCTCCATGAAGCCTTCCAGATCTCCCAGCCGCTTGCTGTCTCTAACTCCTCATAGGTTCTTTGTATCTCCCCTGTGGCATCTACACCTTGGCTGGTTTGAGCTTCTTGGGCACACGCTCCTAAGGAGGAGGAGGAAGGCACAGTGTACAAACACGACTTTGTGTCAGGAACCTCTGAATTGGAATCTCGTCTGTGCTGTTTACTAAGGCAAGTGACTTAATCCTCCGAGCCTCCATTGCTCTGTTTTGATGATGGGGTATGAGGCTCCCCTATGTATGAGCTCAGCACGACTCTTCAAGGCTTACCATAGACCACTGCCACAGGTTTAATAAAGACCAGGACTCACTCCTTCTGTGTCTCCCAGAGCCCAGCTCTTGATCCAACATACTCCTGTCCTGACACCACAGCTTGCCATTCGCTGCTTCTCTGGGGACAGGACTCACTAACACCTGTTTTGTGAATGCGAATGTGTCTAACCACAAAATACTCTCGTCAGCCGGCGCTCAAGAAAGAACAGAAAGCTACAGCAGAATGCCCTATCCCCTGTGAGTGGCCTTTCTGTCTACCCTTTCTTGGCTCTTTTCCCCTTAATCTACCCATCCCGCTCCTGCCCCCCGATATCTGCCTGTTTTCTGAGCCAGCTCTGCAGCCTTCCCCTGGATTCTGGGAACCACCTGATTATATTTTGTAATAAATTATTTTTCTATTTTTTTTAAAGATTTCATTTATTTATTTGATACACACAGAGAGTGAGAGAGAGAACACAAGCAGGGGGAGCTGCAGGTAGAGGGAGAGGGAGAAGGAGGCTCCCGACTGACCAGAGAGCCGGATGTGAGGCTCCATCCCGGGAACCTGGGATCATGACCTGAGCCGAAGGCAGACGCTGAACTGGCTAAGCCAGCCAGGCGCCCCGCATTATATTTTTGTTAGAACCAGTCTGAGTCCAGAGGCACCTGGGTGGATCAAGCGGTTGAGTGTCCAACTCTTGATTTCTGCTCCAGTCTTGATCTCAGGGTGGTGGGATCAAGCCCCGCATTGGGCTCTACACTCAGCACGGAGCCTGCTTGAGACTCTCTCTCTCTCCCCCTCTGCCCCTCCCAGCTGTTCACGCTCTCTCTTTCTCTAAAATAAATAAATAAATAAATAAATAAATAAATAAATAAATAAATAAATAAAATCTTAAAACAAACAAACAAACCAGTCTGAGTCCACTTCCATTCTTTGTCCCATAGTCCCCGGCCGATAAGCATGGCTCTGTCAACCAGGATGGGCTTGTGACACTAATACGATAATGCCTCACGTCCCCTGTGTACGTGTGTGCTCACCCAGCATGTGATGGCTATCACCGGTGGTATGTGAGACAAGTTCAGGTTCAGGACTCGGGAGGAGGCTCAAATGGAAATAATTCCTGATCTAAAAACGTGCCCATAGTATAGTGGGTTTTTCAGTTTTCTATTTATCAACTAAACATGCTTCCCATTGGGGATAAATCCCGCCCTCCACCCACCCTGCCCCTGGTTGTGTCTTGGTGGGAAGTAGGTCTCTGCTTTCCCTTTCCGACCTGGGAAGAACCAACCACTCCTCCCCTACTCCCTAGCTCGTGAGGAGGGCATGGGCACCTAGTCAGAGACAGGCCAGCCGATGCTGCTCCTGGGGACTCTGGCTTTGAGGAAGGGACTCCCAGACACACAAGGCACTCTGTCATTCCTGGCAGTGGTGGCAGCTGTTATCCTCATCCCTCCCTTTATGACTGAGCACGTTGAGGACACGAAACACTGAACGTATCCCAGAACACTGAAGTAATTTGTCCAAGGCCACAGAGCAATCGAGGAGTAAAGCTCCTTGTGGGACAGGACCTTCTGCCCACACCCTTCCCTTCAGCCCAGCGCTCTGCCCCCCACGCTCCCCCAGAGAGGAAGGCCACATTGGTCATCCTCAGGCAACCCAGGAGCACTCTTCCACACAGTCTCGTTCCAGGTTGGGCTCTGAGCTGCGAGGCGGCAACCCAGAGAAGCAGCATAGGCTTCAGTAGAGAAGAACAAGAGGGGATTGGCCCTGGGCTCCAGCAGACTGCCAGGCAGGGCGGCATCTCTACCGCATTTCACAGGCCATTTCTGTGAGATGATGGCTCCCCCAGCAAGCCAGTTCTGGAGTGTTCCCCAGGGATTATTCCTGAATGCCCAGCCTAAAGTTCTGTTTAAAACAAACAAACCAGTTCTGGAGTGTTCCCCAGGGATTATTCCTGAATGCCCAGCCTAAAGTTCATTCCCCTAGTCATCCAGCTGGTTCTGTATGCATCCAGTTCTCCATATGAAAACACTTCCTGATTAAATCCGTGGCACTATTTCCTGTCACCTGCAACTGAATCCAGACAGATAAACCAACCTCTCACCATCTTCCTCGCCTCTGTGCCTGAGGGTGTATTCTTGGCCATGTGGAACAGTCCTCTTGCCTGAACTGTGCTTGGCTAACTCCTAATTTCTGCTTCAACATTGGTTCAAACCTCACTTCTTCCTCGAAGGCTTCACTGCCTATTTCCAGTATGGTTTAGTTCCTGTTCTTCTCCATCTCTCTCTCTCTCTCCCCATCTCTCTCTCTCTCTCCCCATCTCTCTCCATCTCTCTCTCTCTCTCTCCATTTTTCCCTTATTCCTTCCTTTCATTCATTTTCTCATTTCTTTCGCTTACTCATGAATCACACATTTACTAAACACTTCCTACAAGACACTCACCGAGATACAAAAGCACATAGGGCACAGCTCCTGTCCAGAGGTTGTTTACAGATGAACCAGAGGCTCACAATTAAAATGTAGTCTGGCAAGTGCTGTGATGGGCTTGATCCAGAGTCTCATAGAAGCATAGAAAAGGGATACTCAATCTGGCCACCGGGCGACACATTGTTTCCCCGGGGGGCTGGGTCTTTAGCTGAGCTCCACAATATGAGTAAACTTAGCCGGGGAAGCAAAAGAGGAATGATTGTCCAAACGGAAAGAGTAGCATGAGCAAGGGCAGACCTTGTGTGAGAGAGAGAGCATCCTGGGCGGCAGAGGAGGAGGGGGGCAGTGGTTGTTACTGCAGAGGTTCCTAGCGGCTACAATGTACAGAGTGTATGGGGAGCTCTGAGAGCACCTGGGAGATGAGCTGGGGATTGGCAGGGCACCGAATACGAGGTATCTTGTCTGGGCTAAAATCCTGTGGAAGAAAAGGCGTTGGACTACCCAGATATAGCAGGGTGGACCGGAGTTTAGGACAAGGCAAAACTGCGGGAAGGTAGCTGGTGGGGAGGTCACCTCAGCACACATGGATGAGTGCACAAGGGTCTGAACTATGGTGATGGCCATCAGGATGGACAGATAGATTCACTAGGACTTGGCGACTGCTGAATGTGGATGCAACACGTGAACGTAGAAGGACAATACGGAGCAAAGATATTCTTATTTGGGAGTTTGGGGGAACTGGGAAGACAGTAGAATCATGTACTGAGACTAGAGAAGGGGGGCAGATTGTTTCTGAAGGTAGTAGGGGGAGACTGTTTGCAGCTTGTTTGCATTGTGTTTGAGATGCATTGTTGAGATGTCGATGGGGCCCAAGGGTTGTCCAGCTGGCAGGTAGACTCACAGGCTTGGAAGTTAGATGAGGACACTGCTCCAAAGATAAAAATCTATAAGCAATCGTCGGAGCCTGAGAGAGGCCTGCAAGAAAGAGAGCAGCGGGCAGGGTAAACCAATGCTTCAGCACAGAGCAGTTTTAATGTCATTTTTAAAGACAGTTTGTTCCCCCTGCTGCATTACGAAAGATCACATTTTTATCTTTGGGTTTCTGTTTTCTACTATAGTTATCTTGAATGTAGTAAGAGCTCAAATGGTGGTAACATGTGAATCAACAATGAATCGATTTATTCACTTTTAAAGGGAAGGGCTTTAACTGTAGCTAGACAAATAGAGCTTCATGATCTCAGGTAAAGAAAGCCTGAGGACATACAAGACTATAGGATTCCTGATAAAGGAAAATCAGGCAAAGGGACAGCGATCTGGACCCAAGTGGCATTCCCAATGTCGTGGTCTATCAGGCCCCCAGAGAGGATGGCAAGGGCCCGAAGCTGCTCTTGGGGCCACCTGGAATGAGGAGGCTTCCTCCTCTAAATCCCCGGTTTTCGTTACCCGTCAGTTACAGCTCTCTTCTCTAGGTATTGTTACCAGTCTTCCTCTATTCTTATTTAGAGATCTATTAAGAAAGTAAATTTCCTATATTTACTAACCCCAGTAAAAGAAAACTTCCTTTTCTTTGTCCTAAGAAAGTGTCCTCTAAGCCTCAATGAATGTCATGTCTGATGGGCTAGCCACTTCCCTTTGCTCAACATCGAGAACACCATGGCTTCCTGAGCTGCATGCAAACTGTCTTACCCTCGGGGCTGCCTCCAATTCCCACACAGTAAGCATCTGCTCTGGTTTCCAGTAGTTCACTGACCTGTGGGGCCTGTGGGCAGGAATTGCAAGTGTCTGTCCTTGGCCTTGAGGTCAAGAAGATAGGACAGGTCACACAGTGGCCATAGCTTTCCCAAGGGGCCACAATAGGAAAGAATTGCCGTAAAAACCTTGGCAGTTATTTTGCAAAATCACATGTCCCACAGTGATGGTTTGCAAACCCTAATGTGCTTTCCTCTGACTGCTATTCAACCAAACTCTTTATTCTAACAAGCACTCACTCTGTAAAATCTATCTAGGCTTACTGTCGACACAACTCCCACTGCACCCTCTATCTCCTTTGGAGGACACAATATGTGACAGATAAGTCCCCACTCCCTCCATATACGCTCCACTTTCCATCTAATAGCCCTATTTTTCTCCTTCACAGCCTGTATCATTATCCAAAATTGTATTGAGTATGTATTTGCTCAGGTGTTTATTTCTCTGTCTCTTGCTACTGGAATGTAAATTCTTTTTTTAAAAAAAAATTTATTTAGGGACTCCTGGGTGGCTCAGTTGGTTGAGCTGCTGCCTTTGGCTCAGGTCATGATCCCGGCGTCCTGGGATCGAGTCCCACATCGGGCTCCTTACTCGGCAGGGAGCCTGCTCCTCTCTCTGCCTCTGCCTACCTCTCTGCCTGCTTGTGTTCTGTCTCTGTTAAAATAAATAAAATAAAATCTTTAAAAATAAAAAAGGAAAAAAATTTTATTTATTTATTTGAGGTAGGGAAGGGGCAGAGGGAGAAAGAGACAAGGAGACTCCACACTGAGCAGGGAGCCTCAGATCATGAGTTGAGCCAAAATTAAGAGTTGAACGCTTAACTGACTGAGCCACTCAGGCACCCCATGTAAATTCTTTAATATGTCTTATTCATGGATATGTCCCAGTGTCCAAAACAGTATCATACCCATAGCAGGTGCTGGATTGTTATTTTTTAAATGAATGACTCTATCTTTCCATTCTCTTTTCTAAATAGTCCTCCAATTCTTGTGGCTGTCCTTGAGGGACCCTCCTTTCCCTGCAGCTTTTTCAAGGAGAAAGAACTCAAGCCCCTACACCTAGATATTTCAAGACCAGGAAGTTGGGGCCAACATTGGGTCACCTCTCCACTAACATCAGATTGTGACATCTGCAACCTTTGTTAAATGAACACCCAAAAAAAGCAAACAAATGAAAACTCGAACCCTTTGAAGTTTATACCATCCTGTACCTCTTGTTGTAGCTTTCAGCTATTGACCTCCTTATCATTCCCGTCCATTTATTAAATATTTGGTACCTGGAGCCAAGTCCTTCTCTTTGCCCTAAACCCCAAAGGACCTTGACTCACACCATGACCTCTCTGTCCCTTGACTTTCTCACTTCCAGTGACTTTCATCTCTACTCTCTCTCCTTTTTTTTTTTTTTACCAACACCCATGGCTATAAGCTATGACTTATCATTTCCCATAATCTCTTCACTTCTGAAAAGTTCAAACATCCTACTCTCTGACTACTAATGACAGAGAGGCCTGTCCTCTCCTTTCCTCCTTTCTGTTTCTCCTTTCCTCCTTTCCTCCTTTCTGTTTCTCTCTCCCTCTGCTCCTCCCTCACTCTCTGTTTCCCCCTGTTGCTTATAATATTTCAACCACCAGAGACCTCCAGTCCTTTGACCTACTCAAGTTTGTTCTATCAACTCCTCTATCTTCACTTCCTTTCAGCCCCTACTTGAACCATTCTTCTGTCAACATTCCCCCCCGTGAGGCCCCTCTGTTCACCCACTGCACTTCTTGGCAAAGCTCTGGATCTGTCCAAAGTCTTCCACCTCAGATTCTACACCAAAGTCACCAAAAAGCTCAGAACATGGCAGATCTGCACAATGGCACCTTGACGATAGCCAACCAGCTGGCCTTCATAGTTGCTTAGTGCCCCTTTCTTGTTTCTATAATTTGCTAGCTGTCCCATCTTCACAGAAAATATTTCAAATCTTCCTTACTTTCTTCAATCCCCTACCCAGCCTCCTCTTCCTTTAGTTATAGCAAAATAACAGAAGCTGCATTGAAAAAGAGGGAAATTAGATTCCACCTCCCAATGAGAAAAGACGTTCTCGACTCCCTATCAGCCCACATTAAAACCCATTGAATCTTTCCTCATCCTTTCCTTCTTCCTTCTCATCCAATAGAAGCAATAGCTCTGCTCTTATCCAAGGTTAGTGCCTGAACTTTAGCTTTGGGTACCGGCCCATTCAGCCTCATCAAGGTTCTGACATCACCTACCATTCTCAATCATCGAGTGAGCACTCTGTGTGCCTGGACCCATGCCAAGAGCTTAGCATGCATTAACTTACTCAATTCCTCCACCAAAAGGCTGTGAGGCTATGATACGGTGGTCACCATTAGTATACACCCACTTTATTTGCCCATGTTTACATCAAGTGGAAGAAAAACTCTCTATGTTTCTTATCCCACTATCATCAAATAAAATCCTATTTAGTTTTTTTTCCATTCTGCTGTTAAAATTAAACCCAAGGGCCTGCTGTTTGCTTATCAGACAAATAATACTGCCTACAGTGATAGTCTTCATAACTAACAAACAAACAAAAATCCCAGCAATAAGGGAGGTATCCCCTCTTCCTTTAGGCTTCAGTGGGAGAGATATGGTTCTGCAGCCTAAACTAGTTCAAAGAATGCATTTTAAGCAACATTAAATTAAGAACAACCACAAGACTATCACTTTCGTTCCATGCATTATGAAGATCTGTATGAATATTCATTGCTGTCACAAGCTTTTCTATTATAGTTAAAACAAATATACCCTTGCAAGTATTATTTGAACAAAAGAGTCTTATAAAACACTGCAGGCTCCAGAAGTTATGTCCTGTAAAAGTAACTCTGAAAAAGAAACCTATAGCTTTAATTCGTCTTAATTGGCCATGTGTTGTTGTGGTGGTTTTAAAACATGCCCACACATTCTTTGACACCTTTCTCATTGGGAGGTGGAATCTAATTTCCCTCTTTTTCAATGCAGGCTGACGTTAGTGATGCCTTTCTAATGAATCGAACGAGACAGAAGTGATGCCGAATGATTTTTTTAAGCCAGGTCGTCATAAATTATACATCTTCTGCCTGGCTCTCTCTCATAAGATACTCACTCTCAGAACCCTGTCACCATGCTGTGGAGAAGCCCGCTCTGTGTGGAGAGGTCATGTGAAGGTGATTTGACCAACAGCCCCACTACAGTCCCACCAGAGAACCAATATTACCTCCAGACCTGTTAGTGAAGGAGCCATCAGATGACCCCAGCTCTTACCCTTTGAGCCCCCTTAGCTGATGCCGGGTGGATCAGAGATAAGACTGACCCATGTTCAATTAAAGATTCACAATCAAAATAAGATTGTCTTCTTTTTTTTTTTTTTTAAGTTACTAAGTTTCTGGATGCTTTATTTCATCATAATAGATAAATGGAACAGTTGCCTTGGAAATAATGATGAAAAAAGCATTTCCATATCCTTAAATGGCATAAGGACGTAAAAGATTTCTTGTTAAATCTGAAGAAGGTCCTTGGCACTTTTCTTTTCTCACAGATGAATCATGGAAAGAAAAAAGCATATGACCCTGCTACATAATTTTAAAAATAACTTGAGTATGCCTATTTCATTCAGTTTACTCACAGGAAAAAGAGCAGAACAGGAATTTAAAGTCACCCAGACTTACTCCAGAGCCCACACACTTACCCACAAACCCATCCTTTCCCTGCTTCTTCCAACCCTTCCTTCTCCGTTAGGGTCTTCCTCTCAGCTTTCACACTTGTTTACACCTGTCACACCTTGAAAAATTCTTTCCTTAATCACATGTCTCCCTCTAACTATATCCTCCTTTCTCTCCCCTTCACAGACAAATCTATTGAAGAAATTATCTTTACTCACTGACCCTCTGTTCTCACCCTACAGTCACTCCAGAAGACCCTTTATTTCAACTTTTGCTCTAGGGTAACCTAGCTCCTAGATCCAATGGACTCTTTTCAAACTTTACCAGCCTTGATGTACTGCTAGTGTTTGACACTGTTGATTCTCACTTTGAAACCTGTTTCTTCTCTAGACTTCCATACTCCATGTCTCCTGGTTTTCTCTCCCCTCCTCAGGCCTCTCCTTCCGAGCCTCCACTGAGGGCTTTGTGTCCTCCGCCTACCAAACATCCCTCTGTCCTAGATTGTCTTCTATTTTAAACTAATCTTTCTGCCCATTTTATTCACCTCAAAGGCTCAATTATCTCCTTTATGCTGAAAACTCCAAAATTTAAATCTCTATTCTCAATTCCTCTCTTGAATATCAGATCCATGTAGATAGCTGCCCACTGAGCACCTCTATCTGGAGTTCATATATATCTCAAAATTTAACATAGTCAAAAACAAAGCTTATCATCTTTCCCCCAAAACTGCCACTTTCTTCTCCACTAGCTCTTATGTCAGTGAATGAAATTGCCATCCATCAACAGATTCACTACCAGGGGCGCCTGGGTGGCTCAGACGGTTGGGTGACCAACTCTTGGTTTGGGCCCATGTCATGATCTCGGGATCATGGGATTGATCCCCACACCAGGCTCTGCACTCAGTGGGGAGTCTGCCTGAAGATTCTCTTCCTCTGCCACTCCTTCCTAACTCTCTCCCTCTCAAATAAATAAATAAATCTTTTAAGAACCCAGATTCACTACTCATCAGTAGAAACATGCATCAATAGACAACAAAAATAGAAATTTGTTCATCAATCTCAACCATTACCCCTTCATTCTGTACACAATAAATCACTAAAATCAACTCTATCTTCTCACTATGCCTTAAATCCATTCACTTCCTTCAAATCCCCTGTGACAACTGTTAGACACTCATCTCTCAACTGGATTGAAGGCAAGAAACACTGGAATAGGGAAACCACTTGAGAGACTGTGCCAATACCCATTCTTCAGCCACGCACCAGAAGTAGCTATCTGAGAAGGCAAATCCAATCACGTCATCCCCCTGATTGAAATCATCCATAGGGACTCCATGTTGTCCTGTTAAAGACCAAGGTTTAGTATGTATATCCTTAATAAATTTCATGATCTGGTCCCTATTTTCCTCTGAGTCACATCCCTTGCCTGAACCCCTTTCCTTGTACTCCACTCAAACTACTTGTGTCTCCTTGGAATGAATTAGCATAAAGCTTCCTTTTTTTATTCTTATTAGGTAGAAAGTCATTAGAAATACTGTTGTTGTTTTTTTAGTACAAGTCATTTTATTGTCAATTGCCATAACATTGTCATAATAAATATTCAAGTCAATGATATCAAAATGTGAGTGGTGTCCTCTAAAGTCAGTGTAAAACCTACACACCCATATGAGGTGATGTTAGAAACCTTGTGCTCATTTATGAATGTATAGAAATAAAAATACCAAGTCTCTGCCCTTTAGAAGCTCACAGCCTGGTGCTTTGTAACAAGAATGTTGATAAAGGGTCAAGCATTCATTGGCCATCAGCAGTAAATTTTGGAGTATTTGGAGCAAGTGAGTATGAGCTCTGTTAGTCCTATATTCTCTTCTTGGGACCTCTCCAGAGCAGGAGCTCCCACCCCTTCAGTTAGGTGATTGGCCAGGCCTAGGAAGTGCCACCTACAAAGTAAAACAAAAGTGTACCCAAGGACAACACAATTAGGAGAGACACCCAAATTCCAGAACGAGAAAGGCAGTAACATCAACCTTGAACCCTCACCTAAAAACCATGCTCCTACCCCACACACTAGCCAATCCTAGGCAAAGCACCTCCTGCTCCAGTGGAGTCTATGCTAGTGAATTCTCAGAACCATGCTTCCCTGAACCTCCATGCTGGGCACCCACTTTGCCTCTCTCACAGGGTATCTGGGGAAAGTAACAGCTCATGAGCAGCCCCTCATAATGAGGATGATTTTCCATGATCTTCTATGACTAATGAGCCTGAGCGGAGAATGACATTTTAGGTCACATTTGTGGCACATGTTTTTTATAGAGAGTTATGTTCTGATTCTCAACTTCCTGTTTCAGCTATTCCCTTTTTTGTCATGGAAATATACACAGATGGAGTAACATGTGCCCTGACTGGGATTTATTTCCATGGGTCTGGTTGTGGAGGAAGTGAAGTTTCGTTTACATTGGGGATCCTCAGAGACTTCTGAAAAATCACCCACATGCTCCCTGGACACTCAGGTTTCTGGGCTTAGCCCCACAACTCTGTACCAACTGGTTTGAGGTGGATTTAGGAGTCTTCATTTTTAACTAGATGATCCTGGTATAAGTGGTCAAGAGATTTGGAGAAGCTCTGGTGCTCTGGGAACAAGGTAAACATGCAAATCTATCCTGCCTACAAGGTGATCAGTATCCTAGGAGCTCTATAATGTGAGGGGGAGATAGTCTTGGATGAGGGTCACCTACTCCTTAGGGTATCTGTGAAGATATTCTTTGACCTTCCTCTCAGTTTGCATCTGCAGTTTAGAATCATCCCAAGCCTTTGACTAAGTCCTCACCATGTGCTCAACACTGAATTCAGGGTTTGGGGAGAACAGGAGAGAAGTCTGAGCTTGAGAAGGCTAGGAAGTCGAAACTTATACACATCTTCCTAACAGAATCTAAAGAAGGATTCTGTAAATACAAATGGAAGAGAGGGAAAAAAGAAAAAAAAGAAGGAAGAAAACATTGAAGAACAGCATGTGTACCTTTATCATAATATTGCCAGGGCACCAGAGGTCGGTGGCTTCAAAGCATGTGGTATTTCCCTATTTCGGAACCCATTCCTGGGGCCACAGGTCCTTTGCTTTCTGATTCTCCTCCTCTTCCTTGGGTCTTTTCCTCTCCAGCCTTAGTGATATGCCTTAAATCCTACCCTTGCTTCTACCAGTCTGCCTCCCATAGACAAGGGCTCCAGTTGGACCTCGCTTTCCTCTGGACATCCTTCCAAGGGCTAACACTCTTCCTTGGGTTCCCAGTTAGCCTTAAAGCCACTTAGCAAGATGAAGAACATCTGAGAGGCTTTATCAAAGTGGCTTTCCCATTTTCTTTAGAAGCACCAGGTGCCAGACCCCACTCATGTCTGAATCCCCCCTGTGCCAGCACTGCACTTGAACATCATGGGTGCTCAGTAATGGTCAATGAATGAATGAATGAATGAATGAATGATAAGTTTATTGTCCTACACAGTTCAGTGAATTTGTTGTGAAGGCAGGGTAACATGAAGGTCAAGAGTGCTCGTTCAGTCTGGATTTAACCCCTCCTTTTCCTCTAGTGACTTTGGGGACAAATTTTTTGCAGTGCTTCCCATTAAGAAGTGGAGTCTATTTCTCCCTCCACATTCCCTTAAATCTGGGCTGGCCTTGTGAGCTGCTTTGACCATAGAATATGGCAAGAGTGACAGTGTGAGTTCTGGAGCCTAGGCTTCATGAGGGTTTACAGCTTCTACCTTTCCCCTTTTGAACAGCTTCCCTAAGATCGCCACATAAGGAAATCACTCTAGCCTGCTGGAGGACACACAGAGGAGAGCCGAGGCCCCCAACCAACAGTCCATATCAACCGCCGGACATGTTAGTGGGACCATATTGGACCTTCTAGCCCAGCTAACCTTTAGCTGAATGTGTGCAAACCCAGCAAAAACCAGCAGAGGACCCACCAACTAACACACAGAATCTTGAAAAATAATAAATTGTTGTTGCTTTAAGTTTCTAAGTCTTGGCCGGGGCACCCAGGTGGCTCAGTCGTCAAGCGTCTGCCTTCTGCTCAGGTCATGATCCCCGGGTCCTGGGATGGAGCCCCATGTCAGGCTCCCTACTCAGTGGGAAGCCTGCTTCTCCCTCTCCCACGTCCCCTGTTTGTGTCTCCCCCTCACTGTCTCTCTCTCTCTCTGTGTCAAATAAATAAATAAAATCTTCAAAAAAAGAAAAAAGTTTCTAAGTGTTGGTTGATTGTTACACAAAAATAGGTAACTGAGATAGCACGAGAAGCACTTCAGACATTGACTAGGAGCCCTGAGACCCCATCACCCCTACCAGCCCTCCTGGAAACTAGACCCTTTCTCCACTACTCCCACTCACTGTCAATACTTCCTAACAAATCCAGACAGGTGTCCTGGTGCTATTCTTCCTAGGTTCTGACACCCAAATTGGGCCATTTGGGGAAATCCTACCCAAGTTTCTGGGGACTGAGCTCCACAGTGACCTGAATAATGAATATTCCCCTAACTTATTGTATTCATTCAGCAAATGTTGCTAAGTGCCTGACACATGTTATAAACACTTTTGAATGTTTATGATATATTAACAAACAAGACAGACTAAAACTTCTGCCCTGCGTAACTTGCATTCTAGTGGAACACGAAGGAAAAAAGTAAAACAAACAAAAACTAAAACATAGAGTATAATAGTTTTATAGCTAGAATATGATAGTATTAGAGAGGATTTGGGAGTGCTGGGATTCAGAGAAGGGTGCATGTTGCTATTTTGAATGAAGTGATCAGGGTAGCCCTCATTGAGGAATTGAGACTTCCAGACAGAAGTCTAGTGCAAAGGCCCTGGGGCGGCATCAAGCCTGGAGTTTGTCTTTGGAGAGCAGTGAGGAGCCTGGTGTGGCCAAAGCAGAGAGTGAATAGAGAAAGGAATGTAGGGGAGTACATCAGAGATAACTGTATTAGGGTTCTCCAGAGAAATAGAACTAATTGGACAGATTAGATGGATGGATAGATAGACAGATAGATAGATACAGAAATACAGAGATACAGAGATATAAATTCCTATATCTATCTATATTTATCCATAGAGAAAAAGAGAGAGAGAAAAAGATTTATTACAAGAATGCATTCATACAGTTATGGAAGCCAAGAAGTTCCACAGTCTGCCATCCACAAGTAGGAGAACCAGGAAAGCCAGTGGCAAAACCCAGCCTGGTGTTCAAAGGCCCTACAATCTGGAGCTCCAATGTCCAAGGGCTTGAGAAGATGGATATCCCGGCCCAAGAAAAGAAAGAGAAAATTCACCTTTCCTCTGCCTTCTTATTCTATTGGGGCCCTCAGGGGATGGGATGAAGCCCACTCACACTGGTGAAGGCCATCTTCTTTACTCATCCCACCAATTCAAATGCCAATCTCTTCCAGAAACACTCTGCACAGACACTCCCAGAAATAATGCTTTACCAGCTATCTGGGCATTCCTTAGGTCAGTTGAGTTGGCACATGAAATTATAATAACCCATTTTCCCCATAAACCCATGAGCATTTGTTGAACGAGTGTTCCCTGGAGAACACGTAGCGGATGTAGGCACACAGGCAGACACCGGCTCATGCACTTCCTTCTAGAAGTCTAGAAAATACTTAGCTAGGAGAGACCTGAGTCTAGTCCTCTGAGTAGACAGGGTCATGTGACCACACCTTTTTTTTTTTTTTTTTTTTTGTAGCTCAGGTCCTCTGGCTATGGGCCCTCAGAAAGTGTCGGTGGGACAAGCCTCTGCCAAAAACTCCAGGCTTCCAGCTTTCTTTGTCACTCTACTTCTATGATCAGAACTTGGGGGAAGTCCCAAGGGGGATGGAGGGGATGAGTATGGGAGAGGCAGCACTGTCCCCAGGAGAAGGGATCAGGCATACATATTTTCTCCTTCACATACATACACAAGAAGTAGAAGTGAGTATGGGTTTACTATCTGTCTTCCCTCCCAGGCTCCAAGCTCCTGGAGCACCAAGAAGGTGCCAGGAAACTTGTCAGAAGGAAGAAGCATGTGGAGCTCCATAATATCTTCACGGGATTTGGATCTGTGCTCACACACTGTTTGAGAAGGAAGCATCTGTTGGAAGGGAGGCAGAGATCTGGTGCACAGGGGCTCACACCCAGGGGATACTAAGCACAGGAGGAATTCAGTTGCATGTTCCCAGCCTCAAAAAGACAGTGAGGAAGGCTGATCTTTGTTGCCACCTGCAGCCAGAAAGCCTCACTGCAGGCGGCTGTCCTCAAAATGGGCTCTGGGGACCAGATCTGGGATTGCTTGGAGTTTGTGCCTTTTAGGGACAGAGCTTGCTTTAAGGGTACCTAGACTTTGTTTTGGCAGAATTGCTAGTGAACCTTCTTAGTGACACAGATGTTAAGACCCAACTGGCAATGTTATCAAATAACTCAAATGCCAGTGCTTCTGAAATGTTCACTTTCTGTCTATGCTCACTTTCGTTCATTTCTGTCGTGCTCATTTAAGGAGCGGTCGTATATTTTAGTACAATGGTATCCAGGAAAACTTGGCTCCCGTTAAGAGTCTTCTTCCTCGCTTTTATTTCCCTCCCTGAATCCAGGTTTAGACGTGTCTAGAACTGCCGTATGTTGTGTAGCCTGGGGTCTGTGTCCAACGTTTTGAGCCCTGGGGATACTAAGCATAGGAATGCAGGAGTGGGATGCAGGAGTGGGATGAGATGAAAACTGGGGTGAAAAGGTAAGTGTGACTAGATGTCGAATCCTAGTTGGAACGGTACATGGGTTACAGGAAACCCTGAACACAGGATTCTCTTGTCTAAGATTGCTCCGAGGCTTCTTGGAATAAAGACAAGGTCCTTTATCAACAGCTGCCGGTCGGGCGCCCTTGTAGATACACAGAGCACACACATCCAGACATTCATGCGGACACACAGCGCATGTAGGCACACAGGCGGACACCGGCTCATGCACGCACACAGGCACACCACACATCCATGTGCACACATGTGTGCTCGCGAGTACACACATACGTGTGGACACTAACACACACACACATGTAGCCACACTCAGGACTTCCTGCAGCCACGTGGCTGTCTCCTCTGCCTGAAACATCTCGACCTCCCCCCGAGAAATTCCCCCTGCCCTCACTTGGCTGGCCCCCACGCACGCCTCATTGCCTCTAAAGCCTTTCCTAACCCCCTTGGATGGGACCGCTTGCCCTCCCCACCAGCCCAGCTCCCTGGTGCTGCTTAAATGAAAGGTTATGACACTGTTTTCCAAGCACTTGTTTACTGATCTCTGGCTCCCAGCTACCAGTTGTAAATAGTGCATGAGACCTAAAGTGTGCCTCTCCCAGAAATTTACACAGTCATAGCTCTGATTGGCTGGTTTCGGAATGAAACCTTTGGTGTGGTCGCCAGGGAGGAGGAGGAATTTAAAAAACAAGTCTTGGGAGGTGGAGGAAGAACATTCCTGGCAGCTCTGAACTGTATGTATCAGAAATTACTTCCATTTCCTGCTCTTAAATCCCACTGTCAGAACATGCCATCATTATTTGGAACAGAACCCTGCAGAATTTCAGTCCAAGGCCCCCTGAGTGCTGTTTGAAGTATCTTCTAGTCTGTAGACAGCAGTCAATACAGGTTGGCTTTTATTCCTAACATATAGTTTCCTCATACTACACTATCTACACCTTTAAAGGGTAGGCACTGTATCTCCTAAATCTCTTATGTCCTCTTTGTCTCCCAAGCACTAATATAGGATAGGCATATATTAGATGTTCAAAATGTTTATTGTGTGGGGTTTTTTTTTTCTCAAATAGAGGAGTTGATCTAATTTACTTTTCTCTTGTGAACTGTGCCCACGGCCACCCACACATACCCAGTCCACCGGTCATGGGCCCTGCACCGAGTTGGATCAGGCTGAGTTCCCATGAGTGAAGGAGATGAACAGGCAAGGGGAGGTGACAGGGCCAAGCAAACCTTGGAACCAAAGCACCAAAGCTGATCCCAGGGCAGTACCAAACATAGGGCAGGTGGGACGAGAGGGGGAGTGAAGAGGAAGTTGGGTGAGGTCCTAGTAGCAGCTGGGTTGGTCCAACGTTGACCTCGGAGGCCCAGGCTTAAAATCCAAGTCCTGCTTGAAATACTTGGGATGACTCCTCCAGGTCTCCTGGACAAAGGGTAACCTCCCTCACAAGGCATCCCTAGCCAGGCTCCACCTAACTTCCCATCTTCCTTTTCAACAACTCCTCAGCCACAAGCCCTGGGTCTCAGCACGCGATGCCTCATCATGTCCCAGAAGTGCTAGGATCTCTTCTCCATCACACCTTCCCAAATCATTCTCTCCGCCTAGAAATGCCCAAGCCCAGACTCTCTGCCTGGAAAACTACTCTTTCCTTGAGGCCCAGACTAGATGCCTTTCCTTTTTGAAGCCCTGTCCGTCCCTCTCTGCCAGCTCCACCTCTGTGCCGCAGTGGGGACCATCCGCCTTGCTACCATGGGTCTCCTTACACCGTATCCTGAACTTGGACAAGACACAAGTGACCATCCACTAATCCATTCAAGACTTTGTACCTCTTCAGTATCTTTGGTGTTCCAGCAGCTACTGTGGGTACTGGTGACCCGAAACTGCTCAGATGTCACCTCCCCTGACCACCTTCTTCGTTATCATTCTGTACCTACCGCCCTCACCCTCTATCATGTAAACTGCTCTTGTTTGCTTTCCTCTTTGACTGTTTGCCTGTTTACTGTTTCTCCTGCTCAATTATTAGCTCCAAGGAAGCTTGTTTTTGTTTGCCTCCTGTCCCCAACTCCCAGAATAAGAGTGGAATAAAAATGTGTAGAACGATATTGAGGTCTGACGGGCCAGGATGACCTTGAGTTCCATCATGTACAGCTCATGCGATCTTCCCCAAGCTATTTCATCCCTTCTAGTTCAGTGTCCTCATCTGTCAAACGGGTAAAAATGCTTGCCTTGCAGGGTGGTTCTGAGGGTGAAGACAGCCTGTCCTTGAATGCCCGGGCCCCCGGCACATGTTGGATGGACGCAGAGTAGTTCCACAAAGGAGGAAGAGGGCCAGCAGCCCACCGCTCTTAGCACTGACACCACGGGCTCTCTGCCCTAGCCTGCCGCTGACCCCGGATTCTCTGCGAAGTGGAGAGGGACTCAAGTTCTGAGGACCAGTGTCAGTCCTAATCGCAAATTCTAGCCCTGTATTGCTAGCGGGGACAAGTCCCCTCGGCCCATCAGTTCTACCACAGCCTTAAACCCAACACACCCAGCACAAACTCGCCATCTCTCCCTCACTGCTCCTCCTCAGTCCTCACACGGCCACACCAGCAAAGGCGGTGGCATGGGTCAATCAGCGGAATGACTGGCTCACTGTGAAATATCTGATAGGCAAACCACAAGATTTGAACTAAAACTACAGTTGTGAATAGCCCGAGATGTTGTCCACTCGCGGACGGAGGGGGAGAGCTGGGTTCTTCCGGCAGCTTCTGGCTACTTCTAGAAGCTCTGGAGCAGATGGGCTGCAGGAGAAACTGTGGGTAGCCTTCCAAAAACACACTGAGTGACCCACGCACCTTTCATTAAACACTGTTCACAGGGGCCTACTGAGGCCTTGTACTATTTTCCTACTGCTGCTATAACAAATTACCACAAATTTGGTGGCTTAAAGCAACACACATTTATTATTTTACAGTTCTGGAGGTCGGGTGTCTGAAATGGGTTTCACTAGACTAAAATTCAATCGTTTCTCCTAGAAGCTCTAAGGGAGAATCTCTTCCCTTGCCTTTTCCAGCCTCTGGAAATCACCAGCATCTGCCGACTGGTAGCCCCCATCCTCTACATTCAAATTTAGCAACATAGCATTTTCTAGTCTCTGGCTCTCACCCTCCTGCCTCGCTCTTATGAGGACCCTTGTGGTTACACTGGGCCCACCGGGATAATCCAAGATGGTTTCCCCATCTCAAGATCTTTACCTTAATCACGTTTGCCAAGTCCCTTTTGCCTTGTAAGGTAATGAATTCACAGATTCGGAGGGTCAGGATGTGGACAGCTTTGGGCGGCGTTATTCTGCTTACCACACAGATCCTGAGCAGGAGGAGCTTGGTTTGGGGAATCAGCCTGGAACTCAGGCTCCTGCCTCCCTACCGACTCTGTTCAAAGTAGAACTCAGTGCGGGCCAATGGCTCCCTCCCCTTGATAAGTTCTACTGGCTGCTGGGGCTCGGCAGGGCCGCAGAGAAACCAGCCAGGCCAGGCCGCAGCCTCAAGCCTGAAGGCTGAGCCCAGGCTTCTCTGGAAGAAGGTGAAGCGCGTGGCCTCTTCACCACCCTTGTACAGGTCCTCGATGTTCACATCCTGTGGGGGCAAGGTGGCTGCTGCAAGATGAGGCCACTGGTTGAGATGTCAGCCCTAGGAGTCCCCGGGGGGTGGCCAATGAGGGACTTTACAGGGAGGGTCTGTACCCAGGGCAGTGCCTCCAGCAGGTTCTGGAAGGCAGGGGTCTTAGCACTAGGTGCAGAGGAAAGGGGAGGCAGGTGTGGACCTGGCTGGGAGTCCATAGCTGGGTGCTGAGAGGCCGGAGCACCCTGGAGCCCAAGCCATGTCCGCAGGGCCCCCAGAACACGATGTGGTTTCTCACCTCCAGCTGCAGGGTAGGCCCCTCTCCTGTCTCCACGCAGGCTAGGCAGCGACTGCCTCCCTGGATCCCCAGGAAGATGGGGACTTTGGTGCGGTCTAGGCCTCTGTTGGGAAGTATGCAGATCTTCTCTGGGAGGAAAGAGAGGAGAGAGCCAGGAGATGAAAGGACCCAGATGGCAAGCTCTCAACAAGCTAAGCCCAGGCAGGCAAGAATGGGGCCAGGGCATACCTGGCCCGGCCCCTGCATGGAGGCTGTCGGGCAGGCTGGGACCCTTGCAGCAGTCGTGACACCCTCAGAAGGAGAGGTCCTCAGCTGCTCCCTGCCTCTACTCACTGTCACCAGAGGCAGAAGGGAAGGGGAAAGATGGTGGCAGGTGGAGCATGGGTGTGTCTGAGGGGAGGGGGACCCCACATGCTCACCTGCACAGCAGTTGTCCACACTGGGATCTCCCACCAGGAGCTGGTCGCCTCTTAAGTACAGAGCCTTCTGATCCCCATCCTTAATTCTGGAACAAGACGGTGGTGCTGATGCCCTGCTCCCTTCAGGCCACCAAGCCCCAAAGTCTTCTCACCCCCACGCTCTGGTGTACCATACTGAGTATCCAGGAGTTCCTCTCTCCTGCAGGTGAGAAGTAGGTGCCTGACCCCACCCAAGAGCAGGTGAAACCAGGTCAAGCTTAAGGCAAGGGAAGGTCTTCTGGAACTCACGATTCTCAGAGGCTCCCTTTACCAGCGTTGGCCTCTGTCAGGGGCCAGGGGCCGTGAGGAAAGCCAGTGCCTTCTCACTGATGGGGACAGAGTCTTCCTGATTAGGCTAGTCCCTTTTTGTGCCCTTTCTGAAAAATCTCCTAATGAGGCTCAGACATCTCTAGGATATAGTGAGCCTTATCCCAGTTTTTCCAGCCTCACCCAATTTTGCATAAATGTTTCATTTTCTTCAGTGAAGTGGATTACTTGAATGTATAATAAAGTGTGGCTTGTGGGGCCCCTGGGGGCGTCAGTCAGCTAAGCGTCCAACTCTTGATTTCGGCTCCGGTCTTGATCTCAGAGTCATGAGATCGAGCCCCACGTCAGGCTCTGTGCTTAGCATGGAGGCTGCCTGAGTGCCTCTCTCCCTCTCCCTCTCCCCTCCCCTTCGCGCACACTCTCTGTAAAATCAATCAATCAATCTTTTTAAAAAGTGTGATTTCCTTTTCAAATATTTTGAAGGCTTTTCTACAGAACAAAATCCACAAATCAAAAAAATATATATATATCCTATGTGACAGTAGGTGTGCCAACGTGCCCCCCCCCTTCCATGTGAGGTGTGTTCTGGGGCAGGCTCCGCGTTATGGGTGTCAAGTTTAGGAGGTCAGCCAAGAGCTGGAGCAGGACGTGATTACAGCCATTTGGGGTTGGCAGTGGTTCCAATGATCGGCCTGGGAGGGTTAATATGTGCTGAGGACAGGAGGGAAATCATGGAGCGACATGGAGTGACTTTGCAACATCAAAGTCACGCAGGTTATTAGCTCAGTGGCTTGGCTGGTTTCAAAATGTCTGTCAGCCGCTCTCAGGACCTGGGGAGCCCTCTCCCATCTCCCAAGGGCAGAACCTCGGGGCCAACACCATCACTTCCAGGAGATTTTTCTCTCTTAATAACAGCTAATTATAATAACCTTAGCTAATGACTATATGTATATGAGGTAGGTTCATGGGCACAACAAAAATAAAGATCTGAAACGAGCCTGGGCTTACCAGCCAGCCTTCCCTCTCCAACCTGGACAACCAGGGCTTGGGGGGAACTCATCTGCCGGCAACATTCTCTTTGGAGACCAGAACCCAAGTGAGATACCCCAAAGGGCTAACATCTGTCTTGTCATGTGGGTGCTTCGTGCACACGTGTCCCGCCTTCCCAGGCACATTGTAACTTCCAGAGACCCAGACCGGCCCCCTGATGCCTAGGACAGCACAGACCCATGGAGGAGCTGAGGAAATGTGGCCCAGAAGTCAGTCCTGTTTTATTCGTGTTATGTCTCATCTCATTCCTCAAAGGGCTGGAGGCAGTTTACAATGAAAAATCACAGGCAATAAAGTGTGCCCTATAAGGAAAGTCTCGAATGTCAAATGAGGTAAAAGGGAGAGTTGGGAGTGCAGACAGGGAGGAAAGGCCACAGAGGCCAACCTATAAAGATGCCATCACTGAGATTCAAAATTGTCTCTGAGCTCTCGGGGAGCGGCACGGGGATGAGTCCTGGCTCTGTGTGATGTGAGGTAATTTATTTAACCTCTTTGAACTTCGGCTTCCAAATCTGAATGGACTCAGTCACACCCCCCTTGTAGGATACTGAGGAGGGAGGCAAGGCAGCAGAGAGGCTGGCGTCTTGGCTATGGTCAGGAAAAAGAGCTATTGTTATGATGGCGATGATTAAGCTTAATTAATGGGGCACTTGAGATTTCTTGATGAGAAGGAGCCACCTCCCCTCAGCCTTCTTTCTGTCTTCCCACATCATCCCCAGACCCCTGGTTCAGAAAGTGAGGACTCCAGGAAGACTTACGTGTAGTATCTTGCCATGGGGAGGGAGCACATTCCTGTGGTTGTGGGTGACTGGTCCTTGCTGAGGGGGAAGGAGAGGAGGACTATCAGAGAAGGGAGGGTAGAGTTGGGGAGCAGACTTCCTGGGGGCCCCCCAAATCTCCAAATCACAGGATGAAGAAATCTCTCTAGGCTGCTTATCCATAACTGGTGTGCCAGAATTTTCCATGGTCTCCCCAGCCCAGCAAGCTCCAGGCAGCTCTGCTTCACCCTCCTTTGGGGCCATCATGGTGCTAGCCATCACGGTGCTAGAAACTAAAGAACAGGTTCCCCAAAGAGTTTAGAGAGGAGTACTTCCAGGGCCTGAGACTGAAGTGGGGTGTGCTTCAGCCTCCCAGTTTGAGGATGAGCTGAGCTCACACCCCATCCCACTGCCCAGCCTGGTCCTAGAGTCGCCTCGAGGTTCCAATTTGCCAGGGCTTGAAGTGACTCCATGACCAGCCAGGCTGGAGAACTGGTACACCATCTCAGTTTTTCTCACTCTCCAGGGAACATATAAATCACGTGCCAGTTCTGGTTCCCAAGGTCTGGGCTGGAACCTGAGACTGCATTTCAAACATGCAACCAAGTGATAGGAACACTTCTGGTCCCTGGCCACACTCTGAGTAGCAAAGTGCTAGATAGATGATCCCCCGGCCCAGCCAGCCCATCAGCTGCGTGGCCTCAGTGCAAGCACACTTGATGCTGTGCTCTCTCTCAGCCAAACTGCTGGGGCTCCTTTGGTTGTGGCAGCAAAAATAATGGGCAGGCTAGTAGCTATGCCAAGGTCTGGCCAGGAGAGATTAAGTGGAGGGCTCTGTGTGAGGACGGCGATTCCCATTCTGGGTCAGTGTGAGCATAAGGGCTGGGTAGGAATTCAGGGCTGGTCCAATCCAGCTGGATCTCCAGAGGCCCCAGAAGCCTCCTGTCCTGGCCCAACTCCAAATCCCAGTATTTCTCCCAAAGACTGCCATATCAGGCAGTCTGGGTATCATATCATATCAGTCTGGGTTCTGGCTAGAGTACAATGAGGTGAATTGGAGTGAGAAGCCAGCTTCTAGTCCATCAGCGAGCCTGGGGTCCTGGGGCTGAGCATCTGTCATGGTTCCTCCTAATGTGCCACACCCTCCATCCCCTAAGCTTTCCCTTCCCTATTGTCCCCAAGTGACCTTTCCCTGGACCCTGGCCTATTGTCCCCCCTGGACACCATCTCTGGCTGTCTCAGTCTTCATCAATCCACCTGTACTGAGTCAAAGACCACCACCAAGTAGCACTAGGCTTTCTCCATCACACCCTCTCCTTGTTCTCCTACACATTTTCTATGTGGACTATGTTCTCTCCAAGGCCAATATTAACTTCTCTGGAACTAAATCGAAAGACTCTTCTGATTCCTCTGATATTTGGCTTCTGCTTCCTCAGAGCTCTTGACATTGATTGACTCCCTTCATACTTCCATTTTCCCCTTCTCAGGTCCATGTAGATTCTCCCTTCCATTTGGCAGTGTCCCTAAGGCTGGAAGTCATAAGCCTAAGTTCTAAGCACTTCTCTCTCATAGCCCATGGAGTTGCCATTCATCCATTTCCACAGCTGCTGTGATCATCTTGGTCTAAAGCCTCCCAGCCCTGACTGAACATGCTTCTTTATCTCCATCAGTCTATAGGACACTTCCTTTGGACTTCCTGCCATCCCACTGAACCAAATATATCTGAAGTCAAATCAATCTTCTCCTCCTCCCAGCCCATCCATCCCCCTCCTCCTCCTTACTCTAGGTATGATTTACCAGCAAGTTCTGATAAATTAGTCTTTAAAATGTAATTTTGTCTTCTTTTTTTTTTTAAGATTTATTTATTTGAGAGATAGAGAGCATGAGCATGAGTGAGAAGGGATGAGGAAAGAGAGAATCTCAAGCAGACTCTGTGCTGAGCACAGAGCCCAATGCAGGGCTCAATCCCATCACCCTGAAATCATGACCTGAGCTGAAATCAAGAGTTGCATGCTTAACTGACTGCACCACCCAGGTGCCCCTAAAATGTAACTTTGTCTTCTTAATAGCCATTGTACCTGTGCTTGTATTCCTGGTTTTTCTGCCTTAAATCCAGCCCAACCTATGGGAGGTCCTGGACCTACATTCTAGGTATTGCTTTCACAACATCCCCACCCACCTCTAGAGTCTATGGTGACTGCCCATTTCATCATCATCTGGCCCTGATTCACTTGTATGAGTGTATCTCACTTCTCTGTGGACACAAAATCACCCCTCCAGGCAACATCCCTTCTTTCTTATCTTCCCAGTGGGCATGCTTAGAGTTGTCTTTGATTTCCCTGCCTCAAAAGCCATCCCTCCTCCTTGCCATCCATTCAGGTCTTTTTTGGCATTAAAGCCACTGGATATGGTATCATTTATCAAGGTTGAGTCTCCAGCTCTGCCAAATTAATGATCAGGTCAGAGTTAAAGCTCAGACATACAAGGCTATGTCACCCTACCTCCAATTCTCAGTTTCAGCATCTATAAAATCATGGAATTAGAGTCTGTGGTTATTAAGATTCTTTCCAGATCAAACGATCTATGATTCCATGACTCAGAGTTTAATGTCTCTTTCCTTTCCTCTTGCAACCCTACTCTGAACTCCTATTAAATTTCACTGTATTAGATGAATGGATAAAGAAGATGTGGTATATATACACAATGGAATACTATGCAGCCATCAAGAGAAATGAAATTTTGCCATTTGCAACGACGTGGATGGAACTAGAGGGAATCATGCTAAGTGAAATAAGTTAGTCAGAGAAAGACAATTATCACATGATCTCTCTGATACGAAGAATTTGAGAGGCAGGGCGGGGGGTTCTGGGGGGTGGGGGAGAGAAATGAAACAAGATGGGATGGAGAAGGAGACAAACCATAAGAGACTCCTAAACTCACGAAACAAACTAAGGGTGGCTGGGAGGTTGGGGGGGGTAGGGTTATGGACATTGGGGAGGGTATGTGCTATGGCAAATGCTGTGAAATGTGTAAGCCTGATGATTCACAGACATGTACCCTGGGACAAATAATACATTATATGTTAATAAAAAAATAAATTAAAAAAATTTTCACTGTATTGTATATTGTTCTATATATAGACATTTGTTTTTCTTATAAAATTTAACAGTATCTTGATCCATGAAGTGTGGCTTGTAGCTCCCTCCAACCACCCTGACTCAAATATATGCTTATAAGCGGGCCATAGAAACGCACACAGAAGATTTCAACGGCAAGGGTGCGTTCTGGACCTAGCTCTGCTACCAATTTGTCCTGCTGCCTTCAAAAGTCCCCTTTAGTCCCTGGGCCTCCAACTAGTCATCATTAAGATGAAAGGCTGAGTAAGATCAGTATTTTTCAAAACAAAGTTTCACAGTGAAAATTTACATAGAAACCTAACGAAAGTAAAATGGATAAAGGGAACTTGTTTTTGCTGAATCAGAGAATGAGGGTGACACCAGAACCCTGCTAACACTGTCCTTGACCCTAAAGCTGGCACCAGGTTGTACCGAACGAACCCCAAGCCTCGTCACACACTGTTGAACACCACTGGCCTGGCTGATTTCTTCTGAAATTACTTTCTAAAATCTATGGTTCTAAATATTCAAGAATCTTAACTTGGCTTAACCTATCCCTTCTCTCAAATTCTTTCTATGTGCTCCCAGACTTATTTAGCATCCCACAGTGTTCTGTAGAGGGGATACCTTATTATCTAGAAAGTTTGCCAGGAGTTAAGGGAGGGGGCATACCAGAGATATTGATAGAAAGGAGAAGCAAAGCAAGGAGAGATAGAATACTACCTATCAACCACTGACCTGCAGTCCTGGGTGCCTGGAACATCCGAGTGATTTCTCCAGGGCATCTGCCCTGAGTTTATACTGTCTGGTCAGGGTGGGTCAAGCCTGCAGCAATCTTTATAATTAGCTCCAGGATGGGAAAGAAGAGCCGAGGGATTTCACAATGTCTTTAGCACTGTATGGATAATAAGAAGGTGGGGGCATTAATGAGTGTTTGTTGAAGGGGGAGAGAGTCATCCATTAAGCCCTAGCAGAAGCCAGTCACTGGGCCCCTGCTCATAGCTACTGTCATTGACACTGTTATGGGTGGCTTCAATAGCCAGATAAACAGGCTTGGGGTCAGATGTCTTCATATCACCTTCCCGTTGGGGCCCCACGAGGCTCTGTCCCAGGCTTAGAGAGGTAGAAGAGGTGAGAGGGGGATGTGTGTAAGGGGCCCAGGGACAGAGCAACCTCTGGTGTTTTAAGCCAGGCTGCAGCCAGCGAGACAACAAAAGAGAGGGGACTGATGGCATTGGGAGTATGGCCCTGTTTGGAAAGAGGGCAGGGAAGTCTCTGCTTTTCAACAAGTCCTATTAGCTGTTATTAGGTTGATGAGACAGAACATTTAAGGAAACCCACCTACAGAGGACACTGACCTTAGATCCATCCTGGGACTAAGCAGCCATTGTGTGCCCTGGAGGATGAGGACACATGACACAGTGTGAGCAGGACAGGAGTAAAGAGAATACTCGAGCCTCAGTATCATTTAACTCAGTCCATCCATCTACTCACCTGTCTGTTCAGCCATCCAACTGTCTACTCACAAGAGGTAGAGAAGCTTGACACAGTCTCTGGAGACTGTCTGCCTTACTGTACTTCTCACTCTTAAGTCATTTGCACAGTTCCACAAAGGGCCTGGTAAGAAAGTAGGAGAGGTTAATCCACATACAGAGGCTTTGAGAATGAAAAAGAAAAGATGGGCAGGGAGAGGGGACCTGATTTCTGTTTCCTAAGGCCAACAATCATTCTTCACTCCTCTCCCAATCTCTGATCTCTCTGTGGAAAGGACCAACGCATGGGGTATTTCACCAGGCAGGCAATGAGCATTTACTGAGCATTTTCACTGCTGTGTGACAAAGATGGGCAATGCATGGTCCCTGTTGTTAGGTAGCTTTACAGTTCAGCTGGGGAGCTAAGTCATAAATACTTAAAAAGATAATTAAGAAGACCAGACTCTCTAACCTGCAGGATGAGGGCACATTGGAAACAACAGAGAATCTCCTTGGGTAAAAAAATTCCTAGAATTGAAAGGACCTTAGACATGGCATATAGGCTCCCTCCAAACACAGAAGTCTGTACTATGGCACCCCTGAGACATAGTTAATAAGGCTCTCCTTCAATACCTCCACAACCTCTTAAAGAAACCCTAACAGTGTGTGTGGTCCTTGAGGTTAAAATTTCAGGGTTACACATAATTTCTACTCCTCAGTCCTGCTTGTGCCTCCTGGAATTACACAGAACAAGTTTATTTTTCTACTAGGAAGAGCTTTGAGTGTTTGAATGGGGATTTCTGTGTATTGCTTCTCCAGGATAAAGATCTCAGCTTCCCAGCATCTGCCCTAATGACTTGGTCTTGGGACATTCTCTACTATTTAGGGCACATTTTTAGTCCTCAATGCCTGTTCTCGGCACAAATGCTGTGTGATGTGGGCACTACACCTCTGTAAATACAGTCAAGCTGGGGGCTTATATTGAAATTGAAGAAATCTAAAACCACCGTACTGGATCCTTTTCTTTCTTTCTTTCTTTCTTTCTTTCTTTCTTTCTTTCTTTCTTTCTTTCTTTCTTTCTTTCTTTCTTTTTTAAGATTTTATTTATTTATTTGACACAGAGAGAGGGAGAGAGATCACAAGTAGGCAAAGAGGCAGGCAGAGAGAGAGGGGGAAGCAGGCTGAGCAGAGAGCCCGATGCGGGGCTCGATCCCAGGACCCTGAGATCATGACCTGAGCCGAAGGCAGAGGCTTTAACCCACTGAGCCACCCAGGCGCCCCTGGATCCTTTTCATATGGTCCCCAAGCCTATACATTCTTAAAGGTAGCATTTTACATTCCTTCTTTTTCTATTGACTCATGTCAGCTCATGTCTGCTAACACCATTTTGAATTATACCATCCTACAAATGATGAATCAATCACTTTAGGCTGGAGAAAGCTTCCACACTGAGGTGAAATTTCAGCTGCCCCTTGAAGGGTGGGCCCATTTAGATGGGTGGAGGAGAGAGAAAGGAATAGTTTCCACATTCTGTACTCGCCAGTTTCCAATTATTTATCAAATGTTATTTGAAGTGCTTGGAAACAAATCAATACAGCCTTGACCTTGAGGTCATTTCAGGGGCCATAGACCCCAACTCAATTATTATAATGAGGGGAAGTTGGCATAGCAATGTAGCACAGTCAAAGCAGATGACCAGAGATCTCAATTCAGCAAAGCCTTCTTGGAGGAGGTGACAATATGAGACTGTGGCTGGGCCAATAGACAAAGAGAGTGTGAACCGGGTCTGCAGAAACAAGCCTGGTGCCAGAGCCCAGAGCCCGTGTTCTCGGCACTCCTGAGAGGCTGTGGCAGCACCTGTGCTGTCTGCTACCTGAAGGCTTTGGCTGCATCTGGGCCTCCGCGGCTCTGCCACCTCCTTGGTAGAGCCTCAGCAGAATCTGAACCTGCCATGCAGGTCTGACTGGTGAGGTGCTGGAAGAATATCTGGGGCTCGGATTTAGGCCTCTCCTCTGGCTTCTGTTCTGATCCCCTAGACTTTAGGCAGGGATGTTGGAGTCACAGTCCCTGGCACGCTGGACTGCAGGTACAAAGGTAGTCAAGGAACAGCTAAGCCTTGCAGACACAGAGAATATTCAACAACTTTAGTATTATCAGCTGCTAAATAGAATAGAGGAATAAAAGGGCTGATGTTGATTTTGAGAAGGAGAATGAAAATATCGGAGAAAATTGCAATCATAATAAATGCATGTATTTCTCTTTCCCTGTGTATTAGTTATCTATATTGCTGTGTAACAAAGGGCCCCAAAACTTAGCTGGGGCGCCTGGGTGGCTCAGTCAGTTAAGCTTCTGACTCTTGGTTTCAGCTCAGGTCATGATCTCAGGGTCTTGGGATCAAGCCCTGCATGGGGCCCTGAACCTCAGCAGGGAGTCTGCTTGAGAGTCTCACTCTCCCTCTCCCTCTGCCCATCCCCACTGCGTGCACTCTCTCTCCCTCTTTCCCTCCCCCCCACCAAAAGATAAACCCATAAATCTTCTTTTAAAAAAAACCTTAGCAACTGAAAGCAACAAACATTTATTTTCTCAGTTTCTGAGGGTTGGGAATCTGGACCAGTCTAGCTAGGTGGTTCCACCTCAGAGTCCCTCTTGAGGTGGGAGTTGAGCTGCCAGCCAGACTTGCATCATCTGAAGGCCCGACTGGGGCTGGGGGAACTGCTTCCAAACGCGCTCACATGGCAGCTGGCAGGAGGCTTCATTTTTCAACACATGAGTCTTGTTATAGCGCTGCTTATGAGATGGCAGCTGGCTTCCCCCACAGCAAGTAAACAAAGAAGCAGAGAGAGAAAACAAGATAGAAGCCGCAGAGCCTTTCATAATCTACTCTCCAAACTGGCATAATATTACTTCTGCTTCTGCCACGTTCTCTTGGTCACAGAGACAACTCGGGTACAGTGTGGGAGGGGACACACACACAATGTGAGATGGGGTCAGCAGCAGCTGTGTTGATGTCATAGGGCTGCCACAACCAATTGCCACCACGTTGCCCCAGTTGGTGGTTTAAAACAATGCAAATTTGTTCTCTCATAGTTCAGGAGACTAAAGGCCATCCTCCCTCAGAAGGCTTTGGGGAAGAATTCTTCCTTGCCTCTCCCTAGCAAGAAGTTGCCTCAGTAATGGTATGTCTTGCCTTGTTGCACATAAATGGAGCCTCTGCTTCCAGGCCTCGGTCTCCTGTGTGTCTCTGTTTGTCCTCTCCTCCTCTTGCACATGCAATCCTGTTGGATTTAGAGCTCACCTGAATACAGCATGACCTCTTAACTAATTGCATCTGCAAAGAACCTCTCTCCAAATAAGGCCATAGTCTCAAGTTTCCAGAAGGACATGGATTCCAACCAGCCTGGGACTCTTTGGAGGCTGAAACCCACACCTTGAAATCTCAGGGGGCTGTGACCACTCTAGGTCCAGGATTGTTCTTTCCATAAATCCCTTCTCCAGGAGAGTCTAGCCACACTAACTCATCATATTTTCTTTCTTCGTGGCTTTGCTGAGGTCTGTGAGCTGATTCTCGCCGCTACTGACCAGAGCAGCAGAGCTCCATTCAATTTGAACTTCACTCAGGGAAGTGGATGCTGAAGAGGATCAGAAACAGTGTCTGCTCTGTTTTTCTCAAGATTAACTTACTTATTACACAAGGAATCCATCTTCATTGTAGAACAATTAGAAAATTGCAAATAAATAAAAGAACAAAAAGAAAAATGACCTGTAATTGCTAAACTGACATTGTGAAAAATGAAGTAAACTCTTTCAGCCTTTTTTCTGTGCAGAAATATATAGATAGAACTCTGAGAAACAAACAGGGTTTTGGAGGGGAGGAAGGGGTGGGGACTTTAGTGAGCCTGGTGGTGGGTATTAAGGAGGGCACATATTGCAGGGAACACTGGGTGTATGTAGTGCATAATCAATGAATCTTAGAACACTGAAAAAATAAAATAAAAAATAAAATAAAATAAGTGGAAACTAATTTACAAAAAAAGAAATATATAGATAGGTATTTTTTTAATCAAAATGAAATTACAAGATATGCTACTTTGTAATTTTGCTCTTCTCAATATGTCACAAGCATTTTCCCATGTGATGAGATACCAGCATCTTGGATTTTAATGGTACCTCAGGTTTCAAAAGGTATGACATGTGTGGTCATTCTTCAGTCTTCTGAGCTGGAGTCCGTTCCTTGGACAGCACCACCCTCTTATGCCATGGCTAGAGCATGAGGGTTGAGAAGGAAAAGGTAGAATATGATGGCAGCTGAGTTATAAGCAAGAGGGAGGGGGCGGGGCTTTGGATTCCTTACTCTATGACCTTCCTCTCCTGCAACATGGTGGATGACAGGACCTCATGTGGGCAGCTGGTGGCCCCAATAGGTTCAACTTGGGGTGGGCTGGCTGGTGGGGCTCAGGGGTACTGGGTAAGTTACCATGAAGCATGAAGGATTTCCACCACTCCCCCCACCCTGACCCCTTGGGAACCTTTTTATGTGATTTCCAGTTTATCTTGAGTGGTTTTTGCAAGGTTCCACACCAGTAGCACCACCAGCAGGGAAAGAAACCATGGACTAAGCCCCCAAATCTAAGAAGGATTTATCCAAACTGGGAATCAAAAGGGAGCGTGGCCGAGTGGCCAGCCAGAGGTAGGGCCCTGAGAGCAGATGGGGGGAAGGTTGTCATCAGTGTCCTCTTCCACCTCCACCCCTACCTGCCTGGCTCTGCCCAGGTAGCTTCTGGGGGGCACATTGCCCTAGTCACACTGCTGGAAGTAGAAGTCTGTGATGGGGTTGCCCCAGCTGGCCTCTTCTGAGAGCTGGGTAAGTGTGAGAGGCTGGTCTGCTTCGGGCAGGGTGCAGAGGAACCAGCCCGGGTAGGCAGCCGACTCGAAGCTGGAGGTGAGCCCCGTGTCCCGCCGGTAGAAGGTGAAGCTCTTGGATTCGTTGGCACCGAGGTAGAGTTCCATGATGTTTACTGGCTGTGAGCAGAGGGGTATGGCAGGTGAGGGGAAGGAGCGGAGGAGGCAAGAGAGCTGGGCCAGGGGCATGAAGAGGCAGGGCGATAATCCAGAGAACCCTGTAAGCAAGAGGAGCTCTGGCCCCAGGATGCCTGGCCCAGTGGCTTCAGCGTCTGCTGGCTTAGTGAAGTCGGATTGCAAGGACGCCCCCACAGGACTCACCTCTAGTTTCAGAGTCGGTTCCTGCCCTGTCCCACAGGACAGGCACTGGCTCCCTCCCTGGACCCCCAGGATGACGGGAGACAGCTTGGCATCCAGAGACCGGTTGGGGACAACACTGATCTCCTCACCTAGAGAAAGGAAGCCAGATTCAGGGGCCTTGACTGCCCTTCCCTCCGTCTCCCCATGTCACGGACTTTGGAGCAGAAGAAACTGCATGAGACATCCTGTCCCCCGACTGGGCAGAAGGAAAGCTTGTTTGCAGCTGTCGTCTAGGGAACGTGGTCTCCTGCCAGTTGGCTCAATGGCCTCAAGGCATGTAAGCACATCATACCGTCTCCCATCCGTACGCCCACCCCCCTGTCCAGGCTCAAACGTTCACGTCTTCTCCAAGCCCCAGGGGAGATCTGACCACCTCCTTTAATGCCTCTTGACCCTCTGGCCCTATTTGGAAACTTGATAAGCCTCTCCTCAGAGTTATTTGGACATGTTTGCACCACCTGTGATATTTCTGAGAACAGAAGTCTCATTCCCCTCTGGACCATCCCCTACCATGCATACAAATACGTACACTCACACACCCACACATCAATAGATGCATGTATACACATGTGTACACACACACACACACACACTGGCCCCAGAGCCCAGTAAAAGTGCCCCAAGTGGGCAGGTATATGCTATTTTAGAAGACCTTCTGGGCAGAAAGAGTAAGATGGTGCCACCTGCTATTAGGGTCCCATCACTCTCAGGGGCCAGGAATCCCCCAGAGAGCAGAGGGGACCCAGGGCAAAGGGGTAGAAAGCCACTCCCACATGGGAATAAAGGCCTAGGAGCCTGCTGCAGATCTCTCCTCAGCACTGGCTCCAGGAAAAGGAACGTTTGGCCTAAGTCCACCTATGAGAGAAGAACAAAGCATTTATCCTAGAAAATACTCCCCCATTTGCAGAGAGATTCAGGTGGCCCCCGGGTATGTGTCCTCACTTTGCTGGAAGGTGTAGTATTTTATCTGTCCTTGTTCAGAGCCTGCTTTTATGATGTCCCATCTATTGTGTCCGGCCTGGGGTCTGTAGGACGGTTTGCATAGCTACTCTAAGCCCTCTCCAGGCCCCTTCCCCTCAGAGTGTATAGGGACCTAGGGAAGTAAGGTCATGCTTTGCCACCAACCTTTGATGACCTTCCCTGCATGCAGCCCTCCAGCTAGAAGCTGGTTATCATGCAGGTAAAGCACCTTCAAGGCCGCATCTTTCATTCTGAAACATCAAGACAGGATGACACTTAGTTAGGGGAGGGGTGGGTGCTCGGGCTTGCTGGGCTCTACAGAGTCCCCCAGGGTCAGGCATTGTCTCCCTCCCCTCCCGCTGTGCCAGAAGTACCACCCAACCTTCTCTGCCAGCCCTGCTAGGCTCATACTCTACCAATGGGATAACAACACAGTCTCCCACTTGAGTCTCGGATCTGCTCCTTCACCCTATTCAATCTTTTCTACACCAACCAATCTCCTCCACGTGTGATGTTGGAAAAGAAATTGGACCATGAGTCAGACTGCTGGGTTCTTGTTGGGCTGTGCCACCATCGCTGCTGAGTCGCAACAGCCAAGTTGCTTGCCCTCTCTGGGCCTGAGTCTCTCCATGGCTAAATTAAGACATGGGTTAGATCATGGTCATGCCTTTTCCACTGAAAAGCTGATTCTCTAATCATTATTGAAGACATCAAGGCACATTTACTTCCACCTATTAAGTGATGAATATCTTTACATCTAAAATTCTTGGAGCGCCCGAGTGGCACAGTCAGTTGAGCGTCAGACTCTTGGTTTTGGCTCAGGTTGTGATCTCAGTGTTGTGAGATCGAGCCCTGTGTCAGGTTCGCACTCAGTCTGAAGTCTGCTTAAGTTCCTCTCTGCCTCTCTCTCTGCCCCTCCCCACTGCATGCTCTCTCTCTCAAATAAATAAATAAATCTTTAAAAAATAAAAATAAAATAATAAATTGAAAATTCTTTCATTTTATTTTTCAAACTTATTCCCATCTCCGATCTCAACTGATTTTTTGACATCCTGGGAAGTGAAAAATATATCTTAAAAATGGCTTTCTTCAGGTGTTATACAGAAATAAGTATGCCGTGCGCAAATTGGTTCAATGGTGGCTAAACACAAACAAATCTCGTTCAAAGTCACTAATATATTAAACTGCACCATGGTTCGCTCTCTTATAAGAAGACACAGAAAGCAGTATTTCCCACATCCCTTAATCAAGCAGCCTCACTGTCTAAAGCAACTCATAGGACTGGGGCTCCACAGAACACACCTTGGGAAAAGCTGCAGTGGACTCTGAGTTCAGAGGACAAGGACCATTTTCACTCACTAGTGCAAAGCCCAGAACGCAGCAGACCACCTGGCTCAGTACGTGCCAGCCGACAGACAGACTGATCGCCCAAATAGTTTTGCTGTTGTTTTGCCCCAAAGGGCAGCAGGGGGGTAACAGAGCAGAGTGACATTGGTTCACCTCAGTGGGTGGTAACCCAGTCCGAGCTGCGAGCTGCATCTCCTGACTTCCTCTCTCATTATGGATACATGGGGCTGAAGCTCTACACCGAGTGACTCACTTTCTCGCCCTTCGCATCAGGAAAACACCATGAGGTGGCCAGCCCCAGCCTGGCAAAGGCTGGAAAATCTTCTCTTAGGACAGTGAGGGGCTGTTTACAACTTCCCAGCTGCCCCCCTGCCCACGAGAGCCCCAACTCTGGGCAGCCGCAGCCCCTTTCCTACCCAGAAAGGACGGACAACAGGTTTACCTGGAACTTACTTCCCCCAGAGGACACAGCCAATCAGAGGTTCAGATACTCACCGGAAGCACAGCGCCCCACTCAGGACCATCTTGAGCTTCACAGTGTGTAGACTCTCCTATTCTGAAATAACAAAAAATCTTAGGTGGAGATAGAGGCTGGGCTGGCAGGGGCTTGAGGAGCAAAGGGCCTTCTGACCCCACCCTTCCCCTCCCCAGCAAGTGAACATCCCCCATAGAGCAGGGGATTCTGGGTCTGGGGTCAGGAGAGAGCCCCAGTCCTGCTGGGGAGAATGAAACCCAGCTCCCCAAAGGACACCTCAGAATGTTCCTTTCTCCTGGCAGAGCCTGTGGTATCTGCCAACTCCTCCAAGATGCCTCAGCCCTTTTAATAATGCACAAGGGAGGAGCCCCTGAAACCGCCACAAGCTGAGGAGGAGCAGTGTTTCCCAGGTATTTCACACCACCCTAGGCCTCCAGAAACATCTGCTCTTCATTACCTCTTCCAAGGAAGGAAGGTTCTGGAGAGTCTTCTTTCAGCAATTCTGAAGAACTTCCCAGGGGCCTTCAAGCTCTTCGTGAGCACTCAGCTCCTGGACCCTGGGCGCTTCCAGCTCCAAAGTCTTCAGTGCAAACAGCTACTCAAGGAAAGCAGATTTTAGAATAAGCCCCCTTTTTTCCCCCTTCCTTCCTTCCTTCCTTCCTTTCCTTCCTTCCTTTCTTCCTTCCTTCCTCTTTGCCAGGCCTATGGAAAATGCTGGAGGTGGGGCTTTCCTGCTTAGGCTACATTTAGTGTACATATTCATTGTAGAAAAACCTGAAAATCCAGATTGGGGGAAAAAATAAACACCATGAATACTTGTCTTCTGTGAGTGAACGATCAGAAAACCAATGACAACACTTTTCCTCTATGTGTATATATGCGTATAACTATCAACTGTGTCTCCCACAACTGTGTCATAGAGACTATACTCTATTCGACTTGCTTTTTCCATGTAGCAAAATAGCAGAATATCTTTTCATACCGAATACGAATTATGATATAACATTGAGGAGCTGCATACATTTCATTATATAGATGATCATTTATTTATAGCCACCAATTATTTTTAGTCTATTATTATTTGCTATTGAAAATCATGTGGTGACAAACGTCTTCCTAGCAACCTCTTCGCTCATGTGTCTGATGATTTCCTTGGAAAATAAAATCCAGCCCATGCCACCTGTGATCGATCTTTCTCCGATACCTATTTGGCAAATTAATATGTGGCTGGGTAAAAATTCATGCAGCTTCAAAACCTCCACACACTCTCTGTGATGGATCTGAATTAAAGGTAGAGGGCTGTGCATAATACCAAACAATTTAATGACATCGTGAGTACCGCTGATAGCCATATATTGTTAAGGTACAAATTATAAAGAAATTGTGTTCCAGTGTATGGGTTAAAAAGTCCTTAAAGTATTCAAGAATAAATAAAATATCAAGTTTTTCCCATGTGATAAATACCTTTCAGAAAACTTTAAAATCTAAAGGCTACCTTATACAAAATCATTAAGTCGACCAAATGGAAAGGACACTGAAAATACTATAAAAAAGAACAAAATGAAAAAGAAACACCAGAAGGTGCTGGTTTGTAGGCAGAGTGATTTTTTTTTAAGATTTTATTTATTTATTTTAGGGGGGAGGGGAGGAGCAGAGGGAGAGAAACTTCAAGCAGACTCCCCGCTAAGCCCAGAGCCCCACTAACTGACTCGGGGCTCTATCAAAAGATCCATAAGACCACGACCTGAGACAAAACCAAGAGTCACACGCTCAACAGACTACACCCAGATGCCCCAAAGTGGTTTTAAGCAGGCAGACTTTAATTTGTAAAGTGATTATAGGGAAGTACATATTGTTTCACTTAAAAAAGCTGCCTTCTCTGATCCCCTGACCACAGTGAGTTGCACCCACATGCCCATAGGAAACATGTGGGGGGCTTCAGAAGCTCTGTCCTCATTCTGACTAATATGGAATGACACCAGGTCATGGCTGCCCCTTTCCAGATGGGGCAACTTGCTGGGGGTACAGGGGGATGCATCTGCCAGCTCTGTCTGCTCTGTGTGCTTCATGGTGATGGGTACAGGGTGAATGGAGGGAGAGGTGAATGAATGCGCTGAGACGGTGAAAATGACAAAAACAAAACAAACCCCCATTAAGAAAGGTAAATTCTTCAAACTTGAAAATAAGACAATGTAGCTTGAAGTCCGCCATTGTGATGCCGCCAGCTTTGGTTTTCTTTTTCAACATTCCTCTGGCTATTCGGGGTCTTTTCTGGTTCCACACAAATTTTAGGATTATTTGTTCCATTTGTTCCAGTGAAAAATGCCAATGGTATTTTGATAGGGATTGCATCGAATGTGTAGATTGCTCTGGGTAGCATAGACATTTTCACAATATTTATTCTTCCAGTCCATGAGCATGGAACGTTTTTCCATTTCTTTGTGTCTTCCTCAATTTCCTTCATAAGTGTTCTGTAGTTTTTAGAGCACAGATCCTTCACCTCTTTGGTTAGGTTTATTCCCAGGTATCTTATGTTTTTTTGGAGTAATTGTAAATGGGATCGATTCCTTAGTTTTTCTTTCTTCTGTCTCATTGTTAGTGTATAGAAATGCAATATGATTTCTGTGCCTTGATTGTATATCCTGCCACTTTGCTGAATTTCTGTATGAGTTCTAGCAATTTTAGGGTGGATTTTCCACATTAAGTATCATGTCATCTGCAAAGAGTGAGAGTTTGACTTCTTCTTTGCCAATTTAAATGCCTTTTATTTCTTTTCGTTGTCTGATTGCTGAGGCTAGGACTTCTAGTACTATGTTGAACAACAGTGGTGGGAGTGGGCATCCCTGTCGTGTTCCTGACCTCAGGGGGAAAAGGTCTCAATTTTTCCCCACTGAGAATGATATTCATTGTGGGCTCTTTGTATATGGCTTTTATGATATTTTATGGTATTGAGGTATATTCCCTCTACTGTGGAGAGTTTTAATCAAGAACGGATGTTTATAGCAGCAATGTCTGTAATAACCAAACTATTGAAAGAGTCAAGATGTCCATCAACAGATGAGTGGATAAAGAAGATGCGGTTCATATATACAACGGAATACTACTCAGCCATCAGAAAGGATGAATACTTACCACTTACATCAACGTGGATGGACCTGGAGGGTATTATGCTGAGCAAAATATGTCAATCAGAGAAAGACAATTATCATATAGTTTCCCTCAAATGTAGACTATATGAAACAGCACAGAGGATCATAGGGGAATGGAGAGAAAATGGAATGGAAAGAAATTAGAGAGGGAGACAAACCGTGGAAGACTCTTGACTCTGGGAAACAAACTGAGGATTGCTGGAGGGGAGGTGGGTAGGGAGATGGGATAACTGGGTGATGGGCATTAAGGAGGGCACGTGATGTGATGAGCACTGGGTGTTATATCCAACTGATGAATTGCTGAGCTCTACATCTGAAACTAATGATGTACTATATATTGGCTAATTGAATTTAAATTAAAAAAAAATAAAGAAAACAAAATAAAATGGTGACCACAAGGGCTCTCAATGTCACACTAAAGCTTGGTTATAGAGGCCCCACCAGCAATTACTCAATTCTTTAGGAAATAGATGCCTTTGGCCTATTTATTTATTTATTTATTTGGCCTTTGGCTTATTGATGACTGTGGATTAAATACCAGACTCTGTGAAGTTAGATGTGAACTAAGAGGAGACTGATTGATAAACTGCAAATCATTTCTGGCTGGTAGAAAAGATAGCCCCAGAGGGTGCAGTTTTATTGCCTTGCAATTCATTAAGCAGATCTTTTTTTTTTCAATCTAAGTCAGCTAACCCATTCCACCATTTCTTTCCTGACTGATCATATCTTTTGAATCAGCTTTATCGTCCTGCTGTTTCCTTCATTTACTAATAACGATAAATCTTTGACACATGCGCACTCTGTGTTTATGTGAGAGTTGTGTTTTGGACTTTTTTTTTTTTTAAGATTTTATTTATTTACTTGACAGAGAGAGAGATCACGAGTAGGCAGAGAGGCAGGCAGAGAGAGAGGGGGAAGCAGGCTCCCTGCTGAGCAGAGAGCCCCACTCGGGGCTCGATCCCAGGACCCTGATATAATGACCTGGGCGGGGCAGGGGGGTCCTGCTCTTGCTGAAGAGATGAGGTAGCAAATGGCACAAGGCTACACGCCTGTATCAATATGTAAGCACACATTCAAGAGTGGTTTATTATAGCAAAATAGTAATTTTTTTGTTAGGAAGATAAATCGAACAGAATTAAAATAACCAGTATTCACATGGTGTCGACTATGTCCCTAGAACTATGTTTAGTGGGTTTTCTTCTATTTCATGAGAATGTTCTCATTTTATGCTCCTAACTGCCCTATGTGGTAAATGCTCTTATGATCTCTGTTTTCATGGATGTGTAAACCAAGCAGAGAAAGGTTAATCATGTTGTCTGATATGGAACCAATAATCAGAACCAAATCCAGGAAACCTGAATCTAAAGCTATTGACCCCAAGACACAACACAGCAGTTAGAGGGAACCATTTACAGTCTGCCCCAGATCATGTCACTCTTCCGCTCCCTGAGTCTTTGAATGTAAAAGGCAAGTCTCTGCCATGCTTCCAGGCCCCACAAAACCAGCTTCTCATTAACACTTGATTTTATTCTTTTACCACACGATGTAGTATGCTCAAGCCACAGGACCTCTTGCTCTTTCTTGAACAGGTCAGGTGCAATCCTGCCTCAGGGCCTTTGCACTGACTATTCTCTCTGCCTGGGAACCTCTTCTCCAAGATAGGAGCATGGCTCACTCTCTCACCTCCTTAGAGTCTTTGCTAAAATATCACATTCTCCATGAGCCCTATACTTACCCTCCTATGCTTTCCTCTCCTGCTGCCACATTTCGCTTACCATGCTTTATTTCTTTCCACAGTACTCACCATCTGTTAACACACTGTATAATTCAGCTGTGTGTTATCTACTTTATTTATCAGCTCCCCACCCTATGCTGCTAGAAGATAAGCTCATACAAGGGAGGTGTTTCCTGTCTATTTTGTTCATTAGTGTATTCCAAGCACTTATACATACTGGTATACAGTATGTCTTTAATAAGTAATATGGCACTAACACTGAATGACTTGGATGCTGTCTCACATTGAAAAGGCCAGAGCGGGGCACCTGGGTGGCTCAGTCGGTTAAGCGTCTGCCTTCGGCTCAGGTCATGATCTCAGGGTCCTGGGATTGAGCCCTGCGTAGGGCTCTCTGCTCAGCAGGGAGCCTGCTTCTCCCTCTTCCTCTCCCCCTGCTTCTGATTTCTCTCTCTCTCTCAAATAAATAAATAAAATCTTAAAAAAAAAAAAAAAGGCCAAAGAATTGTCTCACATTTTGTTCACAGTTATGATTTTTATTTCTCAGAGAGCTTTGATGCTTCTGGGTCCTCATTCTCTTAATAGAGCATTTAAGGGGCACCTGGGTGGCTCAGTGGGTTAAAGCCTCTGCCTTTGGCTCAGGTCATGATCTTGGGGTCCTGGGATCAAGCCCCGCATCGGGCTCTCTGCTTAGCGGGGACCCTGCTTCCTTCTCCCTCTCTGCCTGCATCTCTTCCTACTTGTGATCTCTCTCTCTGTCAAAAAAAAAAATAGAGCATTTAAGACCATGGTGGACACTCTTGGGCCCATGGGCTAACACAGACCCACTGTTTGTTTTACGGATCCTTCTGCGCTACAATGGCAGAGCTCAGTATCTGTGACGGAAACTGCATAGACAGGGTATTGAGGACGTGGTCCCTTATAGAAAAACCTTGCCAAACTCTGGTCACAACCATCTTGATTCAAGTCCTAAATCTGTCACTTATTAGCCTATATCTTTGGTCAAGTTGTTTGACCTTTCAGCGTTTTGGAGTTCTCATCTGTAAAATGGGGATAAAAATAGTACTTACTCAGCAGCGGCCGTTAAGATGAAAGGGGTTAATGGATGTGAAGTGTTCGGAGCCTGGCACAGGGCTTCAGTGTCAGCTGTATCATCACCATCATCATCAGTCACGGGGCCTGGGGGAATTTGCCTCATCGCTCCGATTTGATGACTCATCTCACCTCGTTTGCATTTCTCTGTAAAGAAAAGAGGAACAGTCACCTCACTGGGTTGTCATGAGGGTGGATGAGACAGAGGCCGTGAAGAGCAGGGTCAGCACTTAGCACAGACCCACCAATACCTGCCTCCCGCGCCCTCTGTGCCTCACCTCTCTGCTGCCCCTCCCCAGGTATGTAGAGAGGACCCTGAGAACACGCCAGAGGCCGTGTCTACACTGACCTAAATCTGAGGCTAGTTCCAGGCCAAACACTTCCTTGCCATTGTGCCCAGAGAGGGAGAAGGCCCCAACTCAGCCGGGCTGAATGACAGCATATACTGGGGGTTTTCAAATCCCTTACGAGAAAGGCTCGCATTTGATGCGCGTTCACTGTGTCAAGCATTATCTCAAAAGCAGTACAGGTATTCTGCCATCAGACCTGTGAAGTGGGTGCTATTTTTATTCCCATTTGCCGGATAAGACAAAGTCAGGCCTAGAGAGATGAAGTAACTAAGCCAAGGCCACTAACTACTAAGAGATGGACCGGGTATTAGTACTCTGGCAGTTCGATTTCATACTAGCTCCCACTCCCCCCGCGAACAAATAAGCCACATAATGCTCACAGACTTGGATGGAGGGTAGAGCTGGAGGCCCGGGGGACTCCTTGCCAGGGGTCTTTTACAGGAAGGACCAAGGGGCTTCTTCAGAAGAACAGAGACTTCAAGAAAGACCTCAGAAACCCATAGAGTTGGTCCAGAGACAAAGGGCTCCAGCATGACAGAGTGGGGAACACAATAGGACAGAGGGGACTCTTCACTCCCCAGAGTGACTTGTGGTGCCTCAGAACAACCACGGAGGCCCTGTCCGGCCTAGGGGAGCTGGTGGTGACGCACGGACACACAGCATCCAGGAAGCTGTGAACAGAAGGGTGCCCCCTGCTACAGCCCTGGACCCCCCTCCCCGACAAGAGCCACAGTCTGCAGTCACTGTGCAGAGCGACAAAGGGGAAGGTGCCACTTGGCTCACAGCACATTTGAGTAACGCCGGAGTCCCTGTGAAATTACAGGGAGTTTATGGGTCAGGGCACCGCAGCCGGGGGCTTAGCCAGAAACGTGTGGCTTTGCTGTCCTTGCTCAATCCCATGGCATCTTCCAGGGGGGAGGGTCTGGGGAAGGGCCAGTTCTACAGGCTGGCGCCGGGGAGTGTGTAGGCAACGGCAGGGAGAGACTGTGGTGTGTGTCATACCCGCAGGTGGTTTCTCCTGACTGAGTCACCCAGGGCAGGACCAGCGCCACTGGCAACTTCCGTACCTCAGATCCAGGTGAGACCCTCCAGCGCAGGTCCAGTTGCTTTGCTCATGTGTGCTTCAGAGGCCTCGAGAGTCTGAGGACTCACCTCCCACAGATTATGTGGTTTGGCCATTTCTGGACCTCTGGCCTCACAACAGCTCGGACTTGAACCAGACTCTGCAGCTGAAAATTGGAAATAAGCCAAAGGTGGAAGGAAAAAGCGATAGGTCAGGAAGGGTACTGGTCTGGCTCCCTCCTCCCTGCTCCCTGGGCCTTGCCCTCCTTCTGCTCCGGCAGAGCACAGGCTCTGTGTGCACGGCCATGACCTCACAGAGAAGCTACTCGTGGTCAGGCTGGGCTGGGCAGGCCACACTTGGATGATTTCTTCCAAACATCCACCTGACCAATTCATGCAGTCTTTCCTCTTGTTTTTTGGGGTTTTTTTTTGTCTCTTTCCACAGAGGACTGGGAGCAGTGAGCGCCCATAGCAGAATTAGACAGGGCAAAGGGAACTGCATTGGAAGGCCCCCCAGAGGAGGCCCCAAGAGTTCCTTGGCTCTGTCTGGGACTCTTGGCACTCATGGAGTAGAATCATCTCCTTTCACAAACTCCTCAAGAATCAGGGACTCTCTCTCTATATATAGTGTGTGTGTGTGTGTATATATATATATATATATATATATATATGCATATATATATGAGAGAGAATATATAAAAATATATTTATACATTATGTATAAATAATATATCATATGTTGTATATTTATTATATATTTATATATTATAAATACATATTATATATTATAATATATATGTAACAATTAGATAAGTGTTTGCACATGTTTTTTCTAATTTTTTATCATTATATTTAATTGCAGTAAAATGCACATAACAAATTTACCATCTTCACCATTCTTAAGTGTACAGCTACATAAGTGTTCTTTACATCCTTTGTTAAATCTATTGCTGAGTATTTTATTGTAAACAGAATTGATTTTCTATTTCGTTTTGAACAGCTTGTTACCCATATATAAAACAACCATGAGAGACTGTGGACTCTAAGCAACAAACTGAGGGTTTTGGAGGGCAGGGGTGTGGGGGGTTGGGTGAGCCTGGTGGTGGGTATTGAGGAGAGCACGTATTGCATGGAGCACTGGGTGTGGTACATGAACAATGAATATTGGAACACTGAAAAAATAAAATAAAATTAATTGAAAAAACACAATTAGTTCGAGAATAATAAAAATAAACAACAATATTTTTACAATCATCATAGGAATGACCGATTCAGGTAAAAATCGTCAATAGAGGTTAAAGCCTTTGTGCAAATATTTGTTGAAGAACAAGATATGCATTGTCTTAAAGAATCTCCTCACAGATTGCTTACCAACTATAAAAGGAAAATTGGAGATTTTGCAGGGGGGAAATCTGGCTGACTTCACCATAACTAAGAGGCCAAAATGTTGTTCAGCAGTAATGGCGGGAGACAAGACAAGGTAAGTCCCTACAGGAGATGGCATGAGGAGAAGGACACATTACACCTTCTGCAGCTTTCCTGCCAAAAGTCTGTAAGCTGAATCTAATCACAAGGAAACACCAGACAAAGCCAACTGGAGGGACAGTCACAAAGAAAAAGTCCCTTATTCTTCAACAATGAATGAACAACAACAAGGACAGAGTAAAAGTAGGCTGACTCGGAAAATATTTAGAAAGTACATATTGCATGGAGCACTGGGTGTGGTGCATGAACAATGAATCTTAGAACACTAAAAAAATAAAATAAAAGTTTATAGAGTTAAAAAAATTTAAATTTAGGGCGCCTGGGTGGCTCAGTTGGTTAAGCGACTGCCTTCGGCTCAGGTCATGATCCCGGGAGTCCCGGGATCGAGTCCCATATCGGACTCCCGGCTCTGTGGGAAGTCTGCTTCTCCCTCTGACCTTCTCCCCTCTCATTCTCAGTCTCTCTCTCTCTAATAAATAAATAAAAAATCTTAAAAAAAAATTTAAATTTAAAAAAAGATTTTTTAAAAAAGAAATAAAGAAGAAAGAAAGAAAGAAAGAAAGAAAGAAAGAAAGAATATCTCCTGAAGAATTCACTTCTCTATGTAGCATGTACTATCATTTGTGTGGAAAAAGTACACATTCAGAGGCCTGCTGGTGCCCCAAATTTCTCTCCAAAGATAGTCTGCAAACGGGTAGCATTCGTTATCTCTACAGGCCATAGAAAACTGGATGGGGAGAAAGAACTGATTTTCACTTTGTTCATTTAGATGTGTTATTCACTTAAAGTTTGCTTTTTTACTTAACTCTAAAAGGTGGTTCTCAAACACAGTCTTTTTTTTTT
>CM052811.1:32914016-32994638 GCA_028533885.1 Nasua narica | reverse complement strand
CCAAGACATCATGGTACTGGCACAAAAACAGACACATAGACCAGTGGAACAGAACAGAGAGCCCAGAGATGGACCCACAACTCTATGGTCAAATTATCTTTGACAAAACAGGCAAAAATATCCAGTGGAAAAAAGACGGTCTCTTCAATAAATGGTGCTGGAAAAATTGGACAGCTATATGTAGAAGAATGAAACTTGACCATTCTCTTACACCATACACGAAGATAAACCCGAAATGGATAAAAGACCTCAACGTGAGGCAGGGATCTATCAAAACCCTAGAGGAGAACATAGGCAGTAACCTCTATGACATTAGCCACAGCAACTTCTTTCAGGACATGTCTCTAAAGGAAGCTCTTCTCTTTTTTACCAGACCTAGTGCCAAAATGTTGCAAGCAAAGAATAAGACTAGGAAAGGCAGAGCCCCTCTCAGGACACTGGCTTTGGGTCTGCAGGGAAGGTGTTCCCACACTCCTGGGTGTAGTCTGGTTTCATCAGATTTCAGTAGGTGGTGTGTGTGTGGCTGCAGGGGAGGGTATGACAATGAGCATCACCTTGCCTCTACCCATTGTTAAGCACCCTCAGAGACACCTGAGTAGCTTCCAGGTTCAAACTCTTTCCAGGATGGACCGCCTCGTCACTTGACTTATTGCTCCCTTAGAGAAAAATCCCACGGTTCTAAGCCTTCTGTCAACTCCAGGCTTCTTTACATATGTCATGAGAGCTTCTGGGATTATCTCAAAGTTCTGAGTTGGAGTGGGAATTTCCACCAACTGCTTCTGAAGAATATTACCCCACAGTCCCTTCAAGCTCTGCTGGTGTAGGGAATGCCAGAAGAGTCTTCTATCTTCATATATCTCTAGAAAAGCCCACACTTTCTAGGCACTGGTAATTGGGAAGAGGTTATTGGGAAAAGCTATAAGCCAGAGCCTCAGCCTTGGAGAAGATGTCTCTCTCTTCTGGCTTCGTAATGTGATTTTGAGCCCATTTTAGGGACCAAGATAGTCACTATGGTGACCTTCCCTGAGCTCTGAGGTGAGGAGGTCAGTTCCTCAATCATTCATTCATTAATTTATTAACAATGTATTTATTCAGCAGACATTTATTAAACACAGACACTGTGCTAGGGACTTGGAATGTAGTAGTGGTCAAATAGACAAATACCCTTCCCTGAAATTGAGGACTTTATAATGTAAAGAGGGAAGTAGAGATAAAGAAAAATAAACAAATTCATTTTTTTGTTCACAAAAAAACACCTTCACACCTTCACAATTGTGAAATTCCTTCACAATTATGTGAAGGAAACAGTCAAAAATGAGAGAGAGAAAACTCAAGAGGTAGAAGAAGGGGCTTTCTTTGGGCATGGTGCTTAAGGGAGGCTTCTTTGACATATAAGAAAAGCAGACAATGAGAATAAACTAACATAGTTATAGGCATGGGCATGAGCACAGCATATGCAACAGTCCTGAAGCTGTAAAGAATTTGGCATATTCGAGGAACTGAAAGATTTGCATGACTGAGAAGACTAATAGGGAGAAAGAATTACCTTGGAAGGTAAAGGAGTTGGAGGCAGAGGTCAGGCCACCCAGGCAACCCTTAAAACTATGAAAGGGAATTTGCATTTCCTTCTAAGCGCAAATGGAGGCGCTGAAGGAGTGAACATAGAAATGACAAAGTTTAGATTGACATTTATCGAGATTATCCTGACTGACTCGTGGAGACCGGATTGAATGGGCAGAGGGAGGAACAGATGGAACTCACCAGTCAGGAGTCGGATTTACAGCAAGCTATGGTGGCTGCCTGGTTTGGATTGGAGAGTGGCAGAGGAGTGGAAGAGAGGTGGGTGAATTGGAGATCTTTTGAAGGTAGACCTCTTTAGAGATAGATTTCACGGATTAGAGGTAGGGCTCAAGGAAAAGAGGAATCAAGGGTGACTCCTAGGTTTCTGTCTTGAGTAACTGAGATGGAGAAGATGGGGTGTGGGAATGGGCATGTCTGATTCCTTCAGCATTCATATGGTGAACTGCTAACATCAAATGCGATCAGATTAGGAGGTGGGGACTTTGGAAGATAATTAGATCCTGAGGGCAGGGCCCCCATTGACAAGACCGACAGCCATATGAGAGAGGCCTAGGAGACTTTCTCCCGTTCCACCATGTGAGGACACAATGAGAAGTCTGCAACCCTCTGAGGGCCCCCACCTGATCATGTTGGCACCCTTCTATCACACTCTTAGTCTCCAGAGCTGCAAGACATAATGTTTGTTCTTATTATGCCTGCCAGTCTATAGAATTTTGTTACAGTAGCCCAAATGGACTAAAACCTCTTCCAAACCAGAAAAGCCAATAAAATATCTGAGAATACTTCTTGGACCCTTCTATTGTTTCTCCTCTTCCTCCTCCTCTTCTTCCTCCTTCACCACCACCACTTCCCACCTCCTCTGTCAGAGGGTGCAGTGTAGGATGGGCTGGCCATCCACCTCCTGGTCACCTCTAGTGCTCTTAGGATTTCTGAGAAGTTAATATTTATAAGAACATTATAAGAATGTCCTTTATTATAAGGAACGTCAAAGTTCAAAATATATTGTTGAAACAAATGAATTCTCATTGTATGTATTAGCATCTTCTGGTGATACTGAAATGTGTCCGAGTAGAGTTTGCTTTATTGTGACAGAGGCAGCCCTAACTGCATGGTCTTGTTGAGACTCATAAACCACTTAGGGGCACAGGAAAAGGATAACAGGGGAATCCAGTGTTTCAGTTTTTTTCTCTGACAAGGTCAGGACTAAGCATAAAAGACCCCAAGGATGGCTATGAGAGGCTTGTAGGGGCAATGAAATGGACACAGAGTAAGCAGGTTCTCTGAAAAGGGCTGCAAAGAATGTGAGTTCTGTAAATAACTGAATATTTACAAGGAAAATCAAGTCACTTTCTTGTCATTTTTCTCAGAATGGTTGGGGGTGAGGGGGAGATGATATGTTTGCAAAAGCATGTGCAGAGGCGCAAAGGGAGGAAACCCAACATGTTGGGTGTTGTTGGTGGAGAAAAAAGGTTCGCTTTGACTGAATCTGTTTTAGCCTGGGTTTACATCAGAAAGCAGAACCCGAGACAAGGGTTTGCATTCAGATGGTGAGAAGTAACCCCAGGGGACTAGAATGGGGCATGGGGAAATGAAGCAGGGAAATGAGATAAGCCAATGCAAGGGTGTGTTCTTGAGCTCAGCGCTGCCATGGGTGACTATGACTCAATTCTACTGGAACCCTCTGAGGAACCGTGTAGGTAGAATGCGTCTCAGAATTGTGCACCTGAGGACAAGAGGACACAAGAGAGTAGCGGTTCCCACCCACTCCCACCCCCTACTGGGCAAGGGTTCTTCATGGGCAGCTCCATCTCACTTCCAGGTGTGTGCATGTGAGTGCCAAGCAAGTTCTTACAAGTGTCTTTCCCCAAGGTAAGAGCTAGGAGCTCCCAAGTAGAGAGAGACAGATGCTTGGGGCAGCTGAGATGACATGGTGTCAGGTTACACCTTCTCAGAGCTGGTCACACAGCAATGACTAGAGTAAGAGGCAGGTGAACAGGATGTAAGGGGGGGATTCTGGGATTATCTCAGGACCATGGTCAGTGAGGCACCAGGAGGTAATGCCACAAGGATAAGTTTTGGAAGAGATTATGCCTGGCTAAGCAATTTGAACTTAGTTAGCAATGGGTATCCATTGCAAAACCTGATACTACTGCTAGTCATGTGCAGAGAAGGGCAAGGTCTCCTGCAGGGAGTGAGCCTATGCTCACATTCATGTGCAGGATATCATGGTAAATCATAGTTCCTTGTTATTGGCTAAGTGACTTTGGAGATTTTATGACAGGCTTTAAATAAAGAAACCCTTGCCACATGGACAACTGGCCTAAAAGCACCCCAATAAAGAAACTGTTGATTAGAGATTTGACTAAAATTCCAGAAAACATGAATAATAACAGGAAAATATCAAAGCAAGCACTTCTACTTTGAGTTAATTTATAAGTAAAAACAGAGGCAATACAGAAAGTTCCGAGAAAAAATTTAAACTCATACAAGTGATTCTCTGAAATATGGGTTGACTTAAATTCACTACAGTTAATAATTAATCTTAACCAAAGTAAGTATTGTGTCAAATTATTAACTAATGATATTATGAATCCATTATGATGACCAAGACGTGTAAAATTTTTTTTCTACATTTATTTTATCCTTTACGTCATCTTTGGTGGGGCACCTGGCTGGCTTAGTCAGAAGAGCATGTGACTCTTGATCTTGGGGTCATAAGTTTGAGCCCCATGTGGGGTGTAGAGGTTATTTAAATAGGTAAAAACTTTAGATTCACTTGGGAATACACATCACAATATGTGTAATAAACATGCAGAGGATTAACAAATAATGCTCTTTTATTGATAGGATTGTATAAACAAAAATGTTTGGAACTCACATCTCTAGGCCATAGGTTGTCAGAAAGAAAAGGAAGAGAGAGCTGTGTACAGGAGGCATTTTGGATATTGACTTAACTGGATGTGGCAGCTAACTGGATGGTGGGGCAAGATCAGGAAAGAATTAAAAAGTGACTTGGGTTTTATACTGGGATGATGTTCAAGTCGGGAGACATGGTGCAGAAATGGATGTCTAAAGGAAGAGGTGGTTTTGGGTGATGAGAGCGAGGTGGGCTGTGGATGGACATCAGTGCATGTTGGTCTCTCAAGATGACCTATTGTGTTTCAGAATGGAAGGTCCTCTGACTGCTTGATCCTCTGTTCTGGAATCAGCCACTCAGCCATTCAATCAGGCTGAATGAAGTCCTCAGGCTCTAAATAGAAGTTAGTTGTGTAATTTTTGCCCCTCTCCTTGGTGAGAATGACAGGCTGTCCTGCCATTTTGGAAGTGGCTATGAACCAATCCGGGTAGGAAACGGACTGAAAGGTGGAGGTGGAGCCCTCTCTACTATGGAAAAAGAGAAAGGGCTTCTGTGCTTTCTTCTCCTTGGATATATCCATGATCTCTTTCTCCTAGGATTAGGAAAAAAAGTTTATTAGGATGACTGAGAGGAAGGGTCAAAACTAACACAGCCCTGAGAGTGACTGCTTTCCCCAAAGGGAGGAACAGACGCCAGGGACACAGGTAGGTGAAGGGACACCCGGAGTCAAAACAGACGGCCCGCTGGCTCCCAATACCTTGACTCCACCTCAGCATCACACAACACCAAGTGCTTCTGATTCTCTGAGAAGCACCATCTTCCCTGAGAACAGGGACAGGCTTAAGCCCCTTTTCCTTTTGTGGGTGTTCCTGGTGGGCACCCAGCTGCAGGTGTGGACATCTCACAGGATTTCCAGCCTCTGAGTGGGTTGACATCTTACGGCGTTCACCATAACCAGAAGGACTCGCTTCGTAGCTACAAATGCTACCTTCAGTGCAGCGACCACAGGCACATAATCCACCAAATCCAGACTAACAATCTTCCCCTTGTCCTCTCTGCCACTTGGTGGCCTTTGCTTAAGTGGGAGCAGCCGAGCATCTTGGAGGACTTCTGGGAGGCAGTTAAAGAAAACTGAGGATGAAGAAACCACCACTTCTTGACCTTTCTGAGACATTTTCATGGGTGTACCCTCCAGCTTTTGGAGAATGCTCTGACGTTCAAACGAGTGCTACAACCATGCCCATTGACTTTGGGGTCAGCCAAGTCACATCTTCCTTAAACTGAACAATCCAGGATGGAAAAACTGTCGTTTTTATTCAATGATATGTTAAACGAAATAAAAAGTGTATTTCACGGTGCTTCTCTCATGAGCTGTACTACCACTCACCTTAAGCTGCAGAGTAGGCTGCCCTTGAATTTCTTCACAGAAGAGACAAAGATGGTTGTCCTTGATTCCCAAGTAAACTGGATTGCCTTTCCCCGCGTCATGAAATTCTTTGTCTGTACATGTTGTTAAATTAAGACTGACTGGAAACACAAGGAAAAATGGAAACAGGTATCAGGCCCCAAGCAGTGGAGAGTCTAGTCCTTCTGGCCTGACATTACTCTTCCCAGCCAGGGAGGGGAGGATGCTGAGCAGTCAGGACTCCCCCAAAAGGCTCCTCCATTCACCATGTAGCTGAGACCCTTCATCATTATCTGAGGCCCACTTTCATTCTCTTACTTAATATCAGAACCCCAGTTGTTACCAAGGAATATTGCATCCCAAAAATATAAATAACATTTCCCACCACGTTTGCAGCTAACTTTGATCATATGCTGAAGTTGTAGCCCATTCGATAAATGTGGATGTGTTGTGTGGGATTTCTAAGAATGTTCTTTAAAAGGAGTTGACTCAGCTAAGAGAAGCTCCTTTCTTATACCCTGTGTCTTCTTACTGCTGGCCTCAAGTACTTGGATGATGGTTTAGGAGAACTTGAGCTTGGTAAAACAGGAAGCTTGAATCTTTGGACTATAGGGGTATCATGGAGCCACCACACTGGCCTCAGCCTGCCTGCTCAGGCTTCTTTTTCATGAGAAAGAAATAAACTTAGTTAAGTCCCAATTATATGGGTTTTCTGTCACTATCAGCTGAATTTAATTCCCAACTAATTTAGCCCAGGAGCCTGGATGTCCTGCACCTATCCTTCCAGGCAGAGGGCTGAAAAATCTCCCATCAACTCTCTTTATTGAATTCCAACTCAGGACAAGGCTGCATGTGGGCACCAGAGATTTAGCTGAGGATAAGAGAGACACTGTCATTGCCCCCACAGAAAATGAGACCAAAGATGTAAGCAGAGAAATTACCAGAACCACAATAAATGCCTGTTTGAGGGAAGAGACCAAAGCTTGGGACAGTAGAAGTCCAAATTTAGATAGAGGAATCAAGAAAGATCTCTCTTCAGAGGTGAAGTTCAAGCTTAGACCTTAAAGTTAAGAGGAAACTAGTATAGGAAAACATGGGGGCTGGAGGGAGTCTGAAAGGAGAGTGTCACAGGGAAAGGATGGGTAAAGGCCCCTATGTGGCTCTGAAAGAAGACTCGTGCCCCTGAGATCTCCCTACTGGCCCCCACCTTCCATCCACAAAACACAAACACATGGGAATGATACTCTTCAATTAACACAGTTGAGAAGGTCACTGTTAATGCTTTGTAGAGAATGCATGAAAGGCTACACAAATGAAGGGGGAGGGAGGGCAGTGAGGAGGCAATGGCAGTGGCCCAAGGAAGAGATGATATTATCTTAGAAATAAAGCATATTTTGCCCATGGACTCCTCAGTCTTTGCTGATGGAATGGATAGAGATTGAATCAAGAATGTCTCTTGCACTTCTGACTCAAAGAAACGAGTGATGGTAATGCCACTAATAGAGATGGGGAAGACTGGGCTCATCAGCAGTCTGAGAAGTCAGATCCCTAGTTCTGCTTGGGATAGATGAAGTTAGAAGTGTCTGAGGGGACATGGAGAGGACGTAGGTAAGTCGTCCAGAGAGGACTCCTGGGTTGGAAGCACAAATGCCAGAGTGATAGAGGGGATACATCAATCTAAGAGACCAGCTCCCAATCCCTTCAGCGGGGTTACATAATGATTGCAGACTGAGATCTGAGGATCCCCAGCACTTGGAGAATTTATAGAGAAAGTGGAGTCAGAAAGGAGAATGCCAAAGAGAAGCCAGTGAACCACAAGAGAATGTTCCTATAGAAGGAGAAGATGGGGGTGGGGGAGTGATGTTCAAGAAAGAAATAGTTACCAATTATGCTGACTGTAGCTGAGGAACCAAACATTGTGAGGACAGAGGAGCATATTTGGTGACCTTGGGAAGAGGAGCTTGAGAGTACAGTTCAGAAGTCAGGTTGGTTGGTACAAGCATGAGCAGGAGATGAAGAAGAAACAGGTTGTGTAGCCAGCTCTTCTATGAAGACTAGTACATAGCACTGTATAGAGATTGGCATGTAGGGAAAAAAGAGTGGTAGCAAGAATGGAATGTGGGATGGGGCGCCTGGGTGGCTCATTGGGTTAAAGCCTCTGCCTTTGGCTCAGGTCATGATCTCAGAGTCCTGGGATCGAGCCCCGCATCAGGCTCTCTGCTCAGCGGGGAGAGAGCAGGAGCTTTCCCCTCTCCCTCTGCCTGCTTCTCTGCCTACTTGTGATCTCTCTCTCTCTCTCTCTCTCTCTGTCTGTCAAATAAATAAACAAACAAACAAATAATCTTTAAAAAAAAAGAATGGAATGTGGTTATCAAGAGGTATTTAGTATTAAACTTGGGATTATTATATTAGAGCATGTCTGTCAGTGATAGAAAGGATCCAGCAGACAAAGGTGGAATATGCAGGGAAGAGAAGAATTAAATCAAACATTGAAGTTGTAGCAAAAGGGAAAGAAGTTGAGACAGACTGACTTTTGCTGGGAGGAAGGATTATGCCTCATTATTAGAAGAGAGGACACCGAATTAGGAAAGTGTGTAGGTTTGGTGGTGAAAAGATGATCAGGTTTGATTCTGGGGCCATAGGCAGCGATGGTTGAAATTTAAAGGAGAGAAACTCCAAGGAGAAGGTCAACTGCTGCCTAAGTGGGCAATCTCTTCTTATTTAAAGACATCTTCTCTTGATAAGAACTGCCAACCCCTCACACTCTCATCTCTAGGTGCAGGGTTTCCTCTGTGGAAGAGAACCTTCTTGTCCTTCCTGTAAACATTGGGCTGCCACCCAGAAGTAGGAGGGGCCCAAGGCCATGCTCAAGCAAGCTCAGTCCCATCCCCAGTAGAGCTGATGTCCCTTTTAGAGGCAACAGTGGCTTTGACTGTCACTCACCAGGTATGACATTCCTGCTAAAAGGAGTTGCTATTAATGAATTTTCTCTCAGGATCCACACCATTTGTTGAGAATCATGAACACCAAAGATTCTAGGATACTCCATCGCTGAGAGAAGACAGAAAAGCACAAAACACATATGAGGTTATTATAAACTTCATGACTCTAGCTGCATCTTGGTAATAATGACTCTTGAATCCTTGGGAGTAGGCTTACTGTACTGAGAAAGAGTGGCTATAAGGAGAAAGGGAGAAGAAATAAGGCAGGAACTGGTTTGTGGATCAAAGCGTCTATTAGGATCTACCTGCATTTATAGTCCCCAACAGATTTTCAAGATTTATCTTTTTTCTAGGGATGTCAGTGACTTGTCGTTTTCTGAATGATAGTCTCTGGGTAGTGAGAAAACCAAAAATGTTTAAATTGGTCATCAGTATGTTTCTTGTTTTTTTCTTTACCCTCTTTACTGAAATAAGTAATAATTCTGAATATACATAATAAGAAAAGAGCTAAATGCTCTGATATTTTCAAATACAGGTTTTGCAATCTGCGTAGTTTAGTAAGGAATAAATGCATCTGTAGCTGAGTAAATGATAGAGGCCCTTGTACTCTATTATCTTTGATGAGGCAGGATGGCGATATTTCCAAGCTGGTTTGAAATTCACCACTCACCTTGTGCGGTAGCCATGATGGCTTCAGATCTTCCTGTGAAGAGGAAAAGGTAGATCGGATGATAGAGAGGAGGTTGTCAACAGCTGGTCTTGTGGGGGAAAAAGAAAGAAGAAAAACATGTCATCAATTTCTCACCAACCCTCCTCCACCCTGGAATTTTGCGTAAAAATTCTTTTGAGAAAACTGCCCCAAGATCCTGTCCCAGATGCACATTTGAGACTAAGGATGGGGTTTTCTAAGGCCAGAAAAACCCAAATGGAAAGAAACTTCCATCTCTGTTGTGACTGGGTAGTACTCCTTGTTCTCCAGACTCTGATGCCTTGAGATGCTCTTCATCTATCACATCTGTGGTTGTTAGGAGGTTCCAGAGCATCACCTCAGGCACCGCTTTAGTGCAACAAGTCTCTGGATTTAAAGGAAGGAATGGAGGGGAGACTGTGCATCTCTCTCCAGTCTAGCCTCCCATATGGCTGGTGAGTCACCACTCATCCTGACCTCAAGCTTGACCACTACTAAATAACTGGCAGCAAATCTGCCTCTCTGACCCACATCTTCCCTAATTCTTCATCCAAAGAGGCATCGCTAGGATATTGCACATGGACATCCACAAGCTCTATGAGGTATTTTGACTGTTGGGGGCCATCTGTCCCTGGGCTTCTGATTAGGGAACCAGGAAACTTCCCCCAAAAAGGCCACAAACTCCCATAGTGAGAGCCAGCTCTCACTATGTTCACATCCCTCCCCGCCTCAGGATCCTCACGGCCTGATTCAATAGTTATCACTGGACAGGGAGTAAGCAAATCACCACCTGCACTCTTAGAAGAAGCCCTTGCTCCTCCAGCACCCTGTACCCTCCACCAAGGTCCCACAAAGCCCCCTAAGGCTACACATAGAGCAGTGAAACAAGACTCCCCACAAATGGCTTCTGAGCTGAAATTACCTTTGTCCAAGAGATGCTCTTGTCCCTGGATCCAAAGTTAAGTTTTTATCTGCATTCGAGGGTTCTGGAAAGTCGTCTAAGACTCCTAATTCTTTTACTAAAAAGACAGGAGAGATCAGACACCCAGATGCAAGAGAAGATCACAGGTCAACAGGCTTCATGACTTCAGGCTGCACCTGTAATCTGTATTGTGGACTATGGCTTCCTCTGGACTCGGGTGCTGTGACTGACTTCAACAGCTCCCAAGCATTTTATCCACATGGGGAAGGAAGGAGGTTCTGCCTCACTTGGGCTGGGACTGCCTGACAATATTTGCTGGTTCCTGTTGCCAGAGGATTCAGTGAGTCTTTATGTAAATGTCAACCAAGCATGTCTATGACTTGTCTATTCACCCTGAAAAGTAGGGCATGCTAAGCCCTTAAGAGCAACAACCAGGAAATATAGTCATCAACACCTAGTTTGAGGAAAGAAACATTATGGGACTGCCCCAGGGCTGATGACTGGATTCTGTTGCCACAAAATGACATACCGAAATGTTATTCCTAGGAGTGGAAGCCCCTAGTCGGTTTAAGGAAGACTAAAGAAGAGGTAGGTCCCGTAAGACCCACCTATCACTGACTCTGGATCACTGCCCTAGATTATTGGGAAAGGGAGCCTGGCTCCCAGATGCTCCACAGCTCTAAGCTAGCAGACACACATTAGGTCTCACATGAAGGAAAGCTGAGGCAATGCTGTTGATACTCTGCCCCAATCCCTTCAGGTCAATTGAGTTCACTGTCACTGTGATAGTTCCCAGCACCTGTCAGCTTCACACCTCAAGGGGATTCATCTCAACAGCAACCTCAACCAACGGGGGAAAGGGCTTGTGGATAAATGTCCCAGCTTCCCCAGCTTCTGCTGGGACAATGGTAGGGTTTCTCAGGGAGAACCCACACGAAGATAGTAGTTTAGTGTTCCAAAGCCATAGGCTTGTACTCAAAAGATGCATGTTCACAATTAGGCTTTGCTACTTTCAGACTTGTGTCCTTGGCAGAGTCCTTTCACATCTCTGATCCTCAAATAACTATTGTATGAAATGCATTGTACCTTGCTGGATTATTATGTGGGTTAAAAGAAGAGTAGGCAAAGCCCCCAGTACATTACGGCTTCTTGCAGCAATTGACCTACTAAGTCTCCTATGTGTGTCACCAGATTCCAGATCAGCCTACTTGTCTCTATCAGCCTTTTTGCTTTGACCACCAATACATCATCCTAGCTCTTGACATTTGTGCTGCCTCATCAACCTAACATCCTCATGTTCACACTGTATATACTTCCAAGGGATTCCCACTGCACAGTGGGATATGAAAGGTCATTAGGATCTTGTCCTGGATAGCCCCATAACCATTCCCTCAGGTGTGTGGAATCATGAAGCACCCACACTTAAATGTGCAGTAGGTGTCTCTGAGTCAAAACTAGGATTCAGAATCAATCTGTGGCTATGATGAGGAGTTGCCCTAGATATCCATTAGCATGAGTTGATTTCTATGCTCTAAGAAGAAAGTCCAGAGCCTATGACATCACCCCCATTGGCCCCAAGACCCACTTGTATATCTTGAGGAGAGAGATTCAATGTCCTGCCATAAGGTACAAAGAAGCGAATATTCAGGATACATCCATACACTGCTATGGATGAAGCATGCAAACTCATTTGGGACCACAGCCAATAAGATGTGGATCCTTTCGGATTGATTATTTCATCCTATAAACATGTAGAGCTCCATGTAGCCGGTGCCATTAGTTGAGGTGATTGGGGCTTTGGTGATACCAGATAACCTGAGACCTCTACTTATGTCTCCCTAGTATGGAGGTGCATTCTTTACTACCAAGATGGTGGATGATGCTGAGAAGGGACACTGGGTCAAATACATGAAGGAAATTTCTCTCTCTGTAAGAAAAGAACTCCATAGGAATGAAATCTAGAGGTATAGCCTTCCTTCTCTCTTTAGGTAACCAGAACTGGATCTGACTTGGGATTTTATTCCTTTGTCCGCCCACATCTATCTTTCACTACTTCACATCAAGGTCTAACATAGTCACTTCAGTTCCATAAATCCTTCCCAAATTCTATAACACAATTCCCATCATTCAATTTGACCATTGTTCATATATTGCCAAGTTATTAGATGGAACAGTCCTTGTTCTATGTATTTTCAATATTCAAAGTGTGATCTGTGGACCAGTAGCATTCACATAACCTGGAAGCTTGTCAGAAATGCAGAATCTCAGGGTTTATCTCAGACTTACGGAATCAGGATCTGAAATAAAAGAACATTAAAACTACTATATGTTCTGTGCTGATAGAAAACACACACACACACACACACCATACTCTAGTCACAGAAACACAAAAAGAGAGAGAGAGAGAGAGGTGTCAAGACTCAGGGGCCACTTAGGACAGGAGAGGGGGCAAGCAAACCAGATCTAGACCCACCCTTATCTTCCCCCAATCTCTGGGACCCATGAAGTGGGCTGTCTTGGCACTGAACAAAGTGAGCAAGGGAAAGATATAAAGAAAAGAAGTAATTCTTGGAAGGCTGTGGCCATGGACAAGACCTCTGGAGGATTTTTACTTTGAGTACTCACAGCTTGTTTGAGCCAAGAACTCAAATTGTATTTGGTTTAATATAGACGAAACACTTTCCACCAGAAACAGAGAGAAAGCCTCTCTAGAGGAGGGCAGAGCCATTTAAATAAGTTTACAAAGGCAACAAGCCACAAGTAGTTGAAGATTATCAGACATACAAGAAAACAAGATCACAAGAACAAAAACCCAAAAAATAAACAAAACAAGATAGCAGAAACATACACAGACATCAGATTCTGTAATTATTATACACAGGCTTAAAATAACTGTCCTAACCATATTTAAGAAGCAAATAACAAACATGGATATATTTTTCTAGAACAGCAAACTATGAAACGTGACAGATTTGGAAGAGTTAAATAGCGTCTCTAGAATTACATAACACAACAAATAAAATTATATAAACCAAAATATGTATTTGGCAACAGACAACACATAGCAGAAGAAAGAATTAGAGAGTACCATCAGCTTATGGTATAGGAATTTCTAGCACTCACCGCCTTCCAGAACTGTCAGTTTGAACAATTATCCATATATAAAAATACCTCTACAAAAGCTAAGAATTCCAGGTAACGGATAACAGCACCCGGGTAGAATACAGAAATAAGAAAAGATGCATTGAAAAAAAGGGTAGGAAGCATAGTTTCACATTACTCCCATTACCCACCCCCAACAAAGCCGAAGTAGTCCAGCATGGAAAGAGACATCTAATTCATGGTGAGAGTGAATTAAGGAACTGACTTCACAATGGCTTCTACCACCAGTCCATACCAGCAATAGCACCAGCACCAGACTGAGTCCTGTGGCCTGAGGCTCTGGGCCTACCCCAGCACCAGGCCAGTTCCCATGGCCCCAGACTTCTGGTGGACTTCAATACCAAGACTACCAGTCCATCCCAGCACTGGGTACACCCCCCAAAACCCAGGCTCCAGGTAGCCTCCTGCTATTCCAGATTCCTGGCCCTCCTTAGCATCAGGCTGACTCTCATGGCCCTAGGCTACCAGCCTGCCCAGCACCTAAGCCAGCCTTTACAAACCTAGACTCCAGATAAGCTCCCATGGAATGAGGTTCCTGGCCTGCCCTAGTTCCAAGCTGGTACCATTGGCCCCATGATCCAGGCAGTCTCCCATGGATTCAGGCCCCCAGGCTTCCCTAGCACCAGGCCAGACCCCATGTCCTCAAGGCTCTAAACAGTTTACACCCATAAACCTAGGCTCGAGGTGGGCTCCCATGGATGTAGGCTATAAGCCCACTCCAGCACCAGGTGGGTCCCTAGACCCCCAGTCTCCAGACCAACTCCCATGGCCCTGACCTCCAGGCTAGCCTCTATGAATCCAAACTCCAGAGTGGCCCTGATGGCCCTTGTAGCTACAGGCTACAGGCTAACTCCCTTGGACCCAGGCTTCAAGCTTGCCTAACTGCTAGGGTGGCCTCCATAGTCCCAGCTTCTAGGTTCCCATGAACCCAGGCTCCAAGGCCACCCCACCACCAGGCCAGCCCCTGTGGACCCAGACACCAGGCTCATCTTACACAGACCCTGGTCCCAGGCCTACCACCATAGACAGGCACTGGGCTTGTGAACCCAGTGAACCCAGATATCACACTGGTCCCTGTGGACCCAAGCACAGGTCTGCCCACCTGCTGACCCAGACACCAGACCTGCTTGTCTGAGAATTTCAACAGCAAGCCCACCCAAAATCTCTGGACCAAGCTGACTGGTAAAGGGCTTTCCCTTCCAAAGCCAGCCTACAAAAATTGAAAGAAGTTCCTACTTCCTTAAATGCACAGACACCATTAAAGGTCACAAGGATCATAAATAATCAAGGAAACATGACAACACTAAAGAAAACTAATAAAACTCCAATGATTGATCCTAAAGAAATGGAGATAAATCAATGATCTGACAAAGAACCCTGAATAACCCAAAGAACCCCAAAGAACCCTTAAAGAAATTCAGTGAGCCACAAGAACACACAAGTAGATAACAACAAAATGTGTGTATCAAATAACCACCCTACTTTGAACACCTTAAACTTACACAATGTTATATGCCAATTATATCTCAATAAATCTGGAGACAAAAAAAGAGAGAATTAATAAATTGAAGATAAATGAGAAGAAATACAAATTATAGCACAGACACAGGAATGATGGAAAATACAGAAAAGGGTGGAAAAGATGTGGGGAATAAGGTGAGAAAGCTATGACATTTATTGGAGTCCCAAAAGGAAAGAGAAAGTAGGGCAGAGGCACTATTTGAAAAAAAAAATTACTGGCAATTCCTCAAACTGATGAAGACACCAATTCACAGATTTGAGAAACACAATAAATCCCAAGTAAGGTAAATAAAAAGAAATCCGTATCACACTGAAATTGCATAGAATCCAAGACAAAGATAAGCTAGTAAGAGGAACAGATAAAAAAAGGAACTATCTTCAAGGAAGAAGACTGACAACCAACTTCTCACCAACAACAATAAAAGTCAGAAGACAGTAGAATGATCTCAAACATGGAAAGAAAAACCTTGCAATGGAATTCCATACTCTGCAAAATTTCTTTCCAGATTAAAGGCAAATCAAAAACAGTCTCAGATAACTTAAAGCTCATCATGTGGAAAGACTCACTTTGGGGAATAATAAAAGAGGGGCATCAAGCAGAGAATTCTCTATAGCAGAGAATTTTTTTAAGGTTTTATTTATTTATTTATTTGAGAGAGAGAGTGAGTGAGCAAGAGAGAGAGAGCATGAGCAGGGGGAGGAGCAGAAGCAGACTTCCTGCTGAACAAGGAGTCTGATTTGGGACTCAATCCCAGGACCCCAGGATCATGACCAGAGCCGAAGGCAGATGCTTAACCAAGGCAGATGCTTAACCAAAAGCATAGAGAACTCTATGCTTTTTTTCAGAAATAGCTCTTGATATGTTTGTTACTGAGCCCTCATGCAGAAAGAAACACATATATGAGGCACTAAGTGCCATTTTGATCTTAATTATGTCAGACTATCAAGCAATAAAGCTAGACATATGCCCAGCAGCTGTTCACTCTCAATCCAGAATTGACCCCAAGCAGAACTAGAGGGTACGTGTAAGCTATATGAGCAGATAATGCAGATCCTCAGGTCACCTAGCATAGTTGCACCAGTGCCCTTCCCCTAGCTTGCCTCTGCAGTTGTAGGGAGGTTCCCCTATATTCAGTTGAATGAGGAGAAAAAAGCCCAAGTATTGTTTACACATCAGTCAGCTCAATATGGGCTATCAGGAAAAAATGGATGGCAGTTGTTTTACAACCACATTTGGCGGTGGCTTTAAAGAATAGTGAAGAGAGGAAATATTCAATGGGAGTAGCTGGGAGTAAGGCAACTTGTCATTCACTTGGTATGAAAATAACAATGTCCCAAAGGAACAATACACACAGATTCCTGGGCAGTAGTCAATGAGTGGCTCACTGATCAGAAGACTGAAAGATAAGGAGATGTGGAATAAAGGCATGTGGAAGGACATATGGGAGTGGACACAAAATGTGAAGATGTTTGTATTATAGGTTAATGCCCACCAGTGACCACAGAAGAGTCGCTGGTTACCCAAGCAAATAAAACCACTCTGCTACTCCACAATAGCCAAACTATGGAAAGAACCTAGATATCCATCAACAGATGAATGGATAAAGAAGGAGTGGTGTATATATACACAATGGAATACTATGCAGCCATCAAGAGAAACGAAATCTTGCCATTTGCAACGATGTGGATGGAAGTAGAGGGTATTATGCTAAGAGAAATAAGTCAATCAGAGAAAGACAATTATCATATGATCTCTCTGATATGAAGAATTTGAGAGGCAGGGTGGAGGGTTGGGGGGGAAATGAAACAAGATGAGATAGGGAGGGAGACAAACCATAAGAGACTCCCAATCTCAGGAAACAAACTGAGGGTTGCTGGGGGTAGGCGGGTAGGGATAGGGTGGTTGGGTTATGGACATTGGGGAGGGTATGTGCTATGGTGAGTGCTGTGAAATGTGTAAGCCTGATGATTCACAGACCTGTATCTGTGGGGCAAATAATACATTATATGTTAATAAAATTTTAAAAATAAAATTAAAAAATACCAAAAAAAAAAAAAAAAAAACCACCCCACTCTGCTAGTTCACATTAGCGAACTACCCTAGAACAGACATGATGGGCATATGAACAGTGGGGTTACATTCTACTCCCTAAGGTCCTTAGTAAAATATTGATTCTTGGGCCCTGCTCTAAACTACTAAGTTGGAATTTTGAGGAGAATGGGTTTTGATTTACTAGGTCCAGAGTGAGCCCAAACATCTAGGCTTTTATTTCAGACCCCAAATGATTCTGATATTTCTTCAAGTTTGAGAAATTAAGATACACACTATATTTTAGCACTGACGCCATTACATAATAATGTTTAGGTGGCCAGGAATGTTCCACCCTGGGTGGGTCGTCTGCTGACACCCTGCTAGATAAGAATAAACCCAATGATGGGAACGAGGGGGCTCGTACTTTGCTCTGCCGTCTTGCTCTGGGTAATTGTTGCTGATTTCTCACACAGAGCTTCGTAACATACCAACACAAGGAGACAGAAATCGAAACACCAAAAATTAAGATTATCATACTTCCAGTCCTTCTACTAAATGTCAGTGCAGTCCTCAGCAAGTCGTACCGCCTTGCATATATTCCCCCCCTTTCCTTACCCATAAAAAGAAAAGACTGAAGGAAAATGATGTCATTCAGAAAACTTATCCAAATCTTGAAAAAGGCAAGGGAATTATCGTGTGCCTTTTCAATGCCATAGTAGAGCATCATCTAATGGGCCCACCCAAAGGTCATCTGACTCTCTGTAAATACAATTTCGTTTAACTTAATACTTCTATTAATGTGTAGCAAATAGATAAAGGGCATATGATTTTTGTACAGTGGAGTTCCAAATGACATTTGTCTGGTAGAAAAGATAATGTCTAAAGTTGGTAGTTCAAGAAGTAGAAGTAAAACATATCCCTAGACACATGGAGGAAAACTGAAAAAAGAGCCTCACAGAAGAGGGCAGAAGATCAGGGCAGAAGAATATTGCTTTTAATCATAGGCATGTATTGTTTTGGAAGAATTTTCTTTTTTTTTTAAGATTTTATTTATTTAGGGACGCCTGGGTGGCGCAGTTGGTTGGGCGACTGCATTTGGCTCAGGTCATGATCCCGGCGTCTTGGGATCGAGTCCCGCATCGGGCTCCTTGCTCCGCAGGGAGCCTGCTCCTCTCTCTGCTTCTGCCTGCCTCTCTGCCTGCTTGTGTTCTCTCTCTGTTAAATGAATAAATAAAATCTTTAAAAAAAAAAAAAGATTTTATTTATTTTACAGAGAGAGATCACAAACAGGTAGAGAGGCAGGCAGAGGGAGAGGGGGAACCAGGCTCCCCGCTGAGCAGAGAGCCCGATGCGGGGCTTGATCCCAGGACCCTGAGATCATGACCTGAGCCGAAGGCGGAGGCTTTAACCCACTGAGCCACCCAGGTGCCCCGGAAGAATTTTTTTTTAAACAACTTTTTTAAAGTCTGAGGAAAAAAAAAAGTCATGTTTTATTGACATGAAGAATTGTTTATGACAGCCACTGTTCTTAGGGTCCTGGGGCCAGCATCTTCAGTCCCTTGTGCCCGATCGTTCATGAGTTCAGGGATGGTATTATCAGGTCCAGCTTCAGGAAGCAGTATTTGCCCTTCAGCAGACCTGGTGCCAGAAGATACAATCCCCAAAGCAGAAAAGCATCCTACTCAGCTGTTTTCACTGAAGTTGAAATTTAGTAGCAAGGTTGTTACTTCCTTCCCAGAATCCAAAAGCCTATCTCTCAGTATAATCTGTCAGATTACACTTCCTCAGGAGCTTCCGGGGTATAATATGAAACCGCTCCTAATATGTGGAGGTCAGGATTAAGTCCAAAAGGAAAGAGACAATTCACCCCAGATCGGTAGGTGGCAAATTTAATAAACAAGGAAAATCACACACGACACTTGACTTTGGGCACCTGCAAGACAAGTAGATCTCCATACTTACCCATTAGGATAATAAAAATTTATATAGAGGCTTTAACTGGGTTTGGCCACATATGCCATCCAGATGTCTCAACATCACATCACAATCTCCAGGCTGTGTCCTTGGGGCAGCTTCTGGGAGCAGCAAAGGCAAGCAGAGCACACATATTGCAAGGGCAGGGGCGGGGGTGAGGAGCCTCCAACTGTCAGAGTCCAGGTCATGGGTCAAGGGGTGGTCATAGCCTCTCAATGACCTCCCCCAACATAGTGCATCAAGCCCTTTTTACCACCCTGTTGCTAAAGACCCAAAAGAACTAAACCTTTCAAGGAATGTTGACCTGGAGCTCCTAGAACTCAAATGCCAGAGCATTTGATATTCAAATGTGTGAAAACCAGGTGTTCGCCAGGCCACAAATCTGAAAATGAGAATGTCGCTACTCACAGGGGCCTTCCACGAGTTCATATGCTGTGGTCTTTCTTAAGATAAGCCAGGGGTCCCTGGAAGTCTGTTCTCTAGTTCCAAGAACTAGAAGATTACTCTGATTTCATTCTGATTACCCTCTAAATATGTCATCAGAACCTCTTCTGGATCACCACGATAGCCAGTTACATGACACCAAGACTCATATATGAGCTTTTGTTTGGGCTCAAATCTGTGCCAAGTGACAATCCAAAGTGTTGCAGTGTCTGCATCAGCAATTTTCGTGGTAGAGAGAAGGGATGGAACCATGCAATCACCACACAGATGCTCTAACACTGAGACGCTATAACACTCAGACCATAATCATGTCACAAGCAAATGTGTCATTGGGTCCCAATTGTCAGATTTAACAACAGACAATGTAACAATGTAAATCGGCAGATGTAAGACACTGCCACCATTTATTAGCAGTGAACATAGTCATAAATATTCAATAACCAGTTCTTCTATTTAATATCCCAGAACTAATTAGCTCAGCACCCGTTTTAATGTTTTTTTAATAAAACTACAGTGCTAAAACTATACGCAATGGAAGAAGAAAACTTTAAAGAACCAAGAGACCTTGCATTAAATCAGTGCTTACTGATTGCTTACTGGCCTGCCTAGCAGATTATGTGGTCTGAATGTCCAAAAGTAGAAAAAACAAACAAACAAATTCAATTTACTGGTGCTATTTTGGAAATTGTACTTAAGCAAACAGAATTTTCTGCATTTGTATCAGAGTCAAAATAAGGAATGTAGCATTAGGAATAACATGGAGGACATTAGGAGAAGGAAAGGAAAAGTGAATTGGGGGAAATCGAAGGGGGAGATGAACCATGAGAGACCGTGGACTCTGAGGAACAAACAGGGTTTGGGGGGGGCGGTGGGGGGTTGGGTGAGCCGGGTGGTGGGTATTGAGGGGGGCACGTATTGCATGGAGCACTGGGTATGGTGCATAAACAATGAATCTTGGAACACTGAAAAAATAAAATTAAATTTAAAACAAGAAATGTATTATATACAGAACTAGATCTGAGCTACATCTTTCTACAATTATACCCACAATCAGTGATTTAATTTCATCAGAGTTCATCAGAATACATCATCTGAAGCATGGCTGGTGGGAAAGCTAGGCTCTCTGTTCCAAAGAAAGGGATCTTTCGTGCAGTTTTTAAAGGGATTATGTGGATGGTGAGTATGCCTAAAAGGAAAAAAGTCTCGAAGAGGCAAGGAAAACGAGGCTGTGAAACTGTACAGAAAGTGGTGAAAATAGTTCTCTTTTAATTTGCATCATCTCCTCCCTAGCCTATCACCAGCAATAGGGGTTCGCCCCCCCAAGCTGAGCCCTACTCCCAGGCTCGCCCACCAAGCTATCCTTATTCAATTACTCTTGCTAATTTCAGTTTACTATGTTTGCTATTTCATTTTATACCTTAGTTTTAACTTCCTTGTTGTGTGAACACATGAAGTTTATGTTTGGCTTTATGTTTACATATTAGAATTAGGAAAAAATAATTTAACCGTTATTAAGAATTATTTGGCTTTAAAAGTTCTTTAACCCCTAAAAGCATACAAAATACAACTTGAGATATACTGGTAACAGTCAAACTATATGGAAAATGTAATCCAAATAAGAAAGGAAACAAAACAAAACAAAAACAATCAGTTCCGTCCTAGTCACACGATCTTGGGTAAGATTCATGAGCTCTGAGGCTTCTCCATATCTACCCCAGGGAAAGCCCTAGTGTCTTTGGGTCCCAACATCCTCATACTCATACTGTGGGATGGCTGTGGGATGAACAGCTTCAGCCTGAGAGGAGAATCTTACATCACCCCTCCCTCCTACATCAGTTTCCATGAAGTCATTCATAAAGTCCGGTGATAACAGGGTCCTGCCCACCTCTCAGCACTGATGTGAAGTGACACGGAGATAATATAGAGGAAAGCATGCTGGGAACTACAAAATTTAACGCAAAGACCTCTGACCAGGCTGCCCCCTCCAGCCTGAGTTCAAGCATTGATATTTAAAATGAAGTTAACATTATACTTCTCCCCCTGGTGTGAAGTGAGGAAGATGGGGCAGCCTCTGTCAGAGGAGGCGATGAACCAGCCACGGAAGGCCACAGACTCAAAAGTGGAGGTACTGCCGTTCTTTGCGTGGTAGAAGAGGAAGGGCTCCACGGGCTCGACTTCGTTGTACAGACCCAGTATCTCCTTCTCCTGAAATGTGACAGAGAACACCCAGCAGAAGAAGCAGAGACTGTTTGACTCATTCAAAGTTACTTGTACACAACCAGTAAATGTTCCAAAGTACGAGAACGCCTTATCCCTCCATTAAAACGGGCCCGGAGCAGCAGAGAGAGCACACATCTCACCTTCCCCGTCCCCAGCCTCAGATCCAGAAATGGAGGAGGAATGACACAAAGAACACGTTAGTGAACAAGTGGGCACACTCCAACAGTGAGTTGGGACTCTCCTCACAAGAGAGGCTGAGCGGAGGAAAAGGAAGTGCAGATTTGCAGCAGTAAACCAAGGACTCTCCTACCAAAGCTGCAGCAGTGAGGTCCACCGCCCCGCAAACACCACTGCTCTAAACCAAGTTTGCGTTAGTCTTTGACCAACTGCCAATGTGTGAGAAAGGTCAGTGCCATGAAAAAGACACAAGAGGGTCTAACAAACCAAAGGATCTGCATTAAAAACAATGATGACAACAACAAAGTAAATAGGGCAATCAGAAAATGCCTTCTATATCCCATATAGAAGTATATTTTGCATATTTATAGACCATGTATTTAAGTAAAATAAATATTTCTAACTAAATTACACGTGTGTAAATATCTCCAGAGAGCCACTACACAGGAATGGTCCGTAATTCAGCCACATTCGAACCCCCTCCCTATCTGATTTTCTTCATTAATTCCATTACCACCTGAACTTAGTATATTTATCTATCCGTCATATCATCACTGCTAGACTGGTTCATCACTGCATTCCTCGACACAGAGAAATTCAATAGAGATGTGTTTATTAAATAAAAAGACACTTTCTCATTTCAAACTCCAATACAGCCTCCTCCTCCCTTCCAACTTCCGGCCCGGGAAGCACTGGGCTATAGGTCCCCTCTGCCCTCCCCAGTTTATGGTTGCTCTTCCAGCAAGCCATCATTTTGTCTTTCATCATTCTCATTAGCATTTTTGCCGTCATTCTACCATCTTAAAAAATAACTGTCTCGATTGCCTGCCACCGTCCCAGCTCCCCTTTGCAGAAACCTCCCTGCAATAGTTGTCTATATATGCTGTCTCGGATTTCTCCCCTCCTATCCCTCTCGTAAACCCCCTCCATCCAGGCTCTCCACCTCCAGCACGGCAGAAACACTGCTATCACTAAGGTCCCTAAGGACTCATATGTGGCAGAAGGCAGTGGTCAATTATTAATCTGAGGACAAAACCGCAACAGAAGGGCAGCTTACTAGACAAGACAGAGCTGAAAATGTAATTGTCAATCCTCCTCACCACATTCCACATTGATTTTGTCAGTAAATCCTGTTGCCTCAATTTAAATGAAATATTTTCAGAATCTGACTGGCTACCTACCTCCTACCTCCACTGCTATTCCCTCATCCATCAGATCTCACCTAGATCACCTTAAAGTCCCCATAGGACTTTCACCCTTGCCCCCACCATAGTCCGCTTTCGACTAGCAGCCAAAATGATTATTTTAAAGCCTATGTCCACTCATGTCAACCTCCTATTAAAAACATTCTAGGGCGCCTGGGTGGCTCAGTTGATTAAGCAACTGCCTTCGGCTCGGGTCATGATCCTGGAGTCCCGGGATCGAGTCCCACATCGGAATCCCTGCTCTGCGGGGAGCCTGCTTCTCCCTCTGACCTCTCCCCTCTCATGCTCTCTCTCTCTGTCTCAAATAAATAAAAAATAAATCTTTAAAAATAAATAAATAAAAACATTCTAGTAATTCCCCATTTCACTCGGTTTGAAAGGCAAAGTGCTTACAAATGCCAGCAAGGCTCTTTGTGATCGGCCTCTGTCTCTCCGATCTCCTCCTCCCTAATTCACTCCTGTCACACTGTTTTCTCCACTAATCCTCGCTCCTCCCACACCCTGCTGGCGAACTCCCTTGTTGCCTTCTACTGTCTGCTAAAATCTTAGCGTGCCAGCCGCTCTATTTTCTATGGCAGCCCAACTCCACCTGGGTCTAGCACTGCCGGCCTCTCTCTCCTGCTTTCCCCGGGGACATAACACCCTTAAAGACATGACCAACTTAGCCATCGTGAGACTTACTGTCTACCATTTCTCTCCTCCTGCTAGAATCTGTGCCCCGTGAGGGCAGGGCTCTCTGCCTGCTGGGCCCCGATGTATGCAGATGGCCACAAGAGAGCTGGAGGCCAGCTTTCATATTTGCTGAACTGAATTGGATGGGCTTGAATTGAATCGAATTGAACTGAGTTAAACAGAAGTTTACGGAGCTGAAGCTTAAGGAACAAGAAAGAGTAAAGATTGAGATTTCAGAAAATGGCAAGGGGAGAAGGATTTAGCAGACAGAATGAGCTTAAAATGGAATCATGACTTGGAAGATGGAACCAAGAAATTCCCCCAGGATGCAATAAGCAAAAAAACAAAAACAATGAAAGAATAGAAAGTGTGGAAAATTCGACAAGATATGAAAGAGGACCTAAAAGTTCCAATGACTGAGGCATAGGAATTCCAAACGGAAAGATAAGGCAGAATGAAGGAGAGAATATACTTGAAGAAATAATGGTTAAGAATATCTCAACATTCAAAAAAAAAAGAATATCTCAACATTCAAGAAGACCAACATCCTCAACTAGTGAGGGGCAGGATAACTCAATTGCATGCACAGGACTCAAAAATATCTAGGAATACTAACTGTTTAAGAATCAGAGAATATTTCTTCTTTAATTCTAAAATTAGATTATCTATCAAATAAATATAAAAGAAATCGGCCTTTTTTTTAAAACGCCATTTTTCATATTTACCTTCAGTTGCAATGTGGGCTTCCCTTCAATGTCCTCACAACACAGACACATTTCTGGATTCTCTATTCCAAAATAAATGGGAACCCCTCTGTCTTGCTCCAGCCTCTCTGGATACTTGCATGGGACAACAGTGACGGTGACTAATAAAGATACGGGGGGAGATGGTGTCAGTTTTCTCCAAAGTCAGGACAAGGCCAGCATCTTTCAGGTGGGGCAGGACAAAAACTTAAGAGTGTCATCCCTGCCACCCCAGGCCCACTAAATGGCCAACTACCATATTCATTCATTCATTCATTCATTCATTCATTCATTCATACCATATACCCATCACAGCCCTAGGAAGTGGAGCAAACACACAGAGTTAAACAGATGGCAGGCCCCAGATTGTCACCCCTCTGCTTAAACACCTGGAGGTGGGAAGCTTCAGCCCCAAGCAGCCCCTCTGATCCTTGAAGAGTTCCATCCATCAGCAAGTTTTGCCTAATGTGATGTTGAAATCTGCCTTCCTGTACCCACTCATTTAGTCCTTTTAGGACACCTTGAAGTCAGGCAGGAGATCCTCCTCTTCTACGGGATAGGCCGTCAGTCCCTGAAAGCAGCCCTCCTGCCCCCCAGGAGGCTGCTCTACCCTCTGTGCTTTCTATAACCTGGCCCAGGCAAACTTCTCCCTGACACGGCTTCCCAGGCAGCTGTGAAATTCTCCTCCTTCCCCGTGGGCCCCGCTGTCCGGCCACCCTTCCACAAAAGGCCAGCGCCAGCATCCCAGGTGCACTAATGTGACCCCGCCCTTGCCTCCAAGGCAGCAGCCTCAGGATGACCACTCACCTGGGCTCACACTGTTACTCCGTGGAACTGTCACAATGGCCTGACCCTGAAGGGCCCACACCTGCTGATTCAAGTCGGATACCTCCCCGGTATGAGGTTTATTCACTGCGGTTTAAAGAGAAAAGAATAATGGTGAACCATTAGAATTAGGCCGCTTTGCCAGATGCGAGGCCCTTCGGGAATGAAGGTCCAGGGTTTACACACCAAAACTGACAGCATTCACACAACCCTCAGCTCAGCCTTTCTTTCTGGGAAAGCTATGGGTTGCGGTGAGGAGGGCCATGACTGCAACTGGTCTAAGAGGGTAAGGTGTCCCATAGCTCATGTGTGCTGAGTCCCAGCTACTCCCTCTGATGCCTACTCTGTGCCTGGCTTGGTGCCGGGGCTGGAGCTAGAGCAGAAGATAAGCACTGCTCCCCACCCGGCGGAAGCTCACTGTCCGGGGGAAGCCAGAGAGCCCTGCGTGGTGAGGGCCATGCACAAAGACGGGCAGGAAATGCTGGGGCATACAGGAGATCCGGAAGAGACAGGTGTGAGTGCAGGTGTCCCAGGCCTCCAGAGCCCCATCTCAACATCACCTGCTTTAAGGGATTCTCCAGAGATAGGGACTCCTCGAATGCATGTCATAGTGGGGTTGTCTCAATACCTGTGGGGACAGTGATAGGAGACATGAGCGTCAGGAGACCTTTCCAGGACACTAGTTACTGAGATCCTCATTCTGGACAAGGAATTGGGAAGCCTGGCCTGACGCAAAGCCTTAGTCAGAAAATCGGAGCCACCTCCTGAGACAAAACTTCAAGGTAGCTGTAGGGAGGAGACTTTGGGCAGAACTTCCTCCACCCAAAGATCCAGCCAGTGACAGGATCTTCCTAGAAGTTCTGAGCCAGGCATGACTTTTGACCTTAAATACCCACAGTGCCTAATGCCCGAGTCTCCTCCTTCCCCCCTTGGCATCTGCTCCTGCCTAGGGGCAGGGCAGTTCTGTCAGGATCCTAGCAACTCCCCGGGAAGTGAGAAAGTGAGAAGCAGCAAGACAAGCACTGAATGAGACACACGGCCTGGCATAGCCCCATCTCTTCCCTGAGCCCTAAAGCACAGAAAAGAGAGAAGGCTAAAAAGTTGGAGGACTTGCTGGACCTTTATCAAAAGTGCAGGGGACTGAAACACAGCTCCAAAAGCTCCCAAGAGCAGTGAAGGGCTCTGACAGAGACTGCCATTTATTTGCTAGATTAGGGGAGGTGCCACCTACCTAGGTGGGGCGTGACAACTGTATGTCAGAAAATCCTGGGAGACTCAGCTGGAGAAATTATAGCATCAGCATGAGCTGCAGAGGAGGCACCAAGCCACGCCCACAGGGAAATAAAGCTGATGACAGTCCCCAGGCTTCTCAGCAGGGGGGAACTGAGGGACTTCCCCAGAATGCAGTTCTCCTGCCTTGTCACTCAGGCTACAACCGGAATCGCCGGGCCCTTCACAAAAAAGTCCATCTGCTGGGGCAGGCAAGCTTGCCCTCTACAGTTCACTAAAGGAATCCTGCGATTGCAAAATTAGCTGTGGGCTTCAGGCAGGATCCACATGGCATTCCTTGCCATCCAACCACTCCTGAACCACCTCGGGCCACCCCTGAAAAGATGGCTAGGCTAAAAGCTCCCCTATTGTACTCCTTCAGCACCTCCATCCCCTCAAGATGCCACAGGCACTGAGGAGCGTACCCTTAATCGAGGCAAGCCTGGTTCCTGGTGCCCCCAAAATGCAGCGAACTCCAAAATTGCTTAAGGACTAAAATGGTCAGCAATGATCTCCCTGAAACCTGAGCCCCAGATCCCAACTTATCCTCTACCCTCTGGCCTAGCAATGTGGGCATTTGTAGGTTCTCAACGAATGGTAACAGCTATTATTACTTTTTTTTTTTTTTTTTTACCATGTTTGTTACACCCCACCCTCCATCTGCTGAGGTCAAGCACAAAAATTTTTAGGGGCACAAGCTAACTTGACTGAGGTGAATTTCAAAAGATTGGAAACAATTTTATTTTTACCTGCCTGGCTGAGGGGGTGGGGAGCAAGGACTAAGACAGAACATTCCAGGCAAGCACCTCCATGAGCCCCTCCTCTCAACTCTGAAAAGTCTCCTTGCTCAACCTCTCATACTTTTCACCCCCATCTACTTGTTGGCCTTGGAGGAACATGGTCCGTTCCTGTTGAGCCCTCAATCCCATCACTTTTGGCTTCCAGTTTATCTGTTACTCCAGGAGAGAGTATGATAATAAATTTGGACACACTTGTGTTCAAAGCCAGGCTCAGCCATTATCACCTCTCTTAGGTCCTCTCTGTCCAACTGAAGAGCCTTTCAATTATGTATCAGCCAAAATATTTCCTTTCTTGGGAAGTTCACCACAAAATGTTATCTAAAGGGTCCTATCATCTGGCCCCCAAATTATTTAGGTCTCTGTTTCAATCAGGATCTAGTATGGGAAGAACCCATACAAGGAATTTCAAACAAAGGGAACTGGTTACAAAATATGTTAGAAGGCTAAAGAGTTACAAGAAGGTGCTGAAGGATCCCTGATATTAACGAGTGCAGGAAAGAAACAAGACGAAAGAGAAGAAACTAGGAGCTTAAAGGAAGGACCTTGTAGGACTGATGCCCAGACCTCAGGAGGGGACCCTCTGCCAAAATGATGCTCACACCTCTGAATAGAGAGTGTAGTCTGTTCGGTGCGTGAAGCAAAAATTTGGAGAGGAGGCATCAGCCCAGGAGATGCTCAGATGGCCCAAGGGACACAACCCAGAGGGCTGTATTTTCACTGATTCAAAAACCATTGAGTATAGCTTGAATTTTTCATGCCCGGAAGAAGGTTGCAAAAACCTGTGTCTTATGATGACATGTGTCCCTTTCAGCTTTAGCCTCTTATTCCACTTGATCCTGACCTTCCCCTCACTTCCCGACATTCAGAGCACCCAGTAATTTCCAGAATTGCCCGCACTCAGTATCCACTCTGAAGTCCCCAGTTTAGGGTTTACTGTGAATGAGTATCAGGGAAATTATAATAGGAGTGATGGTGATAAGAGGGAAGAACTGAACCACTGGGGTGGATAATTGAGGAGCAGAGAGCCCATCTACTGAAGAAATGGACCAGAACTTCTGTCTTAGAGTAGACGGGATGGATAATATGATTACATGATGACCTAGCTGTATTTGAGAGGACTATCAATATTTATGCTGGCTATAAAAAGTAAGGAATATGATTCTGCTGTGTAAACATAACCCAGTTTGTCAGATTCTTTCTATTAATGTTCTATTGTCACATACAACAGCGAAAATTATGCACACCATTAAATGTGCCTTGAATTGAATTCAAGTAAGTACTCATAGAGCCAAAGGTCCTAGCCATGGAAATAATTTTAAGAGATTATAAAGTCCATATTCTAATTTTTAAGCTCTAAGATATTATCATCCGTGTTTTTTGGTATCAAACCCTTCTATTTTACCCACTTAACATGCCCATGATCTTGATAAGTGGAGGGAACATCAATGGAAACCAAGAAGGGGGAGAGAGCTTGGTCATTCACCATCACTAGAATCTCTAGAACCTGTTCATAGGGGCACAATCTCTGTAACAACGTATTCATGTAGCCAAGGTGACATTCACAACAAATGAAAGCAGAAGGAACTGTGAAGTAGTAGATGTTATCTGACTCCCGCAGTTGAAAAATACACAGAATCAAATTCAATAGTAGAGCTGGGGCTTAGAATCTGTAACTCCCAATTCCCCAATCCAGGGCTCTCTGCCCTAGCGCTCACCAGCTCCCCTGTGGTTCCTAAAAGGACCAAAGCCATTGCAGCTTACATCCCATATCAGGGGCTACCTACAACCAGTCTGGCCTGGGCATTGCTACTGGAAGAGAACTGGCACTCCCCTTGGATGAACTAATGTGGCGACATGATGTGCACCGCAGACCACAGAGAACAGCCTGGGCTATTTGTACTTGAGTAGATTTGGGAAAGTGGGAAAATGCCAAGGAAATTCCCAGGACGACCTCTGCAGGACTGCCTTTACCAAATGTGGGTGTGATGATGTAGTTGAACTTGCCCAAGCCTCTGCTCCTCTCAGCAGCCCAAGCTCATTGTCTGAAACTCCCTTCCCTGTGGGTGGACCCATCATCACATCTATCCTGAAGCTGGGTCCTCCATGAAAACCCACACTTTTGGTTATGGGCCAACATGCTATTTAATAGCTTTTTCTCCATGTGAAAATGAAAGATAACAAAAACAACCTCCAAACTCCTTACCAAAGTGCCAGAAATAAAAGAAGCATTAAAGGCATCAAGACAAAAGAATTCAACTATCCAGGACCAATATCGAGGTACATTTCTGTAAATTTAAAACATCTATTGACCAAATTGTACACTTATGTGCAACCAAAATATAAAAACATCTAAAGCCTTTATCAGACAGCTTGTGGTAAAACATTTAAGGAAAAGTTTAGGTTAAATGCCTAAAGTTTGAACTTCCTGGGCAAAGAGCCAATGACAGAGAACTTTTAGCCCAACAAGCCACATCACAGAAGATGCAAAAGCCATGAAAGAAAAGATGATAAACTGAACATCATCAAAATTTTAGAATTTTGGAGAAACTTGGACAAAACACACCATGGGTGAAAGTCAAAAAATAAGGGACCTAAAAAAAAAATAAATAAATAAGGGACCTACAAGAAAATATTTGCAACACACCTAACAAGTTAATACCTAACATTCAAATTTCTAAGCGGTGCCCACTAATTCAAAAAATGCAAGTAATTTTATAGAAAAATAAACAATAGATGTAAAAAGCATTTCGCTGAAAAGAAAATATAAATGTCCAACAAATAGGAGTAATTATAGTTAATCACACCAGTAATTAGCAAAATGCAAATCAAAGCAACAATGAGATTCCATTTCCACCCATCAGGAAGGCACAAATTAAAAAGGTGGTAGGCAATGGTGGTGAGGAAACAGATTTACTGACTGGATGGATGGATGTGTGAATCAGCACAGCCTTTTTGGAAAGCAATTTTGCAGGAGCTATTAAAAATTTAAATGTGTGCCATTTGCAACAAAGTGGATGGAACTAGAGGGTATTATGCTAAGAGAAATAAGTCAATCAGAGAAAGACAATTATCATATGATCTCTCTGATATGAAGAATTTGAGAGGCAGAGTGGGGGACTGTGGGGGGTGGGGAAAATGAAACAAGATGGGATCTGGAGGGAGACAAACCATAAGAGACTCTTACACTCACGTGACAAACTGAGGGTTGCTGGGGGGTAGGGGGTAGGGATAGGGTGGCTGGGTTATGGACATTGGGGAGGGTACGTGCTATGGAAAGTGTAAGCTTGGTGATTCAGAGACCTGTACCCCTGGGGCAAATAATACATTATATGTTAATTTTTTAAAAAGTCTAAAAAATAAAAAGGAAATATAAAAAAAAATCTAAATGTGTGTGCCCTTTGACTCATCAATTCTACTTACAAGAATCTATCAGTTAAGCTGAGCTTCAAAAGCTGGAAAACTCCAATTCAAAATGATCAAAATATTCATTAGATCATATACTTGGAAGTCCGGAGGTTGTATGGGATCAGAACCACCGATCTGATAATTCCATAATGGCAGCAAGGATCACCATTGAGTTAATTCTCTTCTGAACTGACATTCAGTACTTAAGGCCAGGTTCCCTCTTGTCTGTAAGATAATTTTCTGTGAGAATCAGAACTACATGTTCAGACATTTATATCTTTGCAAGAGAGAGAATGTCTCTCCCACATCAGTCTTTCGAGTCTGCTTGGGTGAACTTGAGAGCCATGCTGTGCCTATCAGGTCCTAACAAGAAACTTATGACACATTCAGAATTTGGCAGTTTTAGGTAAATGTAATAAAGGGGTTATTTATAAAGATGTGGGTAGAGTGTAGGGAAATCCCAAGGCGTAGATAATGCTGAACCCCAGGGCTAGTAACTGTTGGATACACCTCTTATCACCCATAGGCCTGAATGGACAAAGGGAGGAAACAGTTACCAGAACCCACAGAGAGAGAACTTTGTGGAGAAGGCAACGTAATAGAAGCCATTACCTGCCTGGGGTGACCCTAGAGGGAAGGAACCAGGAATAAATACCCTGACCTCACTCTCTTCCCACCCTCCAATTTCCTTCCAATGAATCGTGAAGGGTCATTGGAAGTCATCCAGCATAGGATAAGCCTTTTGTTCCTCAGGTCCATGTTCTTACTCCATGAGTCTGAAATCTGTGTTCCCTCTCCCAAGTGAAATATAAAAAGACAGCAGCTTCTGAATCATCGCAAGTTAGGTCAATGTGGTCATACTCACAACTGAAAGTTTTTAAAAGCCATTAATATGAGTGTTACTCATATAAAGTGGTTAGAGGAAAAAACAGGAGTGGGGAGGAAACAGTTAAGAAGTCAATTGATAGACTACTTGATTCTGTAGCTATTCACAAGGTCGGATTTGGTAATCATAGCTGCCTTCCTTCATCATCTATCCCATATTTCCCTTGCCTTCTATGAGTACCTTAGCAGGATGCTCTTCTTCACCTTGAGGGTAATTCAAGCCTTTGCAACTGTGGAGTCTGAGTCCTTGGCGCTCTTCTTTTTAGGGTGCTACAGTTTTTCATTGTCTGAAACTACCAGGCATGGGAGTAATAATACCTTCTCCAGGGAATCCCTTGGGTTCCAGACACAGTCCTGGTACCTCCATCAAGTAGCAGCAACCTAGTTTTCCCTGAATAATCAGAATTAATCACCCCACCCAGTAAGGTGACTCCTTTCTGCTTGTTTATTCAATGACATGTGGGGCCAATTGGCTATTGGGCAATCTCAGCTTCCAATTCCTCTGATCCTTGACTGTATTCCCTAGTGGAAACATTTCAATCCTAGGCACTAGAACCTCCTTTCCATGGAGCTTACGGTCATATAACAAGAAGAAAAAGTTCCTACAGCATGCTATTTAGTTTAAGAGGGTCTCTTCCCCACTCCACCCTTTGGCTCTTGAACCTCTGCACTCCCATCATGAGGAAGACCATAACATTTATCAACCAGTGGTTTAAAGAATACATTGCTTTCAGTAAGACAGTGCTCTCTCAAAGTGTTGTGTTCTACTTGGCATCATAAGCAACTCTTCAAAAGAGGCTTCCACTATTTTATCAAGACATCTGCACATGGTAAAGCCAATGATGGTTCAGGTAGAAAGGCCAATGAAGTTGGCTTCACACATGAGTGTGAACTTGTTGCCGTAATGCCTTTACTGAAAAATGTAACCCTTAGTTAGAAGTGACGCTATGTGGGATAGATAAAGTCATTCAGTAAGTCTGCAAATGGTATCGCTGAGCAGAAGTACTATGAGTTGAGAAGATAAATCAATACACAAAATTTATCTGTATCTCTACAAGAAAAAAAGCATTGACCTCTTCATAATGGAACAGTCCAATACAATCTGCCACCAGGCTGTTGGCTGGTTTCACTAGGAAATGGTGCCATTTTATGTTGATCTCTGCTGCTGATGGTTTGAGCACTCTTCAGTGGCAGTAACCAAATCAATTTGTTGAGGGGAAATCAAGCAGCTGAGTCCATGCATAATCTCCATATCTGCCACCATGGTCACTTTGTACATGGACCCACTGAGTAGGCAAGGGCTTGGAGAAGATTGACATCCACAGGATGGGACACTTCAATCTCTCATTTATTGATAGCCTCCTATGCAGTAGATGCCATTTGGTAGGCTCTTGTTTGGAAAACAAATATCTTCACATTTCTCATTCTGTGCTCATTCTGTGAGGTTCACCTGCATACTACTCTCTACACCTCCTTGTAGCCAATTTCCTAATCTTTCTCTTTCCAAGTTTCTGCCCAGCTACCAATTCATTGGCCCACAGATCAGTGTAGATCTGCCTCACAGATCTCCTCCAACATGAACTGAATAACCAAATATGCTACCGCAAGTTCTGCCCAATGGGAGGATTTCCCTTCATCATTCTTTTTCAAGGCAACCTGAAGGGGTTACAGTGAAATGGCAGTAGCCCTCTATTTCCAGCTGGGGTCAGCATACTAGGCAGATACGTACATACATCCAATCAGGTCCACAATTTTTCTCCTCTATTCTAGATCTCCCCATGAGACTCCGGTATGAATTAAGAAATGGGTAGAAAAGCTGTAGGATACCATGGGAGTCTGAGGTACCAACTTATGAAGTTGACTTTTGCCTTTCAGATAACCTTGGGCCTGGTCTCCTCTACACCATTATTTTTTGGATAGAATGTTCCTGTGCCAGTCCAATTTTATGGTTTGGCATATCAGGTCATTCCAAGCTCTTGGTGGGCAGTTTAAGTAGGATAAGTCATTATATACTATATATATCCAACTATGAGTCATTTCATGTCTCATAGTTAGGAATTCAGACTCTCTAAAAAATGAACAGCAATTCTGGAGCTGATTTTCAGCAGAGCTGAAGAGGACACAGACTTATTCCAAAACCCCAGGGATTTTCCCTTTCATTTTTCACCTAGGGCTTATCAGAGCTCCATAAAGTACCTCTATCTGCCATAAACACTTCTAGAACCAGTGGGTCTGTTAATTCTTAAAGCTCATGGGGCAAATAAGCTACATCCCAACCTGGACATTCAGCACAATCTCTTCTGGATCTAGGACCCATCAAAACTAGCAGCTTCATGGGTTATTTGGTACATGGTCCACAACAGGGTGCCCAGACAAAGAATGTGTTAACCCAAAATCCAAAGAAGCCCATTAATCACTATGCCTTTTTTTTTTTTTTTTTTTTTTGCTGCTGGAAAATATAAGGTCCAACAATTTGTCTCTTAGGCGATATTCTGAGATGCCTAGACTACTGGACCCCTGGAAACTTCAGCAATATAGCAGACACCTGAATGTGTCTCACTAGCATTTCTCTTTCTAAGGCATCTAGTGTGTTTGCTATTTCTTGCTTACCAGATTCAATTAGCATAATGTCATCAATGTAATGGACCAGCACCCACTCCCCAGGAGTTATGACGATAAGGAACTGGAGAGTTGATACAGACATGAGGCAACACAGTCTTGCATGTGAAGGCAAATCGCTTCTGGTCATCTTTGCTCATAGATACGGGGTTTAAAAAACATTTTCTAGGTGAACAACTGTATACCAGGTCTTGGGCTATGTTTATTTGCTCTAGTGAGGACAATACATGCAGATCTGCAGCCTCAACTGGCTTCAAGTTAAAGTCTATGATGATCTCCTAGCATTCTCTGCAACCTATGCAGTATTTGTACCAGCCAACAAGGCAAATTAAATGTGTATGTGAAATTAATACCCTTGCATCTTTCAAGTCTTTGATGATGACACTAATTCTAGTCATCCCTCCAGGTGTGTATTGCTTTTGATTTGTGGCTTATTATCTTGGCAGGGGTGAGGAAGAATTCTAGGGGCTTCCCTTTTGCATTCTCTCCATAGTAACCCTCACTTTATAAGAAGGAACCTAAAATGGGCATGTTGTTAATCACTAAATGTATTGATTTAAATTAGATAAATGCTAAGCCTGAGAAATAATCTAAGGCTGAGTCTTCAGACAGACTCAACTTCAAAGTCCATCTGTTTCCTGACCTTAATAATCTTCTACGAGGCTTGATGGACCACAGCAGCATTTGGCATCTCTGGGGATCAGCATCAGTATGGAGCCAATATCTGAAACCCCTGGAAAGTCTTTCTCTCTTTCCGGTACACAGTCCTCTGAGAAATGGTGACAAGAGTGTCTGGGTAAAGCTTGGAGGAAGAGTCCTATTTACCTGTTACTCTGTATTAGGCTGCTTGGGTTGCCATAAGAAAACACCACACACATGGTGCCTTAAAGAACAAAAACTTTTTTCCACATTTCTGGAGGCTGGCAGTCCAAGATCAAGATTTTGGCAGCACTTGCTGTGCCCTCTTGTGGCCTTTCCTCTCTGCACACACATCCCTGGTGTCTCTTCCCTTTTCTTATAAAAACAACAGTCATATTTAGATTAGGGTCCCACTCTTATGACCTCATTTAGCCTTAATCACTCCTTAAAAGGCCCCATCTCGAAACACAGTCACATTGGGAGTTAGAGATTCAACATGTGAAGGGAAGGGGCAGGGAAGAGACACAATTCAGTCGGCAACACACCACTGTGCAAAATTCTTCTTCAAAGGGACCTGGCCTTTAGCTCATAGGGCTTCAGGTCTGTGATCTTCCTTCAATCTGGAAAGCGGGTAAGAAGCCATGAATCCTCCACTATAGCAATTCAAGTTAAGTTTTCTGCCTACCACTCCTAGAACTTTTTTCTCATATATGTTAAGCAGCACCTTAGAAGCATCTCCATCTAGTCCACTTCTAGAAATCTACCCTACAATGAATTAGTCATTGCCACAGAGTGCTGATGTAAATATGCAAGTAGCTCACGTTGAGGCACTGCTGTACAGGAGGCTTAGGGAGATGGAAAGAATGTTGGGACACACCTGTGACTCAGCTGCCCATTAATCAGCCAGCCCAGGATGACCCGAGGGACCAAGAGCAAATGTGTTGGTGAGGGGCACTCTAGTCTCCTGAAGAACTCATTGGTAGCCATCCTCTCTGGGCGAGAGGTGATGGTTATCTAAGTTTCTAACATTAGAGGAAGCTAGGCAAGTGATACTTATCAACTCCTGTACTTTTTTTTTTTTTTTACTTTTTCTGTGTCTACTATTATTTCTAATAAAAAGTTAAAAAGAAAAATGAAATGACTGTATTATGGTTAACTGCTAGAGTAGTTGGTTTGGTACTGCTGATTCTTTCATCATTTTTCCATACCAACGAGGTGTTTAGACTAGTGGAAAGAATTATCAGTTGGGCAAATCCAAACTGAGGTGTCCTCTAGTATATTGCCTAAATGATGATTTAAACCTAGTTTAAAAAAAAATTAAATGAGATAAACTTAGTTTCTTGCTTTTCCCCAAACAAAACAAACATTTGTCTTGTCAGTCTGAGACTTCTCAGCTTTAATCAAAACTATTATGCTGGCTGGAAAATAAAGCTCCATAACATATTAACCTATTAACAGGTAAATACATAAAGGCCTTATGGCTCCCGAGAATTAATTCTTAAAACTTCAGGTTACCTTTATGTTTAAGGATGTTTCAAAATAAGTCACAGAAATACTTTACAAATTAAACTTTTGGTAACAAATTTATCTTGTTAAACAAGTGAATTTCTAAAATATTCACAAGATATTAGTACAACATCTTGGATAATATTTTGGGGGAAAATATGATCATCTGAAGCCGTAAAGGCTACTATAAACATTCATGTGCAAATTTTGTGTGGAATGCAATTGCTGAATCATACCGTAAGACTGTATTTAGCTTAGTAAAAAGAACAAAACAAAACAAAAAACAAACTGCCAGACTGTCTTCCAAGGAGGCTGTACCCCTGTGCTCTCCCACCAGCTAGTTCCTGCCGCTCCACACCCTCACCGGCATTTGGCTTTGTCAGTGTTCCAGATCTTGGCCATTTCAATATGTGTGTAACGGTGTCTCGTTGTTTCAATTTGCAATTCCCTAATGACATAGGATGGTGAGCATCTTTTCATATACCTATTTGCCATCTGTAGATCTTCTGTGGTGAGGTGTCTATTCAGATTTTTTGCCCATTTTTAATTGAGTTGTTTGTTCTCACATCACTGACTGTTAAGAGACTTCATATATTTTGAGTTTCACCTACTTCTGTTTAATTTTGTTAACATAGTGGCTAGAAAATGTAAAATTCCATACATGCTCATATTTGTGGCTCACCATTCAGTACATTTTGATTGGACACTAAAGATGCAGCCTTGGTGCCAGAAGTATACTCAGAAGGTGCACATTGGGAAGAATGTAAGCAAGGGAATATTTACAAAATTGCAGGCAGGTTTACAGAAAGCAACGGGAGACAGTGAAGCACGGGGGGGGGGGGGGGGCTGCCAGCAGCTGGAATCCCCTATCCCCATACCCCCAAGAGGAGAAGGGGCAAGGGGCTTATGCCAGTGACCAGTATACCCAGAACTGAAGATTTCAGCTTCTATACCTGAAAGGAACACAGCTACTGACAATGTGGGGGGAGGGGCACTCTAACCAAACTCTCCCGCCTCCCTCTGATCTCCCATTGCCCCAGCCCAACCAGAAGTCAGAGGACAAGAGACGGCTGAAGCAACACACAAGGTCAGTCTCACTAACACAGAGCAGGTAGAGACACGGAGCACATCCTCCTGAGGCTCAGGGGCCCCACTTACCACCTGGTTTCCTGGCCCAACTAGTAACTCCCCACCCACCTCCAGGCACTCCCTGCTCCAGGCTGTCTGCCTCAATTTGGCCAAGAAATCTCTCTAGGGGCGCCTGGGTGGCACAGTGGGCTGAGTGCCCAACTCTTGTTCTGTGCTGATCTAAGGGTTATGGGGTCAAGCCCCACGTGGTGGGCTCCGCGCTCAGGGCAGAGTTGGCTTGGGACTCTCCTTCTCCCTCTGCCCCACCCATCCCACACTCACGCTTGCACTCTCTCTCTCAAATAAATAAATCTTCAAAAACAACCAAAAGAAGAACTCTCTCTAAAACTCAGACCCGATCACACCAACACTCCCCACCACCTACTCAGCAAGTCCAAGCTCCACAGTGAGTCCCACAGACCTATTAAGAGCTGATTGGGCTCACCACCTTGCTCATCATAGCTTCATGAATGCTAGGGTTCAGTTCATCACAAACCCCTTCAAGAGCCATCCTCGGCCCCTGCTCACTCCTGGATGCTGCTGCAGAGAGGCTACTTCTGGCTGCCACAGAATCCGGAGACCGCCCTTTGGTCACCCTAGAACACGTTCAGGACTTGGAGCTAAGGCCCTGGCTGAGAGGTCAGCCGTGCCTCTTGGGAACAGCAGAGGGCGCCGCGGCACCGAATGACATCAAAAGGCCGAGCCTCGGGGTGGCCTGGAGCTCCGAGCTTAGCGCAGCGGAGCCTGAAGGCAGGATCCTTGTCTCAAGTTTAGAATTGTGCTTTCAAACTTTTTTACTGCATGCCAGTTTGAGATACATTTTACCTTGCAACCGAGTTCACGCATAAGTGTAAATTTATAATCAGCTTGTAATGTTAACCTACCAAAATCTGACTGATGGGAATTTCATAATGATATAAATTTTTGAAAAATACAAAATAGTTTAACAAAATTAAATTTAGCTAGTTAAAGTAAACTTTTGGTCTTTGTAGCTTCAGCAAATTATTGTTTTGAATACTTTGCATTTATATGACTGTAGCCTTTTTTGGTGAAATATTCGATTTTTAGTTACTGAATACATGAAATTTACTATATCCGTATATCTCATTTTTCTTGTTGCAGGATTAATTTTTTGGAATTTTGAAACATTCTTTAAAATGTTGGTAACATAGAGGTGCCTGGGTTGCTCAGTGGGTTAAAGCCTCTGCCTTCGGCTCAGGTCATGATCTCAGGGTCCTGGGATAGAGCCCCGCATCGGGCTCTCTGCTCAAGAGGGAGCCTGCTTCCCCCTCTCTCTCTGCTTGCCTCTCTGCCTACTTGTGATCTCTCTCTCTGTGTCAAATAAATAAATAAAATCTTTTTTAAAATGCCTTTTTAAAAAAATGTAGGTAACAGAAAAAATTATGAAAATTTGACTATGTAAAGTCACAAAGGCCTACAGCCTCCATCAAGAGGAAACATTCAGTTTTCATAAGTTGTTTGCTTTCTGGGGAAGAGGGTGTATAGAATTTAAATAAAACTAGAAAGGTATCTAATTCACAGCTGTGGCAACAAAACTCTGTCATCAACATGTTAAAAGATAAAACTGAGGCAAACTAAAAAATTTTAAGAATTTATTTGTGCAGAAATCAATTCCAATCAAGCAGCATCCAATCTAACAGACAGAAAGGGGCTCTGAGGAGCTCTGCAGAATGAAAGACTTTCATAGGCAGAAGGGAGCGGAAATAAGGAAGTCCTACTTGGCAAAAAATCAGGTTGATTATTGCATATTGCAAGATTATTTTCCCTAAGGTGATGGCAGAGGTGTCAGGCGGATTACCTAGCTAATGCTGATCAGGTGACTCCTGAATGACCTGGGTGTTTTTTGTTTGGTTGGTTTTGTTTTGTTTTGTTTACCGCTGGTTTCCAGATTCCATTTCAAGGAGAGCTGAAACTGTAATTGAGCCTCAGTTTCGTGGCATGGGGCTTAGCATGAAAGACTCCATTTTGGTACTGCTGTCTTGTTTTGTAGCAGACATAATAACAATTACCTTAAATTTGATTCATGCTCCAAATAATTCTCTTCCTTCATTTAAATGTCTCATTTGCATGGAAGAGTTATCACCGGGAGCAGGAAACAAACTGTGAGGACCCCTTGCAAGGTGAATGGAGATTCCCAAAGTGTCTACAAATGCAACATAAGAAACAATGATTTTGTGAGCTTGGTTACAACAGGAGTTAGTCACAGAATGATGCAGTTAACTGTTCAAGGCAAATGCCTCACACAGTTGCAGAGTCAGTCCCTTACCTAGCCTGTGTGAAAGTTGTTACACCATGTGAGACCGAGGGAGCAAAAAAGAAAAGGTTCCGCTCTCAAATAATAACTACTAATAGAATATTAAATTAAATTTTTCATTTCAGATTGATAAAAATGCATAAGTAACCGTGCCCAGTTACTATAGCAGTTGAGATCCCTAGAGAGAAATTCTACAAGACAAGCTACTGGAGATGAACATTCATGAGCCAATAAATGCTTTAAAATACATAAGATATTCTAGAAGCACTGCAGGAGTTTGTGTCCTGGTAATGGGGCCACAGAAATAGAAAGGTGTCATGGCTTTATGTCAAGGTCTTTCTGAAAGCACTGAGATTCGGTTACTTTGGGCGATTATCGAATTCACAGGGAAGATCTAGGGTGTAAGATCTTGCTGGGACATCTGAATTCCATACCACGTGATGCTAAAACATCAGTCTGTCTTAAAAAACCCAACTGCTCCCATCCAATCCATTTTCAGCTCCTTAAAACATAGGAGCAGAATATTCCTGCTGAGAAAAGAAAAGAAAAGAAAAGAAAAGAAAGGAAAGGAAAGGAAAGGGAAGGGAAGGGAAGGGAAGGGAAGGGAAGGGAAGGGAAGGGAAGGGAAGGGAAGGGAAGGGAAGGGAAGGGAAGGGAAGGGAAGGAAAAGAAAGGAAGCTTTAACAAGAATTTGTGAGCTAAATGTGGAATAGACATTTCATTATATATTATTCACCCTCACTGTTTAATGGATTCTGATGTACGTTCTATCCCTTTTATTTTTTTTTTCAACTGATTTTTATGCCTTACTATGGTTCTCAGTCCACAGTTGATAAAGCATTGTCCTAGACTCAGAGCTAGGAGAAAACAGATCATTGGCAGTCGGCTCTGGAGGGCATAAGGCCTTTCTGGTCTCCTCTGGGGCCTAACCCCACAGAGAGATGAGCTTAGGACTAGCAGAAATTAGTCCTTTGGGCCCATCCTGCCCCTAACCATGCTTGGACCCCACAAGCGCTTCCTACTACAATTCCTTTAAAAATGCTTTGTATTCTATTTCTGTTGTGGCTATGTGAATTAACTTATAAATTAAAGAAAGACTTTGCCGGGGAGGGCACACAGCTCTATGGAAGTGTATCAGGAGAATCACTCAGCAAGGACCACCTGTGTCCCCAGTCCTGTTCCTGGCACTACCTCTGTGCCTCATGGCCCTGTGGGTCCAGGCTCAGAGGTGCAAGCACTCATTGGGCCCAGTTAAAATGCACACATAGAGCCAGAGTTGGGAACAGACTGTGTCCCACAAGTCTGTTTCTAAGTCAATTTTGGTCAGAACCACAAATGATCACATAACCCACACTGTGGCTGCTTAAGCTTCTTTACAGAATGGCAGCTGTGTTCAAGAACAAGTATCCCCATCTCCCAAAGAGTGGAAGGACAGTCGAAGTTGCTAATCTTTCAAAGCCTGGACCCAGAAACTGGCAATACTTCATTTCCGTCATAATTCTCTTGATCTATCACAGAATCTGCACTGATTCAAGAGGATTGCACATAAATGCCATCTCTCAATGAGAAAAATATCAAAGAATTTGCCTTTATTTTTCATCTGTCACAGTCTGCCTTATTTCTAGTCCTCACTTATGCAAAAGACACTTACGCCCACCCAAGGCCCCCAAAGTGTCATCCAGTTAAGGCATCGGCTTGATGTCCAGGACCTCATCACCTCAATCTGGTAAACTATTGCCTGCAGGCCAGCTGTGGTCTGCCCACACATTTACACACCGCGTATGACTCCATTTGTGCTCCAAAGGCATAGTCGGGCAGTCAGGAGAGAGACTAGATGGCCTATTAAACAGAAAAGATCATCTGGACCTAAATCATTAGGTCCAGATATAGATATGGCTTATCGGATGAAGTTTCTCCCGATCTCAAGACCTGTGAACCAAAGAGACATGTGATCTATCCACACGTACCGACCATGCAGTGGTGAACAGGTAGAGAGAGACCACGAGACATCTTCCTGTTCAGAAGGAGAGATTCCAGACACACAGCAGTCCCTGGTTCTCAGCAGCTCACAGGTGCAGCTGGGACCACATGCCAGTTCCTTGATTAGGGGCCTGCCCGCTTAAGGAGAGCAGCCCCTACCCCGGAGTCCCACCCTCTGAGCCACCCTTCCTTCTCCACAGGGAGTAGCCCGAGGCCGCCATCTGCCGCAGGGAACTTCTCTGGGCACTATTCTGGCCCACGGAAAGCTGGTGGTCTGTGTTCATTTCCTATCTGCTGCTATAAAAAAATTTACCACAAACTTCGTAACGCAAACAACTCAAACATGGTCCTCCAGTTCTAGAAGTCAGAGGCTGGAAATGGGTTTCACTGGGCCAAAATCAAGATGTCGGCTGGCTCTTTCTGGAGGCTCTAGGGGAGAATTGTTTCCTTGCCTTTTCCAGCTTCTACGAGGCATCTCCCCTCCATCTTCAAAGACAGCAAGGGCTAGCTGAATCCTTTTAAACGCTGCATCACTCTGACTCTGAGCCTCCTGATGTCCTCTTTTACTTATAAGGACCCTTATAATTACCTTGGCCCACCTGGATAATCTAGAATCATCACCCTACCTCAAGATCCTTAACTAAATCACATCTGCAAGGCCCTTTTGCCATGTAAGGTAACATATTCACAGGTTCTGGGGTTAGGATGTACACTTCTTTGGGGCCATTATTTTATATATATATATTACATATAGTAAAATATAGTAATAATATAATATATATTTAAATCACACATATTTTCATGTGTAATATAGAAATATAAATAATATATAATAAAACGTCTATAAATATAAAAAGCATTTAACATATATTTGTATATTAAATATATTTTTATATCTTTATCATATATATAATCATGATATATTTTAAATTATTTTGTATAATACATGTTACATATTAAAATATATTTATATATGATGCATTTTACACTTATATAATAATATTTTCCATATAAATAAATTTATATAATATTTTATGTTATATATATTTATATAATATTTTCTATGTTAAGGCCTATCTTTATTTTTTACTTCTCTGTCCCTTTCAGCCCAAGCTACTACAATTCCTTTAAAAATGTTTTGCATTCTCAATGTATAATCAATTCCATTAGAGAAAAAACACACCTACGTTCCTTTTCGAGACAGCCCACTCTACCTTGTGTCACCTGTGAGGTTTCTGTTTTTTCCAAGGACCTACTAGACATGCCCTAAATTCCTCTGAGGTCTTCCAGGTTCCCACATTACTTCAGGCAACACTTTTTCTAAACTTTTCACCCCTACAAAACACACGTCATTTTCGTCAGTAGTGCTCTCCTCGCTGTCCTAGCCCTCACTAACAGTCTCCCCAAAGCCTTCCAACTTCCATCTGTCACCAAATCCAAAGCAATGGCACACATTATAAGCTTTAGTCACTGGAGCACCTCACTGCTGGTACTAAATTCTGTTCCAATGATCTATTACTGCATCACAAATCACCCCAAAACTTAGTGGCTTATATTACTCTTAATTCTACGATGTGGGCAGGGCTTAGCTGGAATGGTTGACTGTTTCATATGGCTGCACGATGCTTTTCCAGGAGGCCATTCACTTGGCCACCATGTTGGTGCTGTCTGTCACCTAGGAGCTCAAGAGGGCTGTCAGTGGGGCTGTCAGTGGGGCCCCAACTCCTTTCTATGTGGATTTCTTCACAAGGCTGCTTGGAATTTCTCACAATGTGATGACTGGGTTGCAAGAATACATATATCAGGAGACATGACATAAAAGCTACCAGTCCTCTTTTATCCAAAAGACAAGAGATAACAAATGTTGGAGTGAATGTGGAGAAAAAGGAATCCTTTACACTGCTTCCGGGAAAGTAAAATGGCACAGCCATATGGAACACAGTATGGAGGTTCCTCAAAAAGTAAAAATGGAATTACCATATGATCCACCAATCCCACTTCTGGGTACTGAACTCAGTATCTTAAAGAGATATCTGCACACCCATGTTCATTGCAGCATTATTCACAATAGCCAACATATGGAAACAACCTTAGTCCCTGTCAATGGATGAATGAACTAAGGAGATATGGTATACTTATACAATAGACTATTACTCAGCCATGGGAAAGAAGGAAAACCTGCCATTTCCAACAATATGGATAGACATTGAGGGCATTATGCTAACTGAGATAAGTCAGAGAAAGACAAATACTGTAAGACAAAACTGAACTTGCAAAAACAGAGAGTAGAATGCTTACCAGGGGTGGTGGGAGGAACAGAGGAGATGTTTTTTAAGGGTACAAATTTGCAAATGGTGGATACATTCTAGAGATCTAATGTACAACAGAGCAATTATAATCAATGATACTATATTATAAACTTTAAAGTTGTTAACAGATCAGATCCTAATTGTTCCCAACACACAAAAAAGGAATTATAAGTGTGTAATATGATAAAGGTATGTAAGCTAAATACCGTAGTAGTCATATTGCAATATATACATGTATCAAACCAATATATTGTACTTTTATGCAATGTTATATGTCAATTATAGCTCAATTTTTTTTTAAGTTGCCAGTCCTTAAGACTTGGACCTGTCCAGAAATGGCACAATTCTACTGCATTCTGTTAAATACTGGTTAAGCAATCACAGAGCCCAGCTAGAGTCAAGAGGAGGGAATACTGACCACCCTATCAAGAAGAATGTCAAAGAATTTGCATTGCATTTATTCTGCCCACCAATGAGTTACTAACAAACTGTTTGTTGTTTTCATTGTTTCACATCAATCCACTCCATTTTTTTTTCAATGAGGCAATAGTCTCAGTGTTATATAAGATACAACATATGGGGCACCTGGGTGGCTCAGTGGATTAAGCATCTGCCTTCAACTCAGGTCATAATCCAGGGTCCTGAGATCAAGCCTTGTATCAGGCACCCTGCTCAGTGGGGAAACTTCTTCTCCCTCTTCCTCTGCCTCTCCCCCCTGCTTGTGCCCTCTCTCGAACTCTGTTCTCTCTCTCCCTCTCTCAAATAAGTAAATAAAATCTTAAAAAAAAAAAAAAAGACACAACATAGCTCCAGACATCCATTCAGAGCTGCGGTCATGGTACATCCCTAGCCCAGGTTTATGGTTCTCACCCCCAGTTCCTGGAACATTCTCCTGGGCTGTGGATACCATAGACTTTGGCACTTCTCAGTCCTCTGGTCCAAACTGAAATTGATTTCCTTAGCAGTGGACCTTCATGGATGGGAGAATGGAATAGCACTCACTGGCTTGGCCTGGCTGTCATCTCACTAGGAGGACTTCCTCCCTACGGCTTTTCTATCTTTTCCAAATTTTATCCCTAAGACCTACTCTGAGCAATCTGCTCCAAGGATACAAGAACAGCCATTTTGTCCCAGGAGGGATCTCCCTAGAAATCAATGGGTTTTCAGTGATGTAGGGGAAGGAGAGAATGGAGCTTGAGAAAATAGATACCTTGGTGCACTGTGGTAGGGTACCACTGATATGTCACTCCATCCCTCTAGTCCAGGGGCTGGATTGACTAATTTTGCAGGCAAATAGAGAATTTTTAGGAAGGTACTTTTGGAACCCACTGCTTTGAGCCTTCTTTGCTTGATGGATACAGATCCCAGAAGGCTGAATATAGCTTTTTTTTTTTTTCAGGTGGCTCTATGGATATAACCTGAGGGGATACCCTCTGAAGATCTGAAGATGTATTGTGAATTTTATTAGCTTCATGAGCCAATTCTTTTTTTTACATTATTTTTTAAAGATTTTATTTATTTATTTGAGAGAGAGAGAGAGAGAGAGAGAATGAATGGAGAGGACAGAGGGAGCCGGAGAAGTAGTCTCCCCGCTGAGAATAAAACCTGACATGGGTCTCGATCCCAGGATCCTGAGATCATGACTGAGCCAAAGCAGACACCTAATTGAGCCGCCCAGACGCCCCCTTGTGAGCCAATTCTGTCTGTAACTGCAGTCACCTATATGTCTCCAACTGCTCCAGGCTGTTGGAGTCATCCTTTTCGCAATGTTTAAGTAGGAATGCACTTAATCCCCTATCCAACATATAGTGGAAACTCAATTTCCCTTATAACCTATCCCTTAATGCTTCAGGAATACCTCTTATAGTCCCTGATTTCTTGTATCTGTTGATCTCTCTCATGGCTCACATCTTTCAGTTTTTTCCCATGTTTGTCCCAAACTGACACAGAACTTTAGTTTCCCCAACAAACACCCCATCAAGAACAAAATAAGACAGGACGCCTGGGTGGCTCAGTTGGTTGAGCAGCTGCCTTCGGCTCAGGTCATGATCCCAGCGTCCTGGGATCGAGTCCCGCATTGGGCTCCTTGCTCGGCGGGGAGCCTGCTCCTCTCTCTGCCTCTGCCTGCCTCTCTGCCTGCTTGTGTTCTCTCTCTGTTAAATAAATAAATAAAATCTTTTAAAAAAAAAAAAGAACAAAATAAGACAAAACAAAACCCAAAAAATCCACTCTCACAAGGCAGTTGTTACCAGCCCAGTAGTTCTCAAACTTGGCTTTAGAAACACCTAGAGGGCTTTTAAATATCCTGATGCCAAGTCTACTCCCTACATCAATTAAGTAAGAGTTTCAGTATTTTCTTTCACTCCTTTGGATGTTTCAATGTCAGCAGTGCTTGAGAATCTCTCAGCTAGCACACAGTCCTCAAACACCTGTGCAAAAGGGTCATCTGGGCATCCTGTTAAAATGCAGAGTCTCGTTCTGGGTCCGGCACGGGGTCCCAGATTCTTCATTTCTCACAAGCTCTCAAATGATGCTGCCGATCCCCAGAGTGCATCTTGACTACCAAGGAGCCTGCGGACACAGGGGATGACGACGGCCCAGCAAACAATTTGTGCCCTTCGTGGTTGACACCGATCCGTGGTGCTGCTCTCAGGAACTTCTCAGAGACCACCTTCCTCTTCTAGTCCCACCTCCCAGGCCTTCCTTTCCTCTCATTTCCCTCAGCTTCTCTTTATTCTTAGACCCCATGCCTTATCTTTCCCTGGCTGCTTGTGGAAGCGTCGGAGTGTTCCTTCCTTTGTTATTTTTTAAAATTATTTATTTATTTATTTGGTTGGGCTGGGGGAGCTGCATGGTGGTGAAGGGCAGAGGGAGAAAGGATCTCAAGCAGACTCCACTCAGAGCCCAAGGTGGGGCTTGACCTCAGGACCCTGAGATCATGAGCTGAGCTGAAACCAAGAGTTGGACACTGTGCCACCCAAGTGCCCCCAGAGTGTTCCTTCTGTATCAGGCAGATAGATCTAGTAGGGTCTCCTAGCACATCTCAGTCCCACTCGATGTGACTTCATCCCACAACTAAATGCACTGTCAGAAGGATATACTAATCCCAAGGCAGTACTCTGCCCAAGAAACGTCATCTTCAACTTGTAAGTCACAGGTTCCCAAACTTTCTCAACTCACTGTGCCCTTAGTGTCTCGGGGATTTCTTCCCAGAGCCTTTAAGATAGGAGTGCCTGTCAGTTCTGTTTATTAAGTAGTCAGGTTGAAACAACTTAATGATAGTGGTTTTTATGGGTCTGACAGATGTCTGTGTTTCCCTTGAAAATTTCAAATGACCCATGGCACCTCTGTGAGTGTGGTGAGGCACTGCAGGGCCCCTTGGTTCACACTTTGGGAACCATGGTTCTAAGCTAATAATTGGGATAAATGTGACCTCCAAATGTCCTAGAAAAGTAAGAAAACCTTGTAGCAAAGACTCTATCTGATCCAAATGGGGGCTGAAGTTGATGGACGAGAGAAGGATTTCTGGGTACTGCTTTCTTACCAATCCCACCAAGATCTGGCACAAATGCCAACACTTAACTCTGCAGTAGCTAAGAGATTAAATTTCTAGATTCATCTCCCAATGGGATTTCCAAAGGACTCTGGAGTTAGAAGAGTAGAAAGAAAAAACAAGGACAAGAAAGTAGTTCTTCTCCTGATACAAACTTGTAAACATGACTCATCTTGTATCAGAAAATCTAGTAAGGGAGCTTAACTATTATCAGAAACTGTATCGCCTGATGGTGCAAACTGTTTCCAATTTGGAGCCCAACCCTATAGCACAATGACTCTTCACCCTGGCCATACATTAAAATCACTTGGGAGCTTTCAAAAAATACCAATTCCTGGGTACCACCCCACATCAAATAAGTCAGTCACTGGGGATGGGACCCAGATCTACAATTTTAAATTTCCTCGGGTGATCCTAAGATCAGTGGGTAACACAGAAGAGGGTACAAACCATCGATCCTTGCTAAAGGTATCATGTTTATGGAGTCAGAAACAAGACTGTTGTGTTTGTTTATGTTTGTATATAATTATACAGTATAAATGCTAATCTATCACATCAACCACATTTTATATCTGTTGTTTTAAGGAGACTCAATCATCAGTCTTGTATGTGGGCTTATACCCTCCCTATGCAAAGGCTGAATTCAGTCACAAATGTTTGGTCATCCCTATCAGAGATGGCATGGGGACAAGTTCTCTGTCTAGAATTGTCCCACCCCTCTATCCCCCATAAGCAGGGCTGATCGACTGAATCTCTAAACCACCTCCATAGTTGGGCAGATCCCTGGCCACTGCTGCAGCTGGCCCTGCCCACTCAGACAGGCTCCACGAGGGCAAGTACAACCCCTCTGCATTTTCCTCAAGACTCCTGCCATCTCTGTCCTCTTCCTGACACAAAGCTGCTGCTCCTGGGTGCTCCTGCCTCAGCCTGTCATCCTCACCCTCTCACTGTCCTCACTATGGGCCCAATACAACAGAGATCTGTGCCACCCGGGCACTGCTGATGTCATGGGCCCACCAGTGAGACGGTGGCGAAGAGAGGGTTATCAATACTACTACTACTAATAATAATAATAATAACAAACTTCCATTGGATATTATCAACACAACTACTACTAATAATAATGTTGAACTCCCATTGGATGTCATCAATACTACTAATAACAATTAACTTTCACTGAATCCCCTTACACCTCACATGAATCTTATGTAAGATAGCTTTTATTGTCCTTATTTTACTGATGAGCAAAGTGAAACTTGGAGAAGCTTAGTAACTTGCTCAGATTGTAAATGACTGACAGGGATTTGGCCCCAACTCAATCTGACTCCAGAGTGGTGTGGTTAATTACCGAAGTTCCTCTATGAATGGGTTGGGGTGAAAAACTAATGAGAGGAGCACATATTGCCTGAGCTCAGTGGGCAAAGTAGGGATCCAAGGCTGGTGAACTGAGGCGTGTTCATTGTTCACAATCTCTGGTACTGTTTTTCAGGAGTAAAAACCAATCCATAACCTTAGATACATATACATACACATACACATATACATATACACATACAGAACCAGCAAGTTCTGGTTCTAGAAGGCAGGGTCCTCAAAGCAATTCCAGACAAAAGCACCACAATTCCAGGTGACTCTCCACCTTGCTTTATTTAGCAGAACTTATTCTCATTCTCTCACTTCTCACCTGGCCTGTATAAAAGCCCCTCTCCTAATGGGGCCTTCAGCCCCTCTCCTCTCTGGAATGGGCAAAGGGCTGCCTTTGGGGAGCAGTCTCAAAGAACAGGCGTTGGTGGGTAACAGTGAAAGGAGATGGGCCCAAGGAGGTCCTGGATCTCCAAGAAGTTTATCCAGAAGGGTTGGAAGGAAGAAGGAGCTAGAGGCACAGGGAGAGGGAAATTCCAGGAATCGAGATGTTCTTGGCTCCTGGGCCAACTCACTTATGAGAAGTTGATGGCGATGCTAAAGGAAAGAGGGTGTTGTCCCAGAAGTGTCAAAAGAAAAAAAGATCATTTTTCACTACTAGAGCTGACCCAGTTTTCTGACTTTTTCCAGAGACCTTTTATATATCAACTTCACACTAAAGAAAAAGTAATATGAAGAAAAATCATATTTTTTTGGCTCTCTCTAAAGGAGCACTCTGTCCCTTCTGTGATGGTCAAAGAGCCAAAACATCTCTCATTGCAACTGAAAGTAAGAGATTGGGAAAGAAATGTCCCCTGTCCTCGAAGTTCAGGGAAATGGGAAGCCTGAATGCTAAGGTGAAAACCCAAACTTTGGCAAAGACTGCCTGATCTTTCCTTCTTTCCTTCACAAAGTAGCCTGGTTACCTAATAAATTCCCCTTCGTATTTCTGAAAAAGAACATCAAAGAACCAAACTCGCCGAACATTGAGGATCTATTCACCTCCCTTAAGGAATAGGTTGGTTCCTATTTCACTTTGGAGTCAGCTGCAAATTTCAGATACTTCATCTATACCTCTAAATACACAGACAAACTGTGGGAGTAAGGACAGAGCTAGGAAAAGGAAAAAACTTTTCAATTCAAATTTTAAAATATCAGTGCGAATCTCAATACAGCAGGAGACTGTGCAAACGGTACTGGACAGACCATCTATGACAACGGAACTCTAACCCGCAGCTTCTACAGCAGTTGGCCCAGAACCAGGACGTGTTCGACGACTGCCGGCTTTTCTATTTTTGTGTCCACTTCCAACTCAGGAGCAGCCAGGGAAAGCCAGTTGTGCTCTTCAAACCAAGCTCACAGGATGGCCCACCTCCAGCTTTCCACACCAACCACTCCAGTCCGTACCGTCTTGAAGCCCTCCCCCCTTTCCACCAGCAGCTCACCACACCTCTGCCTGCCTTTGAATCACTGCCGAATGCAAGTGATGGGGGCTGACTCCTTTGCTAGAGCTAACCCTGAATCAATAGCTCCTGTTTGTTCTCATCTGCGTGGTTTTCGTGATGAGGCCTTCTCTAAAAGCCATTTTAGATTGCTTTCTAAGTCAGCATGACTGTACATAAACTTCGTTTAAACCAAAAGCCTGATTTATGGCCCACCAAGAACACATTGTACACCAGCTTTGTAAATGAGTAGCCTGAAGGAAACCATCTTGTCCTTAAGATCTCTATCGATGCTCCTACTCCCTGCATTCCTTGACATTAAAATTTGTGATTCCTGCTTATATCTTAATCTACTGTCTTTTGAGTTTTTGCAAGTTGTAAAAAGGTATATAACCATAAAAACTGTTCTTTCCCTGGAGCACTTTCTTCCCTGTGAAGAGTATGTTTCCCAGGCATCTATCTTGGGCTCAAATAAAATTCTGTTTCTTTCTTTTAGAGATTCTAAAAGGTTTATTCATTTTGTATCAACATTTGTGTGTTTCTTTTTGCTTTTTAAAAATATTTCATTTATTTATTTGAGAGAGAAAGAGGGAGAGAGCACAAGCAGGGGGAGCAGCAGAGAGAGAGAGAAGCAGGCTCCTAGGGAGCCCGATGCGATGCAGGCTCTATCCCAGGACCCTGGGATCATGACGTGAGCTGAAGGCAGATGCTTAACCAATGGAGCCACCCAGGTGCCCAACATTTGTCTATTTCTATAGAGAATAGCAAATAAGAACCTATCTTTCTCCTTGTACCATGTTATCTTCACCCTGCAAGCACATGGGCTTTGTCTTCAGTGTCATTGTCCCTTTAAAGTGTATGTTGTTTGGGCTATGAAGAGAAGAGTGTAGGGGAGCCTGGGTGGCTCAGTCAGGTAAGCATCTGCCTTGAGCTCAGGTCATGATCCCCATGCATCAGGATCCCTGCTCAGTGGGGAGCCTGCTTCTCCCCTCCCTCTGCTTTTCCCTCTCCCTCTGCTGTTCCCCCTGGTTTTGTACTCTCTCTCTCTCTCAAATAAATAAAACCTAAAAAAAAAAAAAAAAAAGTTGAGTGTGGTTAATTATAAAGTTCTAGGGAAATAAATTTCTGGGAAGTGATCCTAGGGCCTATGGGTTTGTTGCTTTCCTAAACATGTCCAACCTCACCCGGGTGCTTCTGTTTCTCAAGATATAGCCAGTCTATACTGGTTATCTCTTCCAGGAGGAGGATGCAAAAGCTCTATAATAAGGGATGCATGTGGCTGATGAATTCTAGGGTCACTGATCCAGCTGCAGACACATTGAGAGAATATTTAATATGTTTTGTTTGCATTTCCTTTCATTTGGGAAGCTCTAGCAACTGACAGTCCTTGTTTGGCAGTGGCATTTAGCCCCTGATATGTGTTGTTAGAGGTCCCTCAACTTCACTATGCTGCCTTGAGGTCATTCGGAATGGGCTCAGATGAGATCATAAATATCCTTAGTCTGACACTGGTTTGCAAATTGACTGGACCTAAGTCTGAAGGGATCATGCCTGATACATTGCAATAAATATATATTTATTCTTGAAGGACCACGCTTGATAAAGATGCGGGGCCCCAATCTTATCTACTATGAAGGCTACCATTTTGCAGCTTCCATGGCCCATAGATAAGCAGCTGGCTTTCCTAGTCCTGCAGAGATCCAAAAAAAGGCGGGGGGGGGGGGGGAGGGCGGCAGGATAGCAGTGAACTTAGATTACAGGCTGCAGACCAGCCCCCTTCCTCAGCAAAGCAGTGTTCCCCTCCATCTTTGTTTGCCTTCTGGCGAGAGCTGGTGGGAGTCCATCTTTCTCTTGAAGGATTTTGCTGACTGAGCCAGGAAGTAATTAGCACACACCAACATTATGAAATTTGCCTTGCCTTTCCTCTCCTCTGCAGCCTTTGGTAATATGTGGGTTATGACCACAGTTTTGGAAAGTGGATCAGGGGCCAGGATCTGCTTTGGGGTGTGTAAAGAATAAAGTAGTTTTCTCTTCCCAAATTTCCAAGGAAGAGGCACAGGCTGTCTCATGCTGTGGATGTGGCCGAGGCCCATTTTTATTCATTGCCCTTCCGGCAACACTTGTTTTACTTGTCAGGTCAGGAAATGGGTTTCGTGCATGTCTGGAGATAGAGTGGAAGAGGGATGGGTGGCAGGAGCTCCCTGGGCGTTTACAGCACCGTTCCTTCCCTTTGTGCTGCCGTAAGAAAGGAGGAGCCCAAAGGCCTATCAATGGGGTATCAGGGTACCACAGCTTGGGGTGTGGTAAACCATCCCTGCCAGATAAGGACATGCAGGTGGCTCCATGCTGTGCACATCTCTCCCTTTTCTCCGCCTTTGCTTTCTTTCATATCAGTAAAGGAAACGCATCAGGACCACTCAAAGACAGACAGCAGAGCCTAGACTGACCTTGACAGAACAAAGACCTACTCTATCTTGTGATCTTGCTCAAGTGTCTCTTCCCCAAAGAAGCCCTTTGGATTTCCTGACTGGGTTACAACTCGCCCCCATCATGCACTGGGCACCGCTTCTCCATTTACACTTGTTGTTGGTGTGATGAATGTCTGTCTCCCCACCAGACCATGAGCTACCAGAGGACAGAGTCTGCGGCTGAGTCTGCTCACCCTTTCCTCCTTGGCATCTACCACAGAGCCTGGCGCAAACCCTTCTGTAATGAATGAGTCAGCTAGCAGTGGGCTCAGCGGGCCAACCCACACTGTGCAAGCTCTGTGCGAGAAAGCATCTCTCAGCCACTGTCTTCTGCTGGGCACCTTGCTGCTGAGAACAGTGCACGGTCACCAGATGCACCATGCAATGGGTTTTCTCCATGGTTCAGGCTCATGTCCCCTGGAGCGGGACAATCCCTAGGGACACGTGTTTCAGCCCAGACTGAACGCCAGTGCTGTTGGCTGCTGGTACCCAGTCACTCAGAAATGGTTCTCAATCACAAAGGCACATTACTGTTTTCTAATGAAATATATGGGGAGGAAGCAGTGTTTCTCAAAGTGTGGACCAGAAAAAAATACTTGAACCAGAATTACTTAGGGTTTTTTAACAAGGCAGCTAGATCCCTGAGTTTTATCTCAGAATGCCCAGATCAGAATCTCAGGGAGTGCAACCCTGAGAATCTGTATTTTTTTCTAGCTTTATTGAAATATGATTGACACATAAATATATTTCAGGCATACAACCTGTTGGTTTGATGCACTTATATATTGCACGATGATTATCACATAGCACGAGCTAATGCCTCCATATCATCGCATCATTATTTTGTGTGGTGAGAACATTTAAAATCCACTCTTCCAGCAACTTCCAAGTACATAGCACAGTATTATCAGCTAGAATCACCCTGCTGTACATCAGATCCCCAGAGTTTGTTAAACTTATAACTGGAAGCTTGTAATCTTTGACAAATATCTCCCCATTTCTCCTACCCTCAGGCCCTGACAACCACCACTCTACATTGTCTCTCTGGGCTTAGCTTTTTTAGGTTCAACATTAAAAATGATAACATAAGGTATTCCTCTTTCTCTGTCTGACTTTTTTCACATAGCCCAATACTCTTAAGATTCATCAGAAGCTTCCCAGGTGATTCTTTTTTCTTTTTTTTAGAGACTGAATCTTATTTATTTATTCGTCAGAGAGAGAGAGAGAGCACAAGCAGGGGGAGTGGCAAGCAGAGGGAGAAGCAGGCTCCCCTTTGAGCAGGAAGCCTCATGTGGGACTGGATCCCAGGACCCTGGGATCATGACCTGAGCCGAAGGCAGACACCCAACCAACTGAGCCATAGATTTTTACTCATCTATGAAATGAGCAGAATAATCCCCACTCTGCCCTCCTCACAGCGTTATGTTGATTATTGATGTGACAATCACCCAATGCACTGCAAAAATTACCTCAGAGACCAGAAATCACCATAAGGGACTGCCAAACGGTCCCTTCTGCACACTCTGCAAAGAGAGCCTGTCCGGCCACCTTGGGCCAGGTGACCCTGATCCTGCCTTGAGCTCCTGTGTGGAGCCGCCCTGACAAACCTCCTTCTGCAAGAGGGCTGTGGGGAAGTAAAGGGAGTCATCAACACCTCTGGGTCTCTTGGGTAGGGGGAATTTAGGATGCATTTTCCTACTGAAAATTGCGAAGACAAACTAATCTAAGTAAAAACAAACAAACAAAACACTAAAACAGCTAATGTTACTTTTGCGGTGTAAAAAGAGTATAGACTTTTGTGACCATCATGCATCGCAGCTCTGTAATGGAAATTGGACTTCAAGTACCAGACTGACCCGGGGATGAATGTCTAGAGGCTGCCAACAGTCTCGGGTCTCCTACCCTCTACAGCAGGAGTCGGCAAACTTTCTGTTAAGGGATGTAGAGTAAATATTCCAAGCTTCATGCAGGTGAAGAAGCCACTTGCTCTATGGGTATAGCATGAAGGCAGCCGCAGATGACCAATGAGCATGACTATGTCAGCAAACTACACAAAACAGGCTGTGAACTGGATTTTGCCTGCAGGCTACAGTTTGCCAACCACTCCTTGCTCTAAAATGAAGATCTGAAAAGTGGCTGCAGTGGTGTGCTGGAACCAGCTTATATCAGCTTGCAAGAGCCAAGTGCTAGCATCTCTTCCCAAATCCATGTTCAATGACATCACGTTGGCAGTTTGAAGTCATCCATGTTGGGAATCATCACACCATGAACACTGGTAAGAGCTACTTCTCAGAGCTCCCTCCCACTCCCCCATTGCCAGAGAACTGGTGGTCAAACATTTGCCAGCACATCGCTGGGTGTGTGTCTGCTGGGATGGGGGCGGAGCGCAGTGGTGGGGTGAGCCAGACCGTCCCCTGGAATGTGGGAAGGACCCACTAAATGTCAATTCCTATTTTATTGAGCCCTTCTGAATTTTCTAATTTTGTGCAAGTTTCAGAATGGCACATTTCAAAGATGTAGATCCTCAGTTTTGTTTAACTCATTGGGGTAACTGGGATGCAAAATGCTTAGAGTATACCACTCCTAAGGCTGCTATCTCTGTGCAGGTAACTCAATACCAAGCAGAGTACAGGATGGATAAAGGTCCTCTATTCCTAGGACAGCCTGGCTCTTGCCTTCACCTGCCTCACCCTGCCCCAGGGTCTTTTTTTTTTTTTCTTTGACAGAGAGAGAGAAAGATCACAAGTAGGCAGAGAGGCAGGCAGAGAGAAGGGGGAAGCAGGATCCCTGCTGAGCAGAGAGCCCGATGTGGGGCTCAATCCCAGGACCCTGAGATCACGACCTGAACTGAAGGCAGAAGCTTAACCCACTGAGCCACCCAGGCACCCCTCCCTGCCCCAGGATCTTGAATGGGAGCAGGAGTGGCCAACTGTGAAAGGAATCTACCGTTAGAGAGCTCCTGTTCTTGCTACAGATTGACTTCCCTGAGACTGCCCTTTTATAGGCAATCCTTTCTAGCCCACAGGCGAGAATCCCAGCCCCAGCCCCCCACCTGCCTGTGGCCTCAAATATCACAGCCCTCTGAAGATTTCTCCCGCCCGGGTTTTCTGCCTTGCTCTGAACGAGCAATTTAACAGGGGTTATCCATTTTCAAAGATAGATTCAATCCAAGCTCCCATCGCTTACTGATTTAGGACCTAGGAAAAGTTACTAATCTCTCTAAACCTCCTTATCTGTGAAAAGGGGGTAATAATAGCACGTACTTGGCGGACGTGTTGGGAAGATTAAATGCTTACTCAAATGAGTAACATTTAGCCAGGTATCTGAGCCATAGAAAAGACTCAGAACATGTTAATCTTTATTCTTCTTAATGCTCTTTCCTGGGAAAGAGCTTTCTGTTTCTATTTCTCTTTCCTATCACTGGGGGCAACATGCCATCAGTAATGCCTGGGGTGGGACAGCTCCTTGCACTGCAGGGCCAGGGGAAGAGCTGGGGGTGAGAAATAAGGCAGGAAGTACCTAGGAGCCAAGCACCATACACTGGAAATCACCTGATGTGTGACATTTTAGGGCCGTGGGTGCCTGGGCCCCACAGCCCTGAGATTCTGATTGGTCTGGGGAGACACCCACATGTACTCTGTAAGTTGCATTTCCATCACTAGCATTGGGCCATTTGCCTCTTAAATACTTCCGAAACGGGTCCTTCTTTTACTTCTGTTTCCCTCCTACCATGCTAACTCGGGCTCCCATCATCGTGCACTGAGGCTCGCGCAGTATCCTCTTAGTGGGATCAGTTCACATCACACCATTCCTGACCCCATATGCGTTCTTCAGAGTTCCCTCTCAAGGCCATAGCAGAGGTGTAAGTGGCTTTCACATGCTGGTAATTGTTTTCTCTAGGAAGCCCACTCCCAAATAACAGTGGAAGCAGCAATGGAAGCGGTAATAGTGCCTGACACGACCTCCCTCACAGAGTTGCGGGAGCTTGGCGTGCACCCATGTGCACTCACTGCCAGTTTACCAGGAAGGAAGGTCACCTGCCGTGGACCTGGGACTCAAGCTGAGGTCTCCGGACTCTGCCTGTGCAAGGGTGCTGACAGGAAGCCTTAACCCTGACTTGGGAAGACAGATGTTACAGTACCTTTAAATTCCAGCATCTGGCACTATCTGTGTCACCTAGGGCAGGTACCCTCTCTCGATTCCTCAGTTGCTGCACTTGAATTTTCTTAAGATCGTCAGGAGGTTATCTAGTACCTGTGAGAAAGTTCTAGATCTGTGAGGGCCGCCAAGGCACTAGAGGTGTGAGCTTTGTGTGCGCCCTCTGCTGGCCAAGTTCCTGTTTTTCATAAATTATGTGAGGAAGTCAGGGTTGCCAGCTAGATAGTGGCATGGCAAGGTCAGAAGAAGGACATGGAAGGTTCCCGGCTGATAACTTTTCTTCTCCTGCGCCATTCAGCAGATATGTGTTACCCGCACCTCTCTGGAAAGGCAGAGGCCCACCCAGGGTTCATCTTTCTTACTGACCCTCCTGAGATTCACTTCGACAAAGGAAAAGCCTCGGCCTCATCACAACACCCTTAGGTATCCCCCCGTCTCTGATCCTCTGACTCCCCTAAGAGAACATAGTGGCGCCACCCTCATCCCCACCCCCACCCGTCACCACCCTCATCAGTTCGCCCAGGGGCCTTACATGAGTAGGGAGTGCTCATTGTGGGGGGGTTCATGTTTGGCTCCGCGGGACGTCTGCTGAAGTCTGGAATCAGAGACAGTGAGGTTAGCACATACAGTTGGGATTTTCCAGAGGTTTAGGAACATTGGGGCCCATTTAATGCTTTACTTCTTTTTTGTATGTTTTGAGAGACACTAAAGCAGAGACAGTAATGACATAAAAAATAGCTTTCCTGGGGGTGCCCGGCTGACTCAATCAGTTAAGCCTGATTTCAGCTCCAGTCATGATCTCCAGGTTGTGTGATGGAGCCCCACATCAGGCTCTGCACTGCCCATGGAACCTGCTTAAGATTCTTTCTTTCGCTCTCCTGCTGTCCCTCCCCCCAACCTCTGCCTCTCTCTCTAAAACAACAAAACAAAACAAAATTTTAATGGTCAAAAATGGTGGAAATGGAAATGAAATAGAGCTAACTCGGTTTCTGAATGCAGAACTTCCTAGAACCCTTACTTATTATAAACATATGCACTGCATTAATTCAGGGGGTATAGCATATATTGCCCACATTAATCTGAGAATAATCCGGAGGCGTCTATCTGATAAAACATTAAGTTTGAGAAATGCCTGCGTGAAATCCCTGGCCATAATCCAAACAAACTTTGCACATTGAGAGCACATAGCACCTAGGGAAGAAGAAAACTCAAACCTTGTGCTCTGGTATGAAGGTTCTACATAGTCTTAGCCTTGCTAACTACTTGGCTGTCTGAGGCAATTCTGCCTATCACCAGTCTGAGCCTCATTTTCCCTGTCTGTCCCTCCAGCTCTGACCATCTATGCTTCTAAGCAGCAGGAGGACTGCACCTTGGTGAGGTAGGAATGGGGGAAAGTGGAGCTGTCCCAGGCCAGGTTCAGACAGAGCCTGACAAGGATTGTGTTGGAGTCAGAGGAAGACTCTTCCCTTGCTACACATGCTACCTACAAAGAGGCAGAAATAGGACATGGCCTCAGTGTCACATTTGGAGTTTCCCAGGGTTGGGAAATTACAATGTCTAGTGCTTATGCCTTCCTGATGTGCATTCCCTGCTGCCTAAGGGACAGAATGTGCATGGTGGCCATCACATGGTCCAGTTTCCAGGAGCAGGGCTAGTTCCAATCCTCTCTGTTGGCAGATCCACATTTACAAGACAAATATCCTATTTTCAGTTTGCAAACACTGTCACGTATGAGTTGAAGGCTCAAGGGTTGGGCCTTTGTCATGTTACAGGCTTCTCCCTTCACACTCCATGCATTAGACAGTCATTTGAGTTAAAAGCCTCCTCTTTTCGTCCCCCTTGAGCCAACACCCAAGTGCCTTCCTCTGTGGGGCCCTCAGAGGTCCGAAGCTGGTATCATTTTCCCACCCCAGACTCAAACAACCCCTTTCACTACAGGGCCTTCTCCTCTGCTTGAGCAGGTTGGGAGGAAAGAAATGCATTTGGATGATCCAGAAACATCCAGTTGGTGAGTTAGGACTTCCAAGCCCCAGATCTGTGGCTGAAGGCATTGTGTTTATCTACTACCTAACATCCCTAGGCACCCATGGCAAAGCTTCATTTTCCCTTCAAGGATGTCTCTTGTCTAATTCATTTACCAGGGACATCCTCAAAGGCCACTTACCATGCAAGGTCATCAGGAAGGAACAGGTCTGCATGCAAACCTACAAAGGTCCTGCTTTAGGGATTCTGTTTGGCCCTGGTATGGATGTTTGCAAAAATCTTACCTTCTGAGCAGCACTGGGGCTTATCTCTTTCCTGGTATTCAGACTCCATTTTCACACCTGAGTCCTTCAAAAATGACATTTTAACACAATGAAATGACTCAACAAGAGTCTGGGATAAAAGGCAGGACCTGAGTAGACAAGAAGGAGATCAGTTATGGCACTTCTGACCCCGGGAAACCTTGCTGGACTCCCCTAGTGCTGATTGGCCATCAGCCTTGCTCTCTGCTTAGAAAGGTTTGCTATGTCCAGGAAGACCCTGTAAGACTCAACCATGCTTGTATCACTCCAAAGTGATATGCCCCTCCAAAGCAATGTTTCTAAACTGTGGGTCACGATATCATTTTTATGGATCCTGACAACATTTGATAAAAATGTAATCAAGAGTTCAAAGTGTATTATTGCTCTAGTTCTGGGGCTATCAAACTACAGCCCAAACATCAAATCTGTCCCACTGCCTATTTTTTTAAATAAAGTTTTATTGGAACACAACCATGTCCTTTTTTATGTTGTTTATGGCTGCTTTCTGGCTCTAAGAGCAGAGATGAGTATTTGAAAGACAGATCATCTGGTCAACAAAACATAAAATGCTGACTATCCTTAATACCCATCACTAGATGAGTATTAAGGAGGGCACGGATTGCTTGGAGCACTGGGTGTTATACTCAATGAATCATGGAACGCTACATCAAAAACTAATGATATACTGTATGGTGACTAACATAACACACACACACAAAAAAAATGCTCACTGTCCTAACATTTACAGGAAAAATTTGCCGACCCTCTGCTGTAGTCTAATCTTTGCAAAGAAAGTCAGTTTCTTTGAAGCCTCTTGTCACGGCAAACTGAGCCTCCAAAGGTCCCAGTTGACATTATGTCAACGCTTAATGTCTTGGGGAAAGGATGACACAGGAGCTCTTCACTGGGAAGGCTTAGAAGAGAGGTGCTTCCAAGCACCCCTCAATTCTGCAGGGCACATCTCCCTCACTTCACAAAGATCTTTCCCCAACATTAGTTCAGGGCAACACAGTGAGGGAAGGGAAGCAAGATTGTTATTCCCATTTGACAGATGAAAAAGCTGAAGGTAAGTGAATTCTCAAGGGTCACATGACTTTTGATCTGCAGAGATGGGCAGTCTGTGTGGAAACCCAATCCTTTGTGAAGGGCTTAGGAGTGAGACAAAGGGAACTAAATGCTTTTGCGAAAATTAAAAGTGACATGAGAGGGCTCCAGGACTCGGCAGCAAAGACAATGAGATATGATAGGGGAGGATAGCCACTGGGTGGCTCTAGGAGGTGGGGACACCTGATAGATCTTTAAGGGCATGGATAGCCACTGAGTTCCAGTTATTTGTTATTTAGCTGTCTCCCCCAAATCTACAAAGCGCAACTGCCTTAGCAGTTTGGGGATAAATCAGGGACACAGGGAACTGGTGGTGCTTGAGAAGGCAGAGAATTTTGCAGCCACATGACATCAGACTAAGAAACATCTGGCAGAAAGGTAGGTACCCAGATACATGAAGACAATGGTGGTCCTGATGAAGGACAGAATGATACCTACAGACTGAGGTACTTGGGATATCCTTGTGAGCTGCTATGGAATTTGCCACCTGCATCAAAATAAATGCAAGTGGCTTCCAGAGCTCCCTAGAGGTAACGCATTCAGCCGCCTGAGGCGGATCTCTTTTCATCTAAGAACGCTCAAAATACGGACGCTTCCAAAACCTCTCTTCTGAAGACCAGTACTTTCTAGATTCTGATATCCGTCTTCTCTAGAATCCAGAAATCAGAGATAGCTTTGGAGAGCAGAGATAGTCTCCAAAGCTCAGTGTCTGCCTGTCAGCAGAAGCCTTCCTAGCAGACAACAGGCTGCTCTTGGGGCTGAGAGCAAGGTGGTCTGGGCAGGTATCAGAGACGATATTTAGAGATTCGGGAAATCCACAGGAGGTCATGCTTCTGGGAAAAAAGCAAGGCAGGGCCAGGGACTTCTCTGCTTCCCTATCTATGTCAGTTGGCCTCTTCAGTGGGCGTCAGTACCACTTACCTGAGCCAGGGATCCCCGCGCACTATGGTTCCCGGAGCTCGGCTTGTCTTCTCCCTTTGGGTTCTCTGATGTGGAAGGACCAGGTCTGGTCCTTATTTTGAAGACTCAGTTTGGGAATTTGTATGCAAATGTCATACCAGCATTCCTTTACCCAATAATAAATAGCGTCTTAGGTTATTAGGCGTTACGTCATTATCCATCGCCCGCCATTTTCCACACTGAGGGAATAAACAAATTCCTGGGGAGGAGTGTCACTCTGCCAAGAGCTGTGCCACATCCATTCAACACATTCAAGGCACTTGAAACAGGCTGTGCGGCTGCCAGTCCAGCCCAACAGCGAAGGTGTAGGAAAGACACACGAATGAAAGGAAAGGGGAGACACAGGGTGTAGGCTGGACGCTGAACCTGGGAGGTGCAGCCCAGTCCCTGTTCTCCTGCTGGCTCTTTACTGCAGTCCCAGAGTTCAGCAGGTGGGGTCCCACATCCCAGAGGAAAGAATCCTCCTTTCAGCTCTCCTTAAGGAGCACTCCAGGATGTCACTGCCACTCCTGTCCACCTCTTCTCTGTTCTCTCTCCTTCGGTGGTGACGTGCAACACATCCCCAAGGGACCTTCCTTGTTCAGGCTCACCAAGAACCAGCTTCTCCTGATAGCCTGCTGGCTATTTACTTGCTTTATTTTTATTATTATTATTATTATTATTTAGCATTGCATTTGCTCTTGTCAGTTAACAAGTATGGCTGTGCTTCTCAAAGCCCACATGCTTCACAGCTGGTGGATTCAGGGGAAAATCCACAGATCATGGCAGCGGGGCCACCAGCAATGGCACAGGAGCCTGGGCAACAGCCGCAGCAGCCTGCTGTATGCTCTCAGCATGCCAGGCCTGGGCTAGCCCACTGCATTCCTTAGCTCCCCTAATGCTGCGCTGATCCTGGGGCTGGCTGCCGGCCTCCCAGCTTCCGCTGTGAAAGGCAGTGGAGGCTGAGTGATTTCCCTGAGATCACAAACCAAGTTTCAGGCAGTTCAGGCCTTTCTGAGAACGCTGAAGCTCCATCTTTTACATACAGGTAAAGATGAGGATTTTATCTTCAGAATTTCTTCCATGCTCACATCTACAAAACAAGCAAAAACATTGACAAGTTATTTGGTAACATCCTTTCCTATTTACAATGCATTCTGCCTTTCCTACTCAAGATGATATCTCAAATGTCATTTCAGTTCATCAATACTTTTCTATTGCATTTTTCATTGCTGCAAGGTATTTCATTATTGATCTAAAGATCTGAAAAATATTACACCCTTGATAACTGGACTAGAAATGTCTAATCTGTCAAATGCTTAATAGAGATCTTTGGAGGGGCGCCTGGGTGGCTCAGTGGGTTAGAGCCTCTGCCTTCGGCTCAGGTCATGATCTCAGGTCCTGGGATCGAGCCCCACGTCGGGCTCTCTGCTCGGCGGGGAGCCTGCTTCCTCCTCTCTCTCTGCCTGCCTCTCTGCCTACTTGTGATTTCTCTCTCTGTCAAATAAATAAATAAACTTAAAAAAAACTAAAAAAAAATAGAGATCTTTGGAGAATTTCTTGATAAGCCTTTGACATGGGGATGAGATTGTGAAGGAAAATATGAAATTAAAAAAAGTGGGAAACCCTTGGGGCACCTGGGCGGTTCAGTGGGTTAAAGCCTCTGCCTTCAGCTCAGGTCATGATCTCAGGGTCCTGGAATCGAGCCCCGCATCAGGCTCTCTCTCTCTCTGCCTACTTGTAATCTGTCTCTGTCAAATAAATAAATAAAATCTTAAAAAAAAAAGTGGGAAACCCAACTGAGTATAAATTCTGTCATCCAACAGTCAAAGAATTAAAATGCAGTTTTGAAATTGGTTTCATTCCTGCATTCTGCATCACCATAGGATGCTAACACTACTAGTCATGATTTGTCAGGCATACAGAGCAGGAGGGGCAGCGAGGTGAACGCTCTGCTTTAGAACTAGCCAGACCCAGCTGCAGTGGCCCACAGGAGACATTCAGTCTAATATCCAGAGCACAATATCCAAGGGAGCATGGGAACACACTGTGTCTGCAAGCAATGCCTGGGGGAAGATGGGAGTGGGTCCCACACAGGCAGCACCAAGTCCTAACAGATGGCAGGAGCACAGCAATAATGAATCCAGGTTAGGTGGTAGCCACATACCCAGCTGAGCATCTGAAAGGCCCACCAGCAAGTAGCAGGAGCCTTATCATTAGCGGGAGGTTCAGAAGACCGGCAACTTGTAAGAGGCCAGAGTATTAAGTAGTGAGTAAGACAGAATTCAGAACAGAACACAGAGTAAGAAAGTAGAGGAAATTATGTAATTTCATGTTTGCTGTAAGAAACATTTGGAAGTCAACAAAGGGATGGTGGAGAATCCTTCTATTTCTAGGAATGCTTATTGTCTTAAAGTCTACTCTGTCAGATACAGAAGTGTTCTTTAAATTAGTATTTGTGTGGTGTATCTATTCCCATCCTTTTCCTTTCAACTTCCTCTACCTTTGTTTTAGATGTATCTCTTGCAAATAGCATATGATTGGGTTCTTTTTTTTTTTTAAAGATTTTCTTTATTCATTCAACAGGAAGAGAGATCGCAAGTAGGCAGAGAGGCAGGCAGAGAGAGGGGAAAGCAGGCTCCCTGCTGAGCAGAGAGCCCGACGTGGGGCTCGATCCCAGGACCCTGAGATCATGACCTGAGTCCAAGGCAGAGGCTTTAACCCACTGAGCCACCCAGGCGCCCCAGTTGGGTTCTGTTTTCTTTCCATAATTAACCTTATCATGTAACGGCTTACATCATTATGAATTTTAAGACATATCAATATTTTATAGATCGATAAAAGAAACACCACCAATTAAATCACGACATCCAACCACATCAACCATTAAACCACAGCATCTCAACAAAAGCAATACAAAGTGCACAAATCAATCACTCCAGCTTCCCCATGCCTCAAATTTTCTTTCATCAATTCCAAGGGATTTGGCAATTTCTCCTGTTTTACATTGCACCTCTCTCAGAAACAAAGTAACAGACCTTCATCTACTTGTGGCTACCTTCTTTTTTGGGTCTCTGAAAGCTCTTGGTATTTGCCAAAAAAAAAAAAAAAAAGGGAATTGCTTCAGTATTATTGCCTTTTTACCCTACGGCTCACTTTTCATGCCAAGTCAGAGAGCATGTTTTTGAAACATTTTCAACAGAAATTAAACTCGATATATGGAATAATAATGATCCACAAAACTCAACCAATGACTAAAAAAAAAACTTCTGACATGTTAGCACAACCTGGCAGGACTCACGTGATGCCGCAATCTATCATATGCCTCCCAATTCCAGAAACGTAAAAATATGAGTAAATGTGTCTATTCCATTCAATGGAATAGAGCATTTGGGTTTGAAAACCTACCACTGTTATGGTGCTTTATATTCATTACTCCTATTCTGTTTCTTCTCCCCCTTCTTGCTTTCTTTTGGTTTTTGTATTTTTTGGCATTCTATTTATCTCCCTACTAGCTTAAAATTTATATACTTATATACTTATTTTCTATTCTTTTAGTGCTTATCCTAGAAGTAGCCCCCATGTATCCTTAAATTATAAAGACTAATGCTAATGAATAACTTTCTCCTCCTCCCAATCAAGGATGACAGAACTCCTCCATTTACCTCAACTTCACCCAACTTATATGCTTCTACTGTCATATATTTTAATTTCATACACTCTCGAAATTTTAAGATACTATTATTATTATTATTTTATAACATGACTATTAATTTACTTTTGGCAATATATTTAGTAACTTCTTTGCTCTTCATTTCTTATATCTATACCTTCCATCTGGGATCATTTTCCTCTTTTTTTTTTTTTTAAAGATTTTATTTATTTATTTGAGAGACAAAGAAAGTGAGAGAGAGCATGAGAGGAGAGAAGGTCAGAGGAAGAAGCAGACTCCCCGCAGAGCCAGGAGCCAGATACGGGACTCGATCCCGGAACTCAAGGATCATGACCCGAGCCGAAGGCAGTTGCTCAAACAACTGAGCCACCCAGGCGCCCGGGATCATTTTCCTCTTATGTGAAGTACATGTTTTAGGCTGCATTGTCTAATAGGGTAACCACCAGCCACAGGTAGCTACTTAAGTGTAAAGTAAATAAGTAAAATTGAATAAAATTTAAGATTCAGTACCTTAGTCTCATCAGAGACACATTTCAAGTGCTCACTAGCCACAAATGGCTAAAGGCTACAGTACGGCAAATATAGAGAACATTGCCATCATCTTCAAAAGTTCTATTGGATAGCGCTTATCTGAAGTTTCCTTTCCTGCCGATCTTATGGTAGTGAGCACCCTCTGTTTTTGTTCAGCTGAAAATAACCTCATTTCACCTTCATTCCTGAATTGCCAAGTTCATCATTACCTGAAGGGAAGCTCCAGGGCGTACTCTGCCTGTATCAAGGTACTTCTGCAGGTCCTACTGTCCTACCATTTGCCTCAAGGAACTTCAGTCTCTGTCAAAAGGCAATCTTAAAAACTCACATGGAACTTGGTTTGTTTGTTGTTAGTTTTTTTTTTTTTTTTCCCAGAGAACAGGCTGATCCATGGGGTCAGAGATAAGTAAAATGCCACTACTGCAGCTGGGAATAAATAAGGAACTGAGTGGGATTTCGTGGGTGACACTGGGAAGCCAATCACCACTTATTACATTTCTTCCTTTCAGAAAATGCATCTGACATTACAAACTTGCACACATATGAGCTTTTGGAAACTTCAGGGAACCTCTGGCCCTTGTGCTCTAAAAGGGGCCCCCGCACACTGCAGGTAAACGGGGAGAAACTGTCAGTATTTCTAATTATATAACAGTATGAAAGCACAAACATAAACCACTTTTTAAAAAAGCAAATATTAAAAATGTGTGCTCAAAAATTTAACTGATTGGGTGACCACGATTGAAAAACTATATATACGTGTGTGTGTGTGTGTGTGTGTGTGTATACACGTATTTTGAAGATTTTATTTATTTATTTAACAGAGAGAGAGGAAAAGCAGGGGGAGAGACAGCCAAAGGGAGAGGGAGAAGCATGCTCCCCGCTGAGAAAGGAGCCTGATGTGGGGCTCAATCCAGGACCCTTGCAGACACTTAACAGACGGAGCCTCCTAGGCACCCCCAAAACTATATTTTTTTATATTTGGGGGGTTTGAGATTTAAAAATTATATAAATATAAAATGAAATTTATTAAATATTAAATTATTTAAATTAATTAAACTTATTTACTCAGCTTTATTTCTTTAGTCCTAGGTTGGAATGCAGATTGTAACAAAAGAATCTAAATATAGTAAAAAGGTATGAAATAACCTCACGGCAGGGGGTGAGGGAGAAAGGAAAGGTGTTGACCTAAAGTAACTTTGGAAATTGGTGGAGTCTATAAGACCAAAGGCAAAGAAACTGTACCTAAGCACGGCATGCAGTTGGTAAAGTTGCCCACAGAGTGTGGAGTACAAGTGAACAACTCTGAAACCATTATACATGGGCACAGGCATTTAACAGTTAAGCATATGAATGGTGGATGGTAGCAGCCAGGTTTCTCACTGTTACAGGGAGAGTTCACAAACAAGCATGGGGAAAAGGCTGGAGTGATCCACGTAGAAACGGATTAGAGACATCAGTATGAACTCAGGTTTGGCTTAATATAGTACGACACATAGAGAAATATTTATCAATACGTGTGTATACCTGAGTTGGTATACATATGTATATTTCCCTGACTGGTCAGCTGGAAGAGCCTAGAAGCAATGATGCCCAGTACAACAAGCATCCATCCCTAGGGTCCAGTTCATAGTTTTTAATACCATTCTAAAATAAAAAGAATCAAGGCTCCTTGGGAAAATGCCTGAAATTCTAGGGCTGGTCAGGAAATGTACGAGATGGGTCTAGAGTACCTTGTAAAAAAAGCAGGGGAGGCAGTAATTGGGTATGTCAAAGGGACCACGGAGCCAACTGAAAGGGTTCCCAGAGGCCAAAGTTAGAACAATTTGAGCAACAAAACAAATAACGTAGCATTGGATTATAAAGTATAAAATAAATATCCATGACTCCATACTGATATAAATGAATGATTGAATAAATAAATTAATGGGGGAGAGAAGATTTCCTTTGCAGAGGAAATCCTAATAATTTATGTACATACTTCCTCCCTCAAAGAGGTGGAGCATAACTCTCCTCGCCTTAGGTATGGGCTGACCCCATACTGTCTCCCTTCCAAAGAGTACAGTGTAAAGGGGGGAGGGACATAATAGTGCAGAAATCTGGCAGACACTTCTTCAGTCAGCTGATCAAGGTTTGATAAGTCACACTGATAACTTCATATTGATAACATCAACCTTGATAAGTCATACTGATAACATGTAATTTTGATATGATGTCATGAGACTGGTACTTTTCCTCAATGGTCTTCTTCCCAAAGCCTGTACCCTGGTTTAATCACAAAAAAAAAAAAAAAGAGGTAAACCCCAATTAAAGGAAAATCTACAAAATATCTCAAATTGTCAGTTATTAAAACAAGAAAGTCTGAGAAACTGCCACAGTCAAGAGGGTTCAGTGCTCCATGGAAAGTCTGCTTGAGATTCTCTCTCTCTCCCTCTCCCTCTGCCTTTTCCTCCACTTGTACTCTCTCTCCCTTCCTCTCTAAAATAAATAAATAAATCTTAAAAAAATAATAAAATCTGAACAAAGTACGTACTTTAGTTAATAATGGTATATCAAGGGGCACTTGGGTGGCTCAGTCAGTTAAGTGTCTGCCTTCCGCTCAGGTCAGGATCCGGGTTCTCAGGATCCAGCCCCAAATCTGGCTCCCTGCTCAGCAAGAAGCCTGCTTCTCCCCTGCTCTCATGCTCTCAAATAAATAAATAAAATCTTTAAAATAATAATGATGATGATATATATTATTAGTTCATTCATCATGACAAATGTGTCCTAACAACATAAGATGTTAACAACAGAGGAAACTGACTGTGGAGTATATGGGTATTCTCTGTACTATCTTCACAACTTTTCTATAAACCTAAAAATATTCTAAAATAAAATAGATATTAATTTTTAAACATTTAAGTTTTTATTAAAGTCCATATGTCTTTTTATATTTTGGGATTTGAGGTCATGTGGCCCATATTCATTTTTTTAAGATAATAACAATAAATGCAAATTCTCATGCTTCTCTATCTTGAGCTTCTGATTTAGCAGGCCTAGGGTTAAGCCCAGAAATAGGCTTTTTCACAAAGTTCCCCATGTGATTCTGGCGCAGGTGGTTCAGATCATATTTGGAGAAACACCACCTCTTGCTGATATGTTTTATTTAAAAGTGCAATAAGGGGCATCTGGGTGGCTCAGTTGTTAGGTGTCTACCTTTGGCTCCGGTCATGATCCCAGGGTCCTGGGTTCGAGCCCCACATCGGGGTCCCCACTCAGCAGGAAGCCTGCTTCTCCCTCTCCCACTCTCCCTGCTTGTGTTCCCTCTCTCACTGTATCTCTCTCTGTCAAATAGATAAAATCTTAAAAAAAAATGAAAAATAACTAAAAGGTCAATAAAATGTGTGACACAGCTGAGAGCCATTTGGGATGATTGGGACCTAGCAATCTCCACTAACAGTGTTTGGTCAAATACAGATAATGATCAGCATCCTACCACAATAAAGGGAAAAATATATATAACATGAGCCCGAACATGGAGAATAACAGCATCAGAGAGGAATCAATTACTTAAAAACAAACAAACAAAAAAACTGTAGTTGCTTTTTCAGCACTGCTAACTCATTCATTCACACATTCATTCATTTCATTTTTAAAAACTTATTTGCACAAGGCACGGTGCTAAATGCTGGAAATAAAAATGGTAAGCAAGGGGCGCCTAGGTGGCTCGGTTAAGTGTCTGCCTTAGGCTCAGGTCATGCATGATCCTAGCATCCTGGGATCAGGCCCCGCATTGGGCTCCTGGCTCAGCAGAAAGCCTGCTTCTACCTCTTCTATTTCCGCTGCTTGTGTTCCCTCTCTTGCTGTCTCTCTCTCTCTCTCTGTCTGTCAGGTAAATAAATAAAATCTTAAAAAAAAAAAATGGTGAGCAAAGGCACACACCATCCCTGCCATGGAGGGAACTGTAGCCTCGTGGGAGATACAGACGTTAATCGAAGTTCCACCCAAGCCAACGGAAAACAACTGCTAGCACAGGCGCTGTGAAGGAGAGGGGCCTCGCTTGTCACAGACACCTCAGTCAAGGCGAGAGGGAGGGCTTCTCTGAGCAAGTCCTTTTTAGACCTTTTGAACTGAGGTCTAAAGAGGACATAGGGTTTAACTAGCCCTACAGGGGAGGTCGTAACTCTTCGGGGTCAGGATGTTTCTGTTATTAATGTTAGAATAAGCAAAAGCAGAGTGAAGGCAGAGCAATGAGGACTCCATGAGAACTGCTGCAACTCTCTATCTGGCAGGCTGACCCCTCTCCCAGACACCTCGTCTGTGTGCCTTTGATCTTCACACCTTCCTTCCTCATCAGAGGAAAAGGATCACTGCCCCAGAAACGGAGAGCTTGTGGCACCAACCTTGGTTCCTCCCCCACTGCACCCGCTCCATCCTCTGGCGTCCATAAAGCCAGCTTCCCCACAAAAATTGCAATACATTATTCCTGAAGATCTATTTGCAAGAAAAGACTTTGGGCACACCTGGCACATCCTACTGCTTAAAATTCAGCAAAAAAATGGAAGGTTTCTTTTTCCTTCCCTCATCTCCCCGTGAGTTGTGCTCACTTTGAGATCCACCAAGGTAAGCGTTGTGAGGTAGGGGGGTGTCGTGTGCTCTTTTCAGTACTTCAAAGTGTCAGGGGAAAAAAAAATATTCAACCACCTTTAGGCCTTCCAAGTGAACGCAGAGATCAGGTCTCTCTGCTTCTAGGTGGAACTGCCTCAACTCTGTACTGTGGTCTGATGATCCTGTACTAAGCGGAAGTCACGACTGACCACTGCGTGGTTTTAACACACAGTATAAAACATGAACTAATTCTTGCTTAGTAGTGCAGTTTGTTTATAAAAATCTATCAAAATACACTGTGGACTTGGAGGGATAAAGCATAATCCAGTAAGTTTCAGTCAGTGCAAAGCCTGGGGACGCTGATAAAGCAGAAGGAACCGGTTTTTGAAAGATCCTGGCTCCATCTGCTCCAGCTTCGTGAACTCACTCATCTCAGCTTTGCGAACCCAACTTCTGTTGTGAAGTAAGATCACGTCGGCCTCTCTGACAGTTTTAGAATCCGAGGTAGAGCACATAGCGCAGGGCCTGAGCAATGGTGGATAGTTCACAGGTGGAGTTCTGATGATGATGATGATGATGACAGTGACAAAGACGGTGATGATGGTGGGGATGGTAACAGTAATGATGATGATGATGGGGACGGTGATAATGATAACTCCCCATCTACAGAGATTCTGGATCAATTGGTTTGGGATGAGGTTCAGGCAACAGTACTAATTGAAACCTCCCCCAGATGGCTCTAAATATACAGCCAGGGTTGACGGCCACTGTCTTAGAGCAGCAGTCCTTAAACTCTCGATCTCAGGAGCTCTTTATACTCTTCAATATTATTAAGACCCCAGAGAAGTTTATTTTAAAACAAAATTTTAAAATACAAAAACACCTATGCAAATCTGTCATTAGCCAGTAGAGCAAGGACATCATCATATGTCACGCAGCTTCTGTAACACTCTCCTGGACACACATTTAAAAATGAGAAGGAAAAAGGCAAATAATGGCTTGTACTGTTATAAAAACAGTTTTGACTTCAATGACCTCCTGATGCTGCCTTAGACTAAACTTTGTACACCTAACTATTGCCTTCTGCACCCCCAACATTGCGCGTGTGCGTGCGTGTGCGCGCATGTGAGCACGTGCACACACACACGCACCATCAGCCTCCATCCCTGGCATCTCCGCCACACCTAGAAGAGGAATCACACCCTCTGACTCTCAGTCAATACAAGACAATCATATTCTACAAAGTCTGACAGATGGAGCATTAGAAAGAGGCTGGGTTGAAGCTTTCCTCGGCTCTGGCTCCTTAAAACAAACGATGAAAGATTTGCAAAGTAAATGAGTTCTGCATGGGCAAATAAATGGTTTTTATGCACCCTCAGACTCTTTGGAAACAGCCTAGACATACAGCACATAATTGCTTCACCAATCACACATTACCTTCCGGACTGGCAATAACAAACAAGGCCCCGTCGGCTGACCCAGATGAGTAGCAAAGGTTGCAAACTGGCCACCCGTCGGAAAGATCAGAGTCACAGACAAGTTCATCTGGCCCACACAGTGTTATTTTAAAATACTGATTGATTCCCAACATTAAAAGCCAAGAGAGTTCACATGTTTTTAAAAAAATCTGGATTTGGGCCTTTTTTTTTTTTTTTTTAACCTGGTAATACTAAGGCTTTGTTTCCACAGAGGGTTGGAGCAGAGGGGTAAATATGCCTTCAGATGGTGGTTGGGTTTCTTTGGTACCGCAACCCACTTCTTTCAATTCTATCACCTGCTATGCCCACCAGGTTCTGTATTTGGTGTCATATATTCTTCGAACTGATACAGCAGCCTTTATTTCGAAAGTTCATGGATCCTGAAGGCCTCTCCTTTTGTGTAAACTATTTTAGTAAGGTTAGACTCACTCCATTTACACACAGGTCAGGATTACTATAACCTCTACTATCCAGAAGCTCCTCTTAGATCTGATGGGCATGAAGGAGGCCTCCAAAAAGCCAGGTGAGTGGGCATTAAGTCCATTGCAACTTTCTCCAGGTAAAGGCATCACACTTGACCAATTTACTTCTATTTTACACATAATTCTATAAGCTTGTTCCAATCAGATTTTCTAGTTCAAAGATGAAAAGAATTAGGAGAAAAAAAATTTCAGGTTGTGAACATAAGAAGGAATCCTTTCCCTTCCAAACAACAAAAAAACACAGTCCAAGGAATTTTTTTCATCAAATTAATGGTAGATATAGAAGGAAATACTCTTCCTAACTATAATGCTATAATAATTAAGACAGTGTGGTATTGGTAGAGGAAGAGACACATATATAAATAGAACAGAATAGAGAACTCAGAAATAGGCCCACACAAATATATCTATTAATTTTGACAAAGGAGCAAAGTAATTCAATGGAGGAAAGATACCCTTTTCAATAAATGGTGCTGGACAAGTAGACATCTACAGGCAAAAAATTAACCTCAATCTAAACCTCAACCATTTATAAAAATTAACTCAACAATGGGTATAAGACTGATGAATCACAGATCTGTACTCCTGAAATAAATAATATATTATGTATTAATTTAAAAATAGTTTAATGTAAAAAAATTAACTCAAAATGGATCATGGACTTAAAAATATAAAACTATAAAATTCCAGAAAAAAATGGAGAAAATCTTTGGTACCTAGGACTCCACAAAGTTCTTAGACTTGACACCAAAGACATGATCCATAAAAGGAAAAAGTGATAATTTGGAATCACCAAAATTAAAATGCTTTGTAAATTATCCTATTAAAAGGATGAGAAAACAAATCACAGACTGGGAGAAGATATTTGCAAATCACATATCTGACAAAGAACTTATATCTAGAATATACAAAGAACTCTCAAAGCTCAACATTTAAAAAACAAACCATGCAATTAGAAAATGGGCAAAAGGGGATGCCTGGGTGCCTCAGTCAGTTAACTGTTGGGTTCTTGATCTCAGTTCAGGTCTCAGGGTCATGAGTCCAAGTTCATGAGCCCCCACATTGGGCTTCACACTGGGCATGGAGACTACAAAAGAAGGAAGGAAGGAAGGAAGGAAGGAAGGAAGGAAGGAAGGAAGGAAGGAAGGAAGGAAGGAAGGAAGGAAGGAGAAAGATAGGAAGGAAGGAAGAAAAAAGGGCAAAAAACATGGACAGACATTTCACCAAAGATAATAAGCAAGGGGCACCTGAGCGTCTCAGTCATTAAGGGTCTGCTTTCGGCTCAGGTCATGATCCCAGGGTCCTGGGATAGAGCCCCACATCAGGCTCCCTGCTCAGTGGAGACCCTGCTTCTCCCTCTCCCCTTGCTGCTCCCCCTGCTTATGCTCTCTTTCCTCTCGCTCTCTGTCAAATAAATAAATAAATAAAATCTTTTAAAAATATATATAATAAGCAAATGACAAGTAAACACATGAAAATATATTCAACATCATTAGCCATTAGAAAAAAGCACATTAAAACCCCACTGAGAAATCACTCCATACCTATCACAATGGCAAGAATGAAAAAATAGTGATAACAACAAATGCTAGCAAAGATGTGGAGAAACTGGATCACTCATACATTGTGATAGAAATATAAAATGGCACAGCCACTCTAGAAAATTGTTTGACAGTTCCTTTTAAAACTAAAAATGAACCTATCATATGACCCAGCAATTGCACTCTTGGACATATATCCCAGAGAAATGAAGATTTAAGTTCATACAAAAACCTATACACTGATGTTTTATGTTTGCTTTATTCATAATGGCCCCAAACTGGAAACTATCCACATACCTAAGGGGCGACTGGTTAAACAAACTGTAGTACATCCATACCAGGGAATACTACTCAGCCATAAAAAGGAAAGAACTATTGATTAAACCCAATGACTTTAATGAACCTCAAGGAAATTATGCTGAATGAAGAAAAGCCAATTTCAAAAGAATACTTATTTCATGGTTCCATATATATAACGCCCATTAAATAATTATAGAGATGGAGAACAGATGAGTAATAGCCAAGGGTGAGGGATGAGGGGAACAAGGTGGGTGTGTCTACAAAGAGGGAGATGTGTGGAGTGGCACAGTTCAGCATCTCGATTGCAATGCTTACATGGAGCTACGCATGCAATAAAATTACATAGAGCTGCAGACACACACAAATGAGTGTGTGTGTAACTGGGGTAACCTGAAAAAACTCTGTGGGTTGTACCAAGGCCGGTTTCCTGGTTTTGTCATTGTACTGTAAGAACGCAAGATGCTAACACTGGGAGAGACTGGCTGAATGGTGCTCAGAACCTCCTGTCTACTTTGCACCCTCCTGCCAATCTGCAAATATTTCTAAATAAAATGTTTTTTTCTAAGGCTACATCCTTTAATTTTAGAAGGCCCCTTTTACTATTGGAGCTCATATTTCTCTGTGATGATCGAGATACAGCACTAGTGGTCCCTGGCCTCCAGGAGCTCACAGTCCCTGCTGATGTATTCTGTAACCCTGGCCAAGCCACTTCTCTTCCCTGGCCCTCGATTTCCCATCTTCGAAATGAAAACCGAATGACTATTAAAAACCCCCGCAGTTCTTGAGATGAAGGGCCTCAGGTGGCCTGAAGGGGCTGCCATGAAATATAAATGTGGGCTTTTTAATCAGTTAACCATATGAGACAGAGGGCAAAAACCAGGGCATGACAAATAAGGAGACATGTAAACGAGGACCATTAGACATCTGCTCTGGGCCCTGGGGCCTGACTGGTGTCGCCAGCTGGCAGAGTATGAAGACGATGGGGGCTTCTGGAAAACATGTGAGTGGAGCTCTGGGGGGAGAAATGAGAAAGATGTGGGAGTAGTGCCAGTCCCCACATGATTCAGCCACACATATGTGCGGGTATGAAAGACTCAGCCTGCAAGCCAGACTCCACCCTGGCCTCTCCAATCCCCACCAGGTGGCAGGATTGGGTCACGGCCTTACTGCCTAAGCTGGTGCCCAGACACCAGCGAACTAAAGGCACCTCAATCAGTCCCGTGGCTTCAAATACTCTTCGCCAACGACGTCCATGTTTACATCTTAGCTCTCACCTCTCCCATGGAATCAAGACTTGTTTGTCTAACCGCCAATCTCACATTCATATTTGGCATCTCAAACTGCAAATGGCCAAAACCAAACTCTTGCCTTCCTGTCATCCAAACCCGCTTCTTCCCAATCTGCTCCCTCAGGAATCAGCACCCCCGATCTGCCATTCCTCTACAGTCTATTAACGAGTCCTGGTGACTCCACCTTCCCAGATATATCCCAGCTTTGTCCACTGCCCTCCAACCCCACTGCTACTGCCCAACCCCAGGGGTGGGGCTCTTCTTTCCACCTCTGGACCTGAGTCCCTGCTGTACCCCTGTCTCAATAAGATGATCCTTTTACAGTGTACATTAGGGCCTATCACTCCCCAGCTTAAAACCCTCCAATGGTTTCCTGTCTCACTTAAAATAAAATCCAGGTTCTTTAGCTCCCTCATTCTCTGTGCTGCACTGGCCTCCCTCAGTTCTTCCAATATGGCGGGGCTTCTGTACTCACTGTTGCCTGTGCCCAATGCAGAGGCTCCTCCCCAGATGTTCTCATGCCCGGCTCTTTCTCATGGGCACCCCTAAGAGACCTTCCCTGACCCCAACCTCTCTCAGGTTACATACCTGCTGCCCTCCCCAACATGTTTCATTTTCATCATAGAGTATGTCACTATCCGAACATTTTCTTAATTCCTTATTCATAATTGGTGTCTTGCCTGTCCACCATTGGAACATAAGCTATATGTGAACAGGCACCTCGTCCACCTCGTCACTCCAGTGGCTATAACATAACCTGTTACCCAGAAGATGTTCAGGAATATTTGTTAACTGAATGACTTACTAGAGGCTGCCTGTGCACCCCTGGCTGTGGAAGTATGTTTGCCCTGGTCTCCTGATAGACAGCAGTTCTCCCACTGTGACCGCAGGCCTGCCTTGATTTATTGGACTGAACCTAACCCCCAGCCCTCTGTAGCTTATCATTCAGGCCCCAGCTTACATGTGGTTTTCAAGGAAGGCTATCTTCATTATGCCCCTACAGGGCCCTCCCTGAAGAGAGAGAGAATATGATCAGCACCCACCCCTGGGAGGAGAAGTTGCTAATCAGATGCCCTGACATGCACTGGGGTGCCTTTGACCAGAAAGTGGGCTGATGGCCCGTGGCTGTGCCCATGTCCGCTTACTCCCTACTCTCCGCACAGGCAGAATGGGCCCCCTTGCCATTGTGGAATACTCTGAGGAAGGCCATGGTTCCTGAGACAGATTCTGGCCATACTCTCCCTCAAGAGAGAAGGTCCAGCCATCCCCCTTTCCTCCTTCTGTTTCCTCTCCCAGGCAGTAAATGTACCTGGTCAAAGCCTTCTGGAAAGAAGCCCAGCTGTCCATCACACTTTCTGCATAACAACTCTCATCCATGTGGCTGGCTTGTACACACTTAATCATCTAGATTCTAAGAGGAAGAAACTTGAGTGAAGCCCTTCTCCAGCCTTGAGCCAATCCATGGACCCTCCCAACACAGATCCCACAAGAGCCCTATATCAAGTGCCATCAGATGCTTGCCTAATTGTTTACAGAATTAGTCCTTTGTTCTCTGTTAAATGCACATATAGATTCCTTTATAGGGAACACAAGAGGGAAGGAGAGATATGTAGTAAGATTCACCACCAAATCTTACCCCAAAAACTTCATTAAATAAGGTGCACAGCACATGGTAGGTACTCAACATATCCATTGATTGACTGAGTTCAAGTAGAAAGGACAACATAACTTAAGATCCTAGGGGTAGGAAGATGCCTGGGTTGGAGAGACCAGAATTGGGCTGCATTGTTGAGAAAGTCCCAACCAGCACCTTAGTGATGAAGAAAGTCACCCCATGAAATTTAGAGATTTCTAGAGGTTGCTATTTCATCACACCCTTCTGCAGGCTGATCCTTCCTCCTCCACTCGCTGGTATGAAAAGCTTTTTCTCCTCCCGGGCTTGTGTGTGAGAACCCCTGTGGCAAACAGTACACAGGAGTTTTACTGTCACTTTCATCCAATAGTCCAGATGTGTGGCTAGTTTGAGGACACCTAAAGTTGGCTTGTCCGCTAACTCACCCTTTGGTTTGGGAAACCTAACCACATCTCTGACCTTTTCCCAAGCATCAGCTTCCTCATTTCCTTCATCCCTTATAAGTTACAGCACCTCTTCTCAGTAATTTGCCCCAAGGCCCAAATCCAATGTTAATAAAAATTATTCTTTGGGGGGCACCTGGGTGGCTCAATTGGTTGAGCGTCCTGACTCTTGATTTCGGCTCAGGTCATGATCTCAGGGTCATGAGATCGAGCCTCATGGAGGACTTCGTGCTCAGCACTGGGTCTGCTTCTCCCTCTGCTCCTTCCCCCTGCTCTCTCTTTCTCTCAAATAAATAAATAAATAAAATCTTTTGAAAAAATCATTCTTTTGTAAATTTTCAATCATATTTTCAAGTTCTTATTTTACAATTCTCTTTAGTAAGAGCATCTAAATGAAGATTTTCATCTGAGAACGGTTAAAACTCAAAGATGTGACCATGGCCTGAAGATTCCTGTTAAAATGGCTAGAAGGAAGTGGTATTATGACAATCTAGAAATATGTTAACAGTGGTTGCTTTTGGAAGACAGAATTAGGATGATTTTCTCCCATTTTTCTATACTTTCCAATTCTCTAAAAAGACCTTATCTTACTTTGATAACCAGGACCAAATCCAAATACTTAAAAAGACCAACACTCACAAACATGGAAACAAGGGCAGAAAAGAAACCACTAAAAGGCCAGAAATTATACTTAATGTGAGAAGAAAAATGGGGATCTGAGGGGTTGGAAATGTTTTCCCTCTATGCTGTTTCCAAAGTTTCTCAACAAGCCTTACTGCTTTTAAGAATAAAGTATCAAATAAACACTATGCTTATGAGAAATCAAATTCATGAAGAAGGGGAGAAGGTCTTCGAGATATCTTGCCAGATGCTCCACTTCCATGAATTCATGTTAACAGAATATGGTGTCATAAGACCAGCAAAGCATACGATTGTTGCAAAATCAGGGAAAACCACTTCACATCATCCCTTGGCTTCCCAGGCCAGTGTCATAACCGAAAACACACGTCGTGGTTGATTGTGTGTCATAAATTAGAATGACATGGCAAGAAAAGACAAACAAAAACCCTCTGACTAACTAATGGCAGCCAACACAGATGGCCTGGGTAGCTCCACATGCTGGTCTACAAAATCCAGGAAGAAGCAGCTTCTGTGACCACAACAGGATGGATCTTGTGCCCTTAATGAACAACATTTGCATTAGGATCCCCCATTTGCATGCCACTTTCCTGCTCATTATCTTATCTGATCAGTCCTAGAAGGTGGCAAGAAAGGTATTATTAGAGCTGACAAAAGACTTGTGTACAAGAAAGATAAAGAATAAAAATATGGAACTCTTTTGTAATATTTTAAGACCCAATTACATTGGAGGTTGGGAGGTTCACACACATATCCAACCAAGCAATTCTCTGTAACACAAGCTGGGGGTCCTATAATTCAATTAATTCTAACCCATGTTTCTGGAGAGGGTGTCAGATGCCACAGGTTAAGGGTTCAGTCCCATGAGACAGCTCTCCACTTCAGATGCCTGTCACAAATAGTAGGTCTCCAGGTTACCCACAACTTCTGTCTGACTTGGCTACAAATCAGGGGTTTCCATGACCCATCCTTGGGTTTGACTAATTTGCAAGAATGGCTCACAGAACTCAGGGAAACACTTACTTATGTTTACTAATTTATTAAAGGATATGATAAAAGATATAGATGAACAGCCAGATGGAGAGAGTGATAGGGTGACGTCTGGGAAGGTCCTGAGCGCAAGAGCTTCTGTCCCCATGGAGTTGGGATGCCTCACCCTCCCAGTGCGGACATGTTCACCCACCTGGAAGCTCTCTGAACCCTGCACCATCATGCTTTTATAGAGGCTTCCTCACGTAGGCATGATCAGCCATTATCTTTGTTTCCGGCCCCTCTCCCCTCTCTCATGGTAAGTCTTTGTAGTGACCATTCCTCATTAAGAGCCCACCCAGAATAGCCTCAATAGGACAAAAGATGCTCCTGGTGCTCTTATCACTTAGGAATTTATAAGGGTTTTAGAAGCTATGTGCCAGGAATTGGGGCAGAGACCAATGTAAATATTTTCTACTATCTCATATCTTCCAACACAGTAAGACAAACCACCAAACTTTTTAAATGGGCAAAAGATTTGAACAGTCCAGAAGCTTCACCAAGAAGATACGTGAATAGTCAACAAGCATATGAAAAGATGCTTAACATTGTTAGTCATCAGAAAAATGAAAATTAGAACCGTAATGAGATGTCTCTCTGTACTCGCTTAGATATCTAACATTAAATAGAACAAAAAGTGTTCGCAAAGACATAGAACAGCGGGAACTCTCACTCAATGCTGGAGGGAATACAAAAAGGTAGAGCAGTTACAAGGAACTCTTTGGCAGTTCTAAACAAAGTTAAACATATACTTACCATAAGACCCAGCAATTCTGATCCTAGTTACTTAACCAAAAGAAAAGAAAACATCAGTCCACACAAAGACTTGCTCGTGAATGCTTCTAATAGCTCTACTCATAATCGTTAAAAGCTGGAAACAGATCAAATGTCCATCAACAGTTGAGTGAATAGCCAACTATGGTACATCTACAAAACAAATAACATAACTACTCAGCAACAGAAAGAAATTAACTATTGACAAACAAACAAAAAAACACACAGCCACATTTCAGAAACAAGCTGAGCAAAAGAAGTCAGACACAAAAGACTACACAGTATATGATTTCACTTTTATGAGATTGTAGAAGAGACCAGCTGAAAGTCAGTGGCAGAAAGTAGCTGAGTGGCTACTGGGGGATGGGGGATTGGCTGCAAAGGGAAATAAGGGAACTTAGGAGGTGATGGCAACATTCTATGACTTGACTGAGGTAGTAGTTTCACAAGGGTTTTGTTTGTCAAAACTCACTAAGCTGCACATTTAAAAACGGGTGTTCTGTGGGGCACCTGGGTGGCTCAGTGGGTTAAGCCTCTGCCTTCAGCTCAGGTCATGATCCCCGGGTCCTGGGATCGAGCCCCGCATCGGGCTCTCTGCTCAGCAGGGAGCCTGCTTCCCCCTCTCTCTCTGCCTGCCTCTCTGCCTACTTGTGATCTCTCTCTCTGTCAAATAAATAAATAAAATCTTTAA
>CM052811.1:32888773-32913516 GCA_028533885.1 Nasua narica | reverse complement strand
GAAGGGGAATGTCATGGAGGAAGTGAAGTATGAACTGAGTCTTAAAGGATTAGGCAGGGACACCTGGATGGCCCAGTTGGTTAGCATCTGCCTTCGGTTCAGGTCATGATCTCAGGGTCCTGGGATCGAGCCCCACATCAGGCTCCCTGCTCAGCAGTGAATCTGCTTCTCCCTCTCCCTCTGTGATTTCTCTCGCTCTCACTCTCTCTCAAATAAACAAATAAAAATCTTTAAAAAAAAAAAGAGGATTAAGCAGTGGACAAACTATGAGGAGGAGAAGGCGTTTCTAGGCAAAAAGAAAAGGTGGTACAATAGCACGGAAGCTAGAAAGAATATTATTGCATTCAAGGACTACAAATAGTTTGGGAGGACTAAAGTGCATGGTAGGAGAGAAGAGTAGAGGATTCCATGGTGGACCTTGCTTGCCATGCTCAGGAGCTTGGACTCATCCACAGAGGAGACAGAGAGCCAATGATGAGATGTGAGCAAGGGCTTGATGTCACCAGATTTGCTTTTTGGAGACATCCCTGTGGCTAATGTGTTGAGAATGGATGGATGGAGTTTCCATGTCAGCAAGCAAACCCATTAGGAAATGATTGAAAGGACCGAGGTAAAAAGGGAGAGGACTTGAATTACAATGAAGTATGAGGATGGAGAGAAATCTACAGATCCCAGGCAGTCATGAAATGCTCAAAAAAAGACCTATTCAAAGAACTGATGGTGGTTAATGAATGAAGGGATGGAAGAGTCCTTGGGTGGCAGTGACTGGGACACTTTCTGGTGAAATGGCTTATCCAGCGAGAACGGCAGTGGGGTAAAGGGAGTAAAGGGCTTCTCCCTTTTACTTTAAATATTTTTATATTATTTAAAACTCTTAAAATGAGCATGTATATTAACAAAAAGCCTAAGAAGGATATTTTTAAAATCACGACCAATTCTAACATAATTTTCTGCTTGCACATGTCATCAGTTAACTTTGACATATCACTTCTGCAACTATCACATCAATTGTCCTCCCTTGTGAAAACCTACTTTGAAAAATGGGTCATATGTGGCAGCCTCATAGATTCATTAGTACATACTGGAAGAGGATCCAACCTCTAATGCCAGGGAGAGAAAGGAATCCCAAGTCAGAGGTTGCTGAATTCTGGAATATCTATCCATTGTATTAAAGTATGGGCAGAATTTGTATAATACCTTTACACAATCAGACTTCCTCATTCCACATTGCTCAGTAATTAGGGAAGATTAACCACCTAGAGTCTGGGTTCTAGACTTGACTATTGCACCCAACAAATCCTGAATTGCTGTGGTAAGAACTTTGTATTTCCAGAAGACAGAAAACTCAGTTCCAGCCAACAAGGAGGAAGTAATTGGAGAAGTGAAATTAACTAAGTCCTGGAAGGAAATGGCCAAATCACCTTCAATTATGTAATAACCAGCAAGTAGAATACATACGCTTCAGACAGTTTAGGAGAGAAGTAGTTCATCATAGATTTTAGGAGCAAAGTATTTTTAAGCATTACTTTTTTAAAAAGCATATGATTGTAGGGGTAGTAGTCTTAAAGGGGTTTTTTTTTTTGACAGGGCTAGAACAATCTTAAAAAGGAAAGGACAAAGGAAATCAAACAACAGAGCTACCAGTAGCAGGTGAGAAAATGAAAAGGAATAAGGAAGAAATTCAGAAAAGGGAAGAGACAGAACTAGATACTCAGTTTGGAAAGTCCCAGTGCTACCCTGAGAGAAGGAGAAAGAAGAGAATTCACACAACATGTCACAGCCAGGTGGGAAAAGGAGGAAGGACAAGGGAACAGAGTTAACCCTCATCCTAAGAGGACAGTGTGGAAACATTTATGGGCAGAGTTGCCAAGATATGTGAATCCGCCAAACTAATGTCCTTTAGAATATTATCGAATCATTGAGAAAAAGGTCTGCAGATGGGCACTGTGGACAGCACAAGATGGGACCAAAAAATGTACATAACAATTAAAAGTGATTAAAAAAAAAAGGATCTGGTTTAGATTCAACGAAACTGTGTTTGAGCCATGGTTCCAGCATTTACTAGTAAGTTATCTCTGTCAGTCTCAGTTTTCACATAGGTGAAATGGGTCAATACTATCTATCTTAAAGTTTATTGCAAAGCTGATTAAGACAATGAAAAAAGTGCCTGGTACTCAATAAAGGACAGGTTTTTCAAAGTACTGTTTCTAAATTTATGTCTAAGAAATATGGTTTAATACAATGGTGTAAGACAGGGGCCTACATCCCATGACCTGCAGGACAAATCCAAATAAGCCCATTCCTTTACATATTATCTATGGCTGCTTTCTCATAACAATGGTAGGGTTGAGTAGTTGCAACAGAGACCCTATGACTCATAAAGACTAAAATATTTACTACTTGTCTTTTATAATGTTTCCAGACCCCTAGCGTAAGCAGCAGCAGAGCCCTGTGTTTATGGCTGACTATCTTATATCCATTACATGCAAGAAAGATACAGAGTAGAAACGCCTGGCATCCACCTCCCCTACCAAAGGACTTTTGCTGTTGAACCCAAAGGAAGGACAAGTTTTCATTGGCCTCTCAGAGGTAGAATAACAACTCAGCCAGTAGGGTGAAGTCTCTGCAGACCATATACCTCACCAAACCTAGTGGCTTGCTCATATATTTGAGTTCTCCTTGTTCTAGACCAGGGAGGAGAATGGAGCATCCCTGAAATCTGCCTGTCTGCCCTGAGTACCTGGATCCAGGAGGGGGGCAGACTCAATGGAGATGATGTTATAAGAGGAAGAGCAGAGGTCTCAAAACTAAAATCAGACTCTCCAATCTGAAATAATCTCTGAAACAGAAAGAAAAGGAGAGAAGTAGCCATGGAGACAGGCATAGCTACACAGGACATTTTAAATACTTTCAGATACCAGGGCACCTGGGTGGCTCAGTGGGTTAAGCCTCTGCCTTTGGCTCGGGTCATGATCCTGGGATCATCAGTCCTGGGATCGAGTCCCACATCGGGCTCTCTGCTCAGCAGGGAGCCTGCTTCCTCTTCTCTCTCTCTGCTTGCCTCTCTGCCTTCTTGGGATCTCTCTCTCTCTCTCTCTCTCTCTCTGTAAAATAAATAAAATCTTTAAAAAAAAATACTTTGAGATACCAGAAAGATGTATGGGAATGGTGGAAAGAAATGATAGACTCTTAAGAAGAATATCAGGAAGTCCATGCCAAGGATGAGATGGGACTTGGAAAATGGTGGAGACAGTCATGGCTTTATGCTTTTCAGTGCAAGAGAGTCAACAAGCACAAAATGGCCCATGGCAGAGAGCAGATATTATTACAACTACACATGATAATATAAGAACTGACCCATGATCATTTGTCTTCTTGCTCAAAATGAAGACCATTTGGGTGAGGCCAATCTTGCTAAGAGAGGCTAGAAGCTTAAGATCAGACATAAGGTAGTACCAAGGCACTTGCTGCTCTGAATAAATGCCAGTCTCCTGTCTTGGAAAAATGACCTTTCAGTGTAGAGAGCAACTTACAGGTGAGAAGGGCATGAGTGACTCAAAAGGGAAGAATCCTCCCAAAACTGGAGTTTCCCACTACATCCTGGCATTGTCAACTCCCCACTTCTGCTTGTTCCATTTTTTTGGGTCTGCGTTACCATTTACATCATCGTCACTCTTTCAGGCCCTCCCCCCGTGCAACTACTTCTATAGTGAGAAGTTTTCTGTTGATTAGGAACTGGAAGGAAGTGCTATGGCCTGAGTAGCCTCCTCGGAGAGACAGGGTTTGATACATGCATTGTGCAACATACTTGCCTGACACAATGAGAAGTTTCACTTCCTGAGACAGACAGGATGCTGCCAGGTTTGGGGTCCAGGCTATGGGGCTGGGATGAGACATGGCAGAACTGTAGAAACTACTACGTCAAGGAGCATTGCCCCATGGCTCCAAAATTTCCCTTGACCAAAAAGAATGGGAACTTATGCACCCTGGATACTGAAAGATGGAGAAGTAGATTCAAGATTCCTGACCTCAATCTCAAATCCTTAGAAATAGAAAGGATTAACTCAGAAATGATGCTTGAGTCTCTTGCATACCTCCCTTTCTGTCATTGGCTTTCATCCTCCTTCACTCAGCTTCTAATCACATCAACAGGAGGAGGGCATCTCTGTGTTCTCTGGCAGGAGAGCCCCCAGAGTTATCAGTCCTCCAGGTCTTGCTGACCCCACCATAAAGACTCCAAGGAAGATGGTAGTTCCTTCAACAAAGTTTGGGGACCACTGCTTAATTGACAGAGTGAAGCCCATGGAGGCAGATCCGAGAAGTCCATCAGGCTCCTTAGACTGGGTCTCTAAAGTATCTGCAGAGCAGACACCCGATTTTATCAGGGTTCAGAGTTGGGAACTGACTATTGCTTACCAAACTGACAAGAAATTGATGCATTGAACTGGATGCAGCTTTTTTTTTCTTTTTTAAGATTTTATTTATTTGAGAGAGCAAGAGAATATGAACCCGTGCGTGCCCACAAGGTGGGAGAGGAGTGGCAGGGGCAGAGGGAGAGGGAGTAGCAGGCTCCCCGCTGAGCAGGGAGCCAGCCGCAGGGCTCAATCCCAGGACCCTCGGATCATGACCTGCACTGAAGGCAGATGCCTAACCGACTGAGGCACCCAGGTGCCCCAAGTATGCAGCTTTTAGATCGCCTGTGGAACATAAAACTTACCAAAGCATTCTTATGTCTGTCTTCCTGATATCAAGGTCCTAGGAGCCAAATTAAGAATCAGAAGGCTGTTTGGTGAGCCAACTTGCTAGGCAATCCTTGCCCCACAGTAGAGTCTATTTCCCTCCTACCTGGAAAAGTCAGGGACTTTGTTCCATGAATAACACAGAGCAAGCACAATACCTGGCACATAGTAGGAACATGCTCATTTAAGGGAAAACGCTGTCAAATTCCTGCTCACCCATGCAGACAAGAAACTTAGACTGTCTCAGTTTGCATGCCAGACACTATGCCAGACTCAGCTCTAAGAATTCACAGCTTCCTAAGGGAACCAGATAAGCCAGCAAGGTTTCAATTCAGTGCTCTAAGTGCTATAATATAGATGTGCCAAAAGGGGTGGGGAAGGCCACATTCCTAGGCTCCATGCACAGTTTATGACCTAGTCACTCAATCATTCTACAGATGTGAAGGCTACCCTGGGCCAGTACTCTAGGCAGGTACTCTGCTGGTCTCTGCTGGACTTCAACAAAGTCTAGTGTATTTTGATACACTAACAACAAAATATCTAAAAGAAAAATAAAGGAAAGAATCCCATTTATAACAGTATAAAAACAATAAAATAAATAGGAATAATTTAACCAAGAAGGTGAAAGGTCCGTACACTGAAAACTATGAGACATTAATGAAAGAAATTAAAGAAAACACAAGTAAATGGAAAGTTCATGGACTGGAATAATTGACACTATTAAAATGTCCATACTATTTAAAGCCATCTACAGATTCAATGCAACAGTTATTAAAATTTCAGTGCCATATTTTACAGAAATAAAAAAAATACTGGAGCACTGGGGTGGCTCAGTCACTTGAGCATCCGACTCTTGATTTGGTTCATATCATAATCTTGGGTCATGAAATTGAGCTTCGCCTGTGCAGGGCAGGAAGCCTGCTTGGGATTCTCTTTCTCCCTCTCCCTTAGCCCCTTCCCCATCTGCTTATGCTCTTTCGGAAAGAAGGAAGGAAGGAAGGAAGGAAGGAAGGAAGGAAGGAAGGAAGGAAGGAAGGAAGGAAGGAAGGAAGGATCCTAAAATTCTTATGGCACCAAAGACCCCAAACAGCCAAAGAAATTTTGAGAAAGAAAAACAAAACTGAAGGCATCACATTTCCTAATTTCAAACTAAACTATGAAGTCATAATCATCAAAACAGTATAGTAATGGCATAAAAACAGACACATAGACCAAAGGAATAGAATTGAGAGCCCAGAAATAAGCCCATGCATATATGGTCAGCTAATATTTAACAAGGGAGTCAAGAATACTCAATGGAGAAAAGATAGTCTTTCTAATACATGGTGTTGGGATAACTGGATATTCACATGCAAAAAAATGAAATTGGAGACTCCTATCTTGCACCACTTACAAAAATTAACTCAAAATGTATTAAAGACTTAAAAGTAAGACCTGAAACTGTAAAGCTCCTGTAAGAAAATATTGGGGGAAAGCTCCTTGACACTAGTCTTGGCAATGGTTTTTGAATATGACACCAAAAGCACAAGCAACAAAAGCAAAAATAAACAAGGGGGACTGTCAAACTGAGCAACTTCTGCACAGCAAAAGAAACGATCAACAAAACAAAAAGGCAACTTCAGAATAGGAGAAGATATTTGCAAATCACAGGTAAGGGGTTAATATCCAAAATATATAAGGAACTCCTATAACTCAATAGCAAAAAATAAATAATCCACTTTAAAAATGGGCAGAGGACCTCAGTAGACAGTTTTCCAAAAAAGATATTCAGATGGCCAGCAGCTACATGAAAAGGTGCCTAACATCACTTATCATCAGGGAAATTCAAATGGAAAGCACAAGAACTAGTTGCCCCACATTTGTTAGAATGGATATCATCAAAAAGATAGGAGGTAACAAGTTTTGGTGAGGATGTAGAGAAAAAGGAAACCTAGAGCATTGTTGGCAGAAATGTAATTTGGTAGAACCTCTATGGAAAACAAACAATATAGAGGTTACTCAAAAAATTAAAACTAGAACTACCATATGATCCAGGAATTTCCCTTCTAGGTATATATCCAAAGGAAATGAAATCACTGTCTCAGGCATCTCCACTCTCACATTCATTGCAGCTTTATTCACAATAGCCAAGACATGGAAACAACTTCAATGTCCATCAACAGACGAATGGGTTAAAAATGTGATATATAAAGGAATATCATTCAGTCATAAAAAAGAAGGAAATCCTGCCAGTTGTGACCATATAATGGACCTTGAGGGTATTACACTAAGTGAAATAAGTCAGACAGAAAAAGACAAATGCTTTATTATTTCACCTATATATGGAATCTTAAAAAAAAAAAAAAAAGGCAAACTCATAGAAACAGAGAAAAGAATGGGAAGAGTTAGGTCAAACTTCAAGTTATAAGACAAATAAGTTCTTGGAATCCAATATACAACATGGTGACTATCATTAACCATGCCCTATCATATACTTGAAAGTAGCTAAGGGGTAGATCTTAAATGTTCTCACCATAAAAAGATAAATATGTATAATTATGTGAGGTGATGGATGTGCCAATTAATCTTATTGTGACAATCTTTTTGCAATAGGTATGTATAGCAAATGATTGTTTTGTACACCTTAAACTCACACAATATTTCTTTTTTAAATTATATCTCAACAGAGCCAGGGGGAAAAAACCAGTCCAATAACTCTTGGAGATATTAAGAGATACAGTAGCAGCTGGATATTCTTACAAAAACAATATTCCATTTTTCAAAGTTAAAAGAAAAATTATTTTAGGCAGAAAATACCTTATTATTAAATAATTAAATAATTAATTAATTTTTTGAAAAAGAAAACACCTTATTTGCATTTTAAAAAGGGATTGTGATCCTGAAACCTTGACTTACTTGATGTGGGAAACAAAGAAGAAAAAATATTAAATTTCCTTACTACCTATAGCCCACTGACAAGTCCTTGAAACAGTGGCATTTCTCTAGGGACTCAACTGCCTCAATGTCAATACTTAGCTGAGGGCCAAAGACAATCCCAGCCCAAACCACCACTCTCCTCCCCGCAAAATCTTGTAAGTCTACTTTAGCATATAAAAATTCCTTTAACATTTTCCTTTATCTCTAAACCCCCCAAAATACATTTTGACAATCACCCCCCCCTCAAGTATATGGCCCACTGATACACATCTAAAGGGTCTCATGAGTAAGATTTTGTTAGACAGTAATTAATGACCTTTTCCCAACAACAGTTAGCCCCCTCAAGGTCCTGGACACCTTGTTTCCAAATTTCTTAGAGATTTACTCTATCCTTAACCCCCCCCCCAACTTGAAAGTACATAATGAGCCACTCCTCAAGACTCTAGTGCAGCTCTTCCTGCCCACGGGTCCTTTAATAAAAACTTTTTTCACCAAAGACGTCTCAAGAATTCTTTCCTGGCCATCAGCTTTGAATCCTAACGTTCTTTCCTACATCATTATTCACAAACTTTTCAAATACATTCTCAATCTGGGCTTATTCATTGCTCATCAAGTATTGTTAGAGACTGCATGTATAACTGGCTAGGGTACCAGCACCTGGTCTGAAAGGGTAGAATGAGCTTATCTGCAAGGTTCTCACAGCCCCATCAAGAGCCTGAACCCCTGCACAACTGTATATTTTCTGCCCCATCCTAGGAGGCCACCTGTCTCCCCAGAGGCTTCTGTAATTAATCCTGAGCTCCCAAAGTAGAGAACAGTAACCTCAGTTCAGACTGGAAGGCTTACTGTCACTTCTTCATATCCCTTAAGCCATCTCCAAGTGGGAAGGCTCCTAAATGTAAATGCAATGCATGAGTGAGGGAGCCTGTTTGTGTAGGTATCTGTGTGTCCGCCATTTTGTTCCAGAGACCCTAAATTAAAATAGTACTCTAACCTAGGAAAATCCTATATTTTGATACTGACATCATTTGTGTAACAGTTGTCAGAAAAACAATATATATTTACATAATGACACATTAAAAAATGTGTCATCATTTGCTACCTCTTGCCCTTCCATGGACTAGACAATTACTTCAGTTTACCCCTCCCCCAGATTCCCACTGATGCTCTTTTTTTTTTTTTTAATTTGGTTGTGAAATCAGTTAAGGGGAAATTCTTCAGCTCTCTACTTCTGCTTTTTAAAGAACATAAAAGTGGGGTAGAAATTGGCAGATGGCATAGCGCTTCGAGGCACAGTGGTCCACTCCAGGATTCTATTCACTCCAGCCAGTCTTCATTACTCAGGTACAACTTGAACTAACTCTTCTTTATGACTAGGTTCCAGTCAAGTCTCTCTGTCTCTCTGTCTCTCTTCCGCCCTCCCTCACCCTTCCTCTCTGCCTGAGGGCTGGGCTTTTTACAAAAATGCCACATATATTATAGTTATGATTTGTGAAATATTCTGGGAATGAGTATTGCTTATGCAGCAGCTGACATCTGAGAGATCAGGGTCAAAGTCTCTGCTCCAGATCTAACAAATACACTCCTGGTTTGGGTTCGGTTTAGCAAATGTTTCCTCTGGACCCAAAGGAAGGCTCTTTCATACGCTCGCTCATTCATTTAAAGATTGTTCCTTTACATGCCTGCCATGTGCCAGGTGCAAAGGGAAACTCACATATGAAGGCCCTTGTGGAGACTGGCATGGCAGGAGTCGCTCATTTTCTCCTCTTTACACAGGTTTCTGAAGCAGCCATGGCAACAGTACCTGAACCCGCCAGTGAAGTGATGTCTCGTGGCTACAGGTCAGTGGGGAGACTGAGACCAGCAATGCGAGCAGAGCTCCTCTTTCAAGAGTGGAGTGTTATCTGTGCTTGGAAACCAGATCTGTCCTCCAAAATGCCTCTTCCAGTGGCAAGCACGGCTCTAAGTTAACCTGGTTTAAAAGACCGATTTCCCGCTGCAAGTCCAGCCTTTGGAGCCATAGGCCATCCAGATGTTGCTTCTGCAAGGGCTTCTTGCAGATGGCAAATAGGAAGAGAAGATTCCAAGTGCACAGTACAGGGGACCTCTTGGCAAAGTTTGGCTTGAGAGACAGGAAAAGCTCATCGGTGAAGTGGGTGGAAGTTCGGTCTCAGGATCCAACAGGGAGTACCCAGGACATCTACCCTGCCTCCTATGCCATTCCATGTGTATTACCACAAAACTTACCGGCAGCTTTTGGCAACTTTAAGGGACATACTATTTGCAGTTTCCTATTAATAATGAAGACTGTTTGCGGGGAATTTTAAAAAAAGAAAACTTGTCTGGGAGAGATACTTGAGCAATCTCTCTGTTTTCATTACAGTGACAACGAGAATGACCTTTTCTTTGAGGCTGATGGTCCTGGAAAGATGAAGGTGAGACCATGGGCTTAGCCCACAACTCCTGGAGAGGAGACTCTGACATGGGAGAGTCTCCGGGACAAGGGTTCTGGGACACCTTGTTTCCATGGCATTTTGTGATGCAAGAACTTTTTTACCTCTTCCAGTGAGGCAGACACAGATGGATCTGCATGCTGACTTGGTCACTCATTAAGGCTTGGTGATGATGGCCATGCTTGCAGAGGGCAAGGAGGAATGGCAGTGGTGATAAAGTTTGCTTCATCTTGTTAGGAAGGCAGCCAAGACTCCACGCAAATTTGATTTTCCTTTTAGGAGAGGGTTCCGCCTACATACCTCACTTAAGTCCTTGGGAACTAATGTATGCCTGGTCTCCTTTAACGGTAGAATTATTTTTCCTCCCAGGGGTGGAGCTTATGACAATAAGATGTGGATGATGTAAACAAAAGATGAATTAAGAGTTGAAAGAAATTCATTCGCTTGCTGTTTGACCTTAAGTCATTTCACCCTCTGGGCCTCTGAAAAATAAGGGGAATGAACCAGATGATCTTTGAGCTCTTGGCATCCTGTAACCTTCAATTCTGAAATATCGTCAATGGTCGCTAAGTTTATCCCTGGAAATGGGGGCTTCTCTGACTCTCAACCTTACTTGGAGCCATTTTAATGTTCGAGCTGTCCCTTCTCTTCTGTATGAGGCCCGATGACTTTCCAAGGTGGTACAGCCATCAACCCAGCTAGGTCATTCGGACAGATTGCAAGCAGCTACTTTTCTCTGCCTTTTTTTTTCTTCTCCCCAATTCTTGGCAGCCTCCCCTAGCCTAATAATCCAGTCCATACCCTTGTAAAAAGCACATTTCTTTAAATGTTTTTAAACCAGTCACTGGTTTACTCCAACCCTGGGTGGGGTGTGGCTTCTCTGTCCGGCCCTTACCCCCACTGCTCCTTCCAGCAGCTGGGCTCATTCTCATTGGGAGCCTCAGCTCTGGACAGGAACTTCCGGTCACACTCAGCTTTCCTCTGTGTGGTTAGAGGCCTCTTTAACTGTCCTTTGAGAGTTCAAACCGTTATCAGGCCTCCAGGGCAGCCTCACTTAAGCCTTCATCCAGGTTCTCTGAATAACGGGAAAGTGGGAACGTATTTCACAAACAGTAACCACTTTCAAAGTATTTGTAGAATGCTTATAAGACAGTGTTTAGGAAAAAAAGAAAGAACTTGTACAGGATAATCAAAAACCTGTTGAATGAACATAGATGAATGGAAACTGTAATGATCACCATTGCCATGAAGAATGAAATACATAGTGTTAAAGCATTAGGGATACAAAAAGACACAGAGGGTAAGAAGGTATAAATTTACGGTCGGGTGGGGCAGTGTATAAAAAAGATAAATGAGGTAGACACGGGTTTTATTCTAAAAGAACACCACATAGGCCAGCAGAAAGCCCACAGTTCTGGTTTTGGGTCTGCCTCTAACTTGCCACAGGCCCTTGGATAAACCACTGAACCTCTCTGGGCTTCAGAGAGAGGAGAGTTTGGCATTAGGAGCTCAGTTTTCTCCAAGGTCCCTTTGGCCTCTCTGTTGGGAAAATAGGAGTTCTCTGGCCCGACCACCGTAACACACTCTTCTGGGGTCTCTCCACAGTGCTGCTTCCAAGACCTGAACGACAGCTCTCTGGAAGATGAGGGCATCCAGCTGCACATCTCCCACCAGCTCCAGAACAAGAGTCTGAGCCATTTCGTATCTGTCGTTGTGGCTTTGGAGAAGCTGAAGAAGATAACTGTACCCTGCTCACAGCCCCTCCAGGATGAGGACCTGAAGAGCGTCTTTCATTGCATCTTTGAAGAAGGTATTTACTGAGAACCGAGGGTAGACAGGAGATCTCTGGTCATTTGCTTCTCAGGGTCCATAACTCAACAGTCAACTAAACTACTCCGAAGCTGAAGCCTTTTAAAAGTAGAAGGCCCGGTATTGAGAGAAAAACAGAGGAGCCTAGACACCAAGTGAATTAACTCTTTAGTTGAAACTATTCTTGAAGACCTTGATAACTACTCACACTTGCCAGTCACTCCACCAGTCTCAGAGGCTCTCGTTTGCATTACCTCCCTCAAGTCTCACAATGTACTCGTTGGGCTAGTGTTACTGTCATTGCCATTTTATGTGAGTAGAGCTATTGCTAGTCCATAGCAAGCCTGAATCCACATCTCATGGTGCCAGCTCCAATGTTCTCACATACCCTACCTTCTCCCCACCAATGTTGTAATCAAAGTCTGGCTATGCATGCTCGGACATCCTCCAAAAAACAAATTCTGCTGCCTTCTATAATCTGGCCTGCCCTTCCAATTTTCCTCCTAAACAACATATATGCTCCACATTTCAGAACCCATCGTCTTTGAAAAGTGTGATGATGACGCCTTTATGTGTGATGCTCCCCCGCGATCCCTAGACTGCAAAATCTGGGACGTAACCCAAAAATCCCTGGTGCTTTATAACTCGTATGAGCTTCGGGCGCTCCACCTCAATGGGACTAGTGTGAACCAACAAGGTAACTGGGCACATCTTGATTCCTTTCTTGGCCTCCCAGCTGCTTGCTAATTCTCCACATTTTTAACAAAGTAGGCAAACTTATTATTTGCCTTATTAGGCGAATTATGAACATAAATGAAAAAACATATAATAATGAACATGTAAACTTTTTGTTTTGGTCCTAGCAATGACACCAGATTGATTCCCTTAGTGTGTTCATTTTTCAGCAAGAGACAGAGACTTGGAGAAATTAGAATGCTCAGCACACCCAGGACGAGCCAAGTCTTTGAATGATAGTGCAATGTCAATGCTTCCATTAGAAAGGGGTCATTTGATGGACATGACCTAACTGCCTGTGGGTTCCTTTTTCCTCTTGTTGAAGTTGAAACTAGAGTGGCAAACAGATAATGTGTCCATCCTCACTCCCAACCCTGCCCCCCTTAACCCAAACATCCTTCCCGCCCAATACCAGATGGCTCCTTGTAGGGAAATTTTACTGACAAGCAGAAACTTCTCTCTCTCTATTGCACATAGCAAATGTTTCAAGTCTGGAGAGCCCATTACTTGTGGAAATCTGCCCGGCACCTTGCCACCATGGCTGAACCCTGTATGCAGGGGCACAGCCACGGGAGGAGCTGAAAGGAGCAGTCTGTTCCCTTCCAAGGCTGCTGACCTTGGAGAGAGGCATCTCAGCCAGGCCCAGACAAACCTGTTTCTTTAGAATTGGGTTGTGAGCATGACCTAAAGGCCCCAAGTGAGATGGCTGTGACTAAGGAAAATTAAAATGAGTGTCTATTTGGAGTCACTTTTCCTAGCTAAGCCTCCCCTCTCCCAAGCTCCTCCCACTTGTTGTTACATGTTCCTGAAACAGATCTGTGCCTGTTTTCTTTTGGGAGTCCTAATCTGCCTCTTTTCTTGCCTTTCACATTGATCGAATGGTTTTGCTCATTTGGATGGGCACACCACTGGCCCAAAATGGCTTCCTTCCATTTTCAAAACTTAATCCCCGAATTCTTCACTGTCACTGTGATGTGGCTCTAAGAACCCCCCAGATCTTCTTTGGAGAAAAGAATCAACCAACTAACCCTGCTACTGTCTGTGGGAAGCCAAGTTATCCTATCTGTTAGGCCATGGGAACCTCAGTGTGGGTGCCCACAGCAGATGTTAATTGCATGAGTCCTGGGCTTAGAGTCCAGTGGCTGGGCCAACTCTGCACTGCCGTGTGTTCCTGACCACAAGGCCCCTTTCCTTTCTTTAGCGGTGTTCCGCATGACCTTTGTGCAAGGGGACGAAGATAATAACAAGATACCTGTGGCCTTGTGCATCAAGGAAAAGAATCTGTACCTGTCCTGTGTGATGAAAGATGGGAAGCCCACCTTGCAGCTGGAGGTGAGTGAGTACCAGGGGCTGAAGGCTTCCCAGGCTCTTTTCAAACACCCTTAGGCCTCACTTACTTCCAAGACAACCGCCCTTTCCCTGCCCAGGAAATTTGAGAGCAGAATACTTGGTAATTTTGCATAAATGTAAATAAATTTAATGTAATTGTTAGATGTATGCAATTTTTACTCCCACCACAGAAAATTAAGTCATTTTGCTGATATTATTATGTCCTGCCATTGTTACCACCCAACAGATGATACAATGTTAGGATTAGAAGGATTCTCCCATTGTAGAGTTACTCCAATGGATAAGTGACACTTTGGGAAATTAATCCACTCAAGCGAGCTGTCACCTGTCATCTCCTCCACTCCCCAGATCATCCTCCGCCCTACTCCATTCCCAATCAGCTTTCCCAACAAGAGTTTCATTTCTAAGTTGAAGTCATTTTAGCCAGGGCCATAAGGAAAACTAGAGCAAAAGTCCCTGGAAATTAGCTACTCCTAAAGTTTTAATCCAATTTTCACTTTTTAATAAAATTTCCACCTATATTACACTCTCTGCAATTTGATACTAAGTCTCAGAAAAGAGTAAGAGCTCTTTCAGTCACTACACAGAAAGTTGCGGTCACCAAGATAAATCAGGAATCTGGATCCTGGTCCTATGACACATCAGTTTCCTCTCTAGCTGAGCCAGAGAGTAACTTCACTAGAGTGTCTTTGTCTCTTCCCTCATAAAAATTCTTATTTCTGTTTTTCTGCAGATGTTAGACCCCAGAGTTTACCCAAAGAAGAAGATGGAAAAGCGATTTATCTTCAACAAGATAGAAATTAAGAACACAGTGGAATTTGAGTCTTCCCAGTTCCCCAACTGGTACATCAGCACCTCTCTAGCAGAAGCAATGCCTGTCTTCCTGGGAAATACCAAAGGTGGTCAGGATATAACTGACTTCACCATGGAATTCTCTTCCTAGAGACCTGTACTCAGAGAGTCTACAAGTGCTGAGTAACTCTTGGCGCTGGTGGAAGGGGAATAGAAGGGTTTAAACATGACCTCAAGCTGAACTTCACTATCGAATCAGTGCACAGCTGTCTTCCCTGAATCACTGCTGATAAGATCTCCTGCCTACCAGCCAGGTGGAATAGCCCCCTCTTCCCAGGGCCAATCTTCAGACCCCCTCTACTGAGTCAGGTCTCTCTCGTCTCTTCTACTCTACTCACTCGAAGCCAGTCTGGCAGAGGCCGTTACACCTTAGGTTCAAAGAAACCCTCTGTCCTTTGTGCCCAGCTTCTGATGAACGACCATTTAACTATTTATTTATTTATTTATTTATTGGTGGGTTATTCTATTTAAGTCAAGAGGGCCAAGAAGCATCAGTGTCTGTGAAAGAGTCCACTCTTCAATACTATGAAATGAATTTAATTTGCACTAATGTGTCATCTTTATATCAAGTCTTTTCACCAAGGCTGAAAAACGTATAAGCTCAGATTGTTTAAATAGGAATATTTATGAATGATTAAGTATAATCACACTGCTTCAATGATTCTGAAATAAATTTCACTGAAAAAAAAATTTTTTTCCACGTGGTAATTGCCTTTTCTTGGATCTGACACAGAAGAGTAAAGATAAATGGGGGCCATGAGAGTTCTTGGGAAACTGGAAGCCCACTCCTCATCACTGAGCATGGAAAAATACCTCGGAACATCACTAACCGGCAAAGACAATCCTACCTATCCCACCCCTCCATTTCCGTTTCTCCACAAAAAGATATTTCGTCCACACGTTTCATCTGAAAAATAGGATCGGCTGAAGTAAGGGAGGAAGTGTTGGTGGTAACCACCATCAATAATTTCTCTACTCATTTATTCAACAAACATTTATGAAGTAAATCCTATGTACTAGGAGCTGGGAAACAAGAAACAAGATAGGTAAGGCATTCCTAGTTAGATAGGAGAGACAGATAGGTACAAGCAAAAATAAGGCAATGTGGCAAACAGAGGTAAGTTAAAGTATGAAAGAAGCAGCCAGGAGGACAACATCTACTGTGAAGGACAGAAGGTCAAGGAGTCAGACCTAAAAGAATGAGCAGCGATTCCTCACAGAGAAAAGAATGGAAAGGGTACTGGGGCCAGTATGATCAAAAATCAAAAATATGGAGCAAAATAATGAATAATAACGGGTGCCTAGGTGGCTCACTTGGTTAAACAACTGCCTTCAGCTCAGGCCATGATCCCAGAGTCCTGGGATCGAGTCCCGCATTGGGCTCTGTGCTCAACAGGGAGTCTGCTTCTCCCTCTGACTTCTCCCCTCTCATGCTCTCTCTCTCTCTCAAATAAATAAATAAATCTTTAAAAAAATAAAATAAAAAGTGAATAACAAATGATGTAAGGAGTAAACTTTCAAAATTGCAGAAGTCACCAGAAGTAAAGTCAAAACACAAAAACAATCCAGGGAAAAAATATTTGTAACTATATCTCAGATAAAGCAGTAATTTAATATATAAAGTGTTCCTTCATAACATTAGAAAAAAACATGAGCAGGGAAAAATCCAACAATATATTAACAGGCAGTCCACAGAAAAGGAAATACTATTAGATCTTGGACATGCGTAATACTACTTATGATAAGAAAATTGAATTAACAGTACTTTGAGATACCAATGTGCTCCTATCAGATTACCAAAAGTCAAAAGTTTAACAGCACACTCTGTTGGGGAGACTGGGGAAACTCCCACTCGTAACCATTACAGGTGGGAGTATAAATTGGTATAACTCCTATAGAGAAAAATTTGATAAAAGTATGAAAAGTACAAATGAATATCCCCTTTGTTTCCCTAGGGAAGAAAGCAGAAGTACCCCCTGGGAGTCCCAGCAATGATACTGTCCCCTTTCCTTGGTTGATTGATACAATTCCACCCACCTCTCACAGGTCCAAAAGGGAAAACATGAGAAAGAATGACAAGCTGTGAAGCCATCTAACCTTGTGAAGAAGCCAGAATCCAAATCATCTATGCGAGGGTAAACTGCTACAGCCATTTTAGAGAGACAATTGGCAGTGTCTGATTTATTTTTAACATGACTTATGAATCAGCAATTCCACTATTTGGTGTCTTCCCTAAAGAAACAATTTCAAGGATGTTTATTTTAGAATTGTTTATAAAAAGTTAAACAAAATAAACTGGAAACAACCTAAATGTCTACAAGTAAGGAAAAGGTTAAATAAACCATGGCAAGTTAAAAATAAAAATATAAGTAGTGCTGAAATGGAAAAAGATTCTGACAAATCATTGAGAGAAAAGGCCAAACTACAAAACCTTAAAGACAGGATACTATTTACATAAAAGAAAAAAGTAGTGCACATCCAAAATGCACGGCCATGTACTTCGAAGAGTATGTAAGACAGGGATCTCTGGAAGGATACTGACTAGACTGAAAATAATGGTTATGGGGGGGGGGGCGGCAAAGGAGGGGGTCATCAAGAGGAACTTTAACTTTATGTTTAAATTTTTTACAAGAAGAGTATTTTTGTGAATTACCTATATAATTAAAAAAATCTGCATTAAAATGTTTAAGAGGCCTGAGTTTCAATTCTTGGAACTGAGCCAAAGTCTAAAATTGACCCTCCAAAGATTATCCTATTCCTGGTTTGGAGCCAGGTTCTTTCCCTGATAACCACTCTCCCTTTGTCTGTGCTAGGTTTTCTTATCCCAGGAAAGAGAAACAGACTATTTCTAAATGGAAAAGATCAAATGATTTGAGTGCAGAGAACCAGAACCCTCCCTCGATTCTACCAACCACATGAAATATAACCGGAAGTAGGAGTTCTTTACAACGGGCTGGGAAGTCAATTTCTCTGCACCTCCGGCAGGTAACTCACCATATCATCACAGCTCCTACCAGCTTTCAAGGAGATCCCAAGTACCTGGAGAGTAGGAGGCACATGCTTATAAATTTGAGTCCATAGGGTTAAGGTGTGGCTTATCCTATATGCTTGGGCTGGAGTAAGTCAGTATCTGCTGGGGGGGAGGCAAATGATGCAATGATATGTGGGAGCATATCTAGTCTGAAAGGCAGGTTGGGGGTGGGTGGCTGCTACAATATCACGGTCAGTGACGGAAGCTTAAGTCAGTGTGTCTTCTGTACAGATCTCCTCCCTGCCCCATTCCTCATCCCCCTGTTCAGCCTTGCTGAGTTATCCACAAACATCTGATTCAACTGGAAGCCAGGGTAAGGATGACCTAGAGAACTGGTGTGATGCCATTCAGGAGTGTGCGACCATAGTCAGAGCCTCCTCCCATCACATCTTACCCACATCCTGGCTCCTGTATTGACACTTTGGACACAAATCGAGCGATTAGATTTTCCCCCCTGGGAAGTCCAGATGCAATGTTTTTCTTATTTGTATGATTGTTTGGAAAACAAGTCATAAAACCAAGAAATAAAGAACGTGGACCAGGAAAGGAAGGTCTGGGAAGAGCAAAGATGGTGCCAGAGGTCTAGGCAGCTCTCTCAAATCAGGGACCTCCCTGTCTCTGAGAACGTCTCACCTTCTGGCAAATAGGGCAGCTGGAGATAGAGGGGTCCAGAAAAGACTGTCCTTGGGCAAGTGGGGTCCTCTGGGGACCAGGTATAAGCTGTTCCTGATATTCAGCCACTCCCTTTCTGGACTAGAGCTTCCACATAGGCTGTTTGAAAGAATCAATGCTTCTTTTTCTCTCCAGCCCCTCCCTGCACCCAAACCCATCAGCCCTCAGAGCCAAAAAAAGGTATGATATCCTTCATCTGTCAGGGATGAGAAGTGTGAGCCAAGGGAGTCCTCCCAGCCGCCACCTGAGCATCCGGACACTGCAATTCAACCTGAAGAAGCACCTAGCCAAAAGGGTCCCCATGGGGGAAGCTGGGTTTGGATGAGTCCTTGGAGCAGAGGGATATGTGGAATCCAGATACATATAGGAACATCTACACACACTGTAATTTGGCTTTAAAATATAACATCAGGGGGCGCTTGGGTGGCTCAGCGGGTTGAAGCCTCTGCCTTTGGCTCGGGTTGTGATCTCGGGGTCCTGGGATCAAGCCCCGCATTGGGCTCTCTGCTGGGCGGGGAGCCTGCTTCCCTCTCTCTCTGCCTGCCTCTCTCCCTACTTGTCATCTCTCTCTCTGTGTCAAATAAATAAATAAAAAATCTTTTAAAAATAAATAAATAAATAAAATATAACATCAGGAACACCTAGAAGAGAAGTCAGTGGGGCTGAGACTCAGTGCCCTCCTAGCCATAGGGATAAGACTTTTGTCCCAAGTATGTAATGTCCTCTTGATGCACCATCCACCATGGACCTAACATCTAGAGCATCAAGTCCAATTCCCTCCCCTAAAGGCCTTTCCAGGGCCCCAATACTTATAGAATGTTGTTCTTCCGATATTTAGCTTATAAACCACCTATGAGAGTTTTGAAAAACTATGACCTCACTGCTTTGCCAACATACATGTTTTAGGTTAAAATCTAAAATTTTTTTATAATTTTAAATAGTTAATTGCAAATGTTATGATTTCTGGAATATTGTAAATTTGACATTAAAAAAACTGCTACATCAAAATCTTTAAAAAGGGGGGGGGCGGCGCCTGGGTGGCTCAGTCGTTAAGCGTCTGCCTTTGGCTCAGGTCATGATCCCAGGGTACTGGGATCGAGCCCCGCATCAGGCTCCCTGCTCTGCGGGAAGCCTGCTTCTCCCTCTCTCCCTCCTCCTGCTTGTCTACCCTCTCTCACTGTGTCTCTCTTTCTGTCAAATAAATAAATAAAATCTTTAAAAACAAAAACAAAAACAAAAAACTGCTACATCACTTGTAAACATATCAAAAGAAATCCTAATACCATAGTAACTGTTTCTTACTGTCATCCATCTAAAAATTACATGAACAAATTCCTCTTCAACAGGTGAAAATTAACAACATTCCTTTTTTCTTGAACTAATATTTCCATCCATTTCCCCCATGAAATTTTATCATAATGAAATACATAGTAAGCTTAAAAGCATCTTACTGATCATTCCATGATACTTCTTTGCAACAATAGAAATATGTTCAATAAAAACTTAATCTTTAAAAAACTTATTTTTTATGTAATCATAGGATGTTAAATTTTTTCAAAATCTTCTAGAGTCATCATTACAATTATTATTAGTACACAACTGATCAAAATAACATAAAAATATAAACATAATATATTATGAATGTTGATTATTAGCAATATATCTTGATAAGACCAAGCCTTTTTGGAGGGGGGGAGGGTGGAGAGGGAGAAAGAGAAACGTAAGCAGGCTCCACGTCCAGTGCTGCACCTGATGCAGGGCTCCATCTCACAACCCTGAGATCATGACCTGAGCTGAAATCAAGTCAGAGGCTTAACCGACTGAGCCACCCAGGCTCAGAGACCAAGCTTTTAAAAACATTATTTCATATATTTATACGTTACTCAAAATTAGAATGATCCTGTTCAACATTGATCCTATTCTTATTTTGTTTTTTTTAATGTAAGTAGTGGGAAAATATGTACATATAAGTAATATATAGATAGGAATGGGAGGAATTTTACTATGGCAAAGTCACACAATTCTTTGAAATCCTTCTAAGTTAACTGCCCAAATTACATAGTCATCTATCATCAAAAATTATATTTAATGACTTACTAATCAACAACTTATTTAGGTTCCTCTCCAGTTTTGTTGGATGTTAAGGAATGGAAATCATGGGATGCCTGGGTGGCTCAGTCAGTCGGGTGTCTGCCTTCGGCTTGGGTCATGGTCCCAGGGTCCTGGGATGGAGTCCCGCATTGGGCTCCTTGCTCAGCAGAGAGTCTGTTTCTCCCTCTGCCTGCCGCTCCCCCTGCTCGTTCTCTGTCTCTCTCTCTCTTACAAATAAATTAATGAAATCTAAAAAAGAAAAGAAAAGAAAAAAAGGAAAGGAAAGGAAAGGAAACGAAACGAAAGGAAAGGAAAGGAAACGAAAGGAAAGGAAAGGAAACGAAACGAAACGAAAGGAAACGAAAGGAAACGAAAGGAAACGAAAGGAAACGAAAGGAAAAGAAAGAAAAGAAAAGAAAAGAAAAGAAAAGAAAAGAAAAGAGAAAAGAAAAGAAAAAAAAATGGAAATCACCTGAGCTGCAAAAGTCCTTAGAGTCCCTCACTGGACGGTGAGATACCCCCTTTGTTTGGTGCCCCAGGGGCTCTGATACCCTAGGGTAATTTAACTTCCTAAGGCCAGGAATGTATGGGAAGACCAATGTTCTCATCTTTCTTGAGGAGGTAAAGGGCAAATGTACAATGGGAAGTGAAGGTCAGTCTGGCCTCCTTTCTGTTACTCATGTGGTTGTCTGCCCTGGTGCTGCTGATTAGACTGGATGAATGCCAAGAATGACCACAGCTGATGCCAGGATGTCAGGTGACTACAGTGACAACCCCTAATGGAGCTCTGCTGCCTTGTGAGGGGAAGAAGATTGGAGTGGGAGGCCTGGGCCCACTCTTACCTCTGACCTTTTTTCTTCCTCTGTAATAATACAGGGTAGGGGCAAGGTCAGGTAATCAGCTCTAGTAGATGTGGTTCGGTTCATCATCAGTGATGGAAAATAACTAAATACAGCAATAGGAGAGAGAATAACTAGGTGAGTGCAATGAAAAGTCCTATTTTAGGTGAGGTGGTCAGGGAAGGTCCTTCTGAGAAAGTGCCTTAAGCAGAGATCTGAATATAGATAGGGTACCAATCTTGCAAAGATCTGGGGGAACTGAGTGCCAAGAGGAGGGAACTTCTGGATGTTAGGGCCCCAAGATCAGAAGTGGGCTTGACATGAATAAGGCCCAGTAAGAAGGCCAACGTGGCTGAAGTAGAGTGAGCACAGGAGAGTGGGGCTGCAGAGGAGGATAGGGAGGTAGGCAAGGGCCTGGTCTCCATAAGGAGTTGGGATTAATTTTGTCATACAAACCCATTGGAGGTTCTTAAACACGGAAGGAATGATGTCCTGATATTTTTTTATCACACTTGCTGTTGTGTGAAGAATGGACCCAGAGGACAGAAAGAGAGGATGACAAAAGTGGAAGTAGACAGGTTAGTTAGGAGGCTGTGGCAATGGACTCCACAGGAAATAGTAGTATCTTGGACAAGGGTAATAGGTGCTGGGGGATATATTCTGGGCATAGAGACAACAGAACTGACTGATGGAGTAAATGTAGGAGATGAGGGAAAAAGAGAAATCAAGGAGGACTCACAGGTTTGAGAGTTGAGTAAGTGGGTAACTGGGAGTATTTAAAGAAATAGGGAAGCCTGGGGAAGTGGCAAGTATCCTGTTTGTGGGGGATGGGGTGAACCAGAAGTTCTGTTTTAGCCAAGCTGTATTTGAGATACCTATTAGCCATGAGAATAGAAAATCCAAATCTCCCTTAAGATTCAGATTGAGGAGTAACTGGCATGTAGAAAGCATGTGATGCCATGGGTCACCTAACACTACCTAACAAGAGTGAGTTGCTAGAAAAGAGAATGGCCAAAGACCGAGTCCTGAGTACAATATAGAGGGGGTGAAAGGAAGAAATAGAGCCATTAAAGGAGATTGAGGAGTAACCAGTGAGGTGAGAGAAAAACCAGGAGAGAGGAAAGGACAACAGGAGAAAGAGGGTAAAGGAGAGAGGAGGAGGTCCACCAGGTCCAACAATACCAAAAAGTCAAGTAGATGAGGGCCTGGACTTCAGATTTGGTGAGAAAGAGATTGTGGGTGTCCATAACAAAAGTGAGGACAGAGCTTAAGGACAAAACCCTTCTCAGAGCTGATTTAGGAGAGAATGAAAGGCAACAAGTGGAACCAGTGAGTAGGCAAAACTCCTTTGAATAGTTTTGCTGTAAAAGAAAGGGGAAGCATGAGGGACAGAGAAATGCAGTGATAGCTGGAGGGGCCATGGGATCAAAAGAGGATGTTTACCTTTAAGATGGGAGTTGTTATAATACATTGGTAGATTCATATAATCAATCAGTACAAAGGAGAGAGATAAATGACGCAAGAGAGAAAAAGAAGGATTATAGGAGCCAAAGCCTGGAGTAGGCCATGCGGAAGGTGATAAAGTGAGGATGTACATGAATACAAATGCAAGTCGGTCAGTAATATCTGGGGTAGAAAAATAAGGCAACTCTTTCCTAACTATGCCTGTCTTCTGAATAAGATAGCACAGAGTGTGCTCAGTCGTGCTATCTAGTCAGGGCCTTGTGGCTGTTATTCCTGCACAGACTGGGTTCTCCTCCCCTGGCTCCCTAAGCAGGACCATTTTCACTGCCCAGCTCTTACTCTCAGACCAAACAGGTTGAGCTGCCCTGGCCACTGGCACATTCGCTTGGAGTTATCCTCTGCCAAACTCCAAATGTTCTGCTTTAACTTCAACCCCTTTAAGGTCCCACTGGATTATAGAAGGGCCTGAGAGGCATCTCCCTCCTATTCATTATCACATGGCAGCTGTGAGCAGTGGCTATCACAGGTATTAAATGCATAAGAATTTATGCCATCACAGGCAATAAATGCATAAGCATGCTGAGATTTTAAAGCACCCATTAATCATTATAATGAGTACTGAATTGTAGTCATTAGCAAACATTGGGGAAAAAATCAGGTAATAAAGAAATTAGAAATTAGCTGATAAAGCAATAAAAGATATTAACTAGGATCCAGATAAGGGGTAAGATTTCATCTATCTATATCAGGTGGGGAAAGTTGAAAGCAGTTAAGATAAAAATTGGGCAGGAAGACATTTGAAAGATGTCCATGGAGCTTAGTTGTGAAACCAATTCCCACTGATTTATCAGTCTGGCCCCAACTCAGAGAACTGACCTTAAGAACTGACTGTGATAAGAAACGGAAAAATGTTCCATGCTCATGGATTGGAAGAACAAATATGGTGAAAATGTCTATACTACCTAAAGCAATCTACACATTTAATGCAATCCCTATCAAAATACCACCAATTTTTTTCAAAGAAATGGAACAAATAATTCTAAAATTTGTGTGGAACCAGAAAAGACCCCGAATAACCAGAGGAATGTTGAGAAAGAAAACCAAAGTTGGCAGCATCACAATTCCAGACTTCAAGCTCTATTACAAAGCTGTAATCATCAAGACAGTATGGTACTGGCACAAAAAACAGACAAGACACATAGATCAATGGAACAGAATAGAGAGCCCAGAAATGGACCCCCAACTGTATGGTCAACTAATCTTCAACAAAGCTGGAAAGAATGTCCAATGGAAAAAAAGACAGTCTCTTCAACAAATGGTGTTGAGAAAATTGGACAGCCACATGCAGAAGAATGAAACTGGACCATTTCCTTACACCACACACAAAAATAGATTCAAAATGGATGAAAGATCTCAATGTGAGACAGGAATTCATCAAAATCCTTGAGGAGAACACAGGCAGCAACCTCTTCAACCTCAGCCGCAGCAACTTCCTAGAAACATCACCAAAGGCAAGGGAAGCAAGGGCAAAGATGAACTATTGGGACTTCATCAAGATCAAAAGCTTTTGCACAGCAAAGGAAACAGTCAACAAAACCAAAAAACAACTGACAGAATGGGAGAAGATATTTGCAAATGACATATCAGATAAAGGGCTAGTATCCAAAATTTATACAGAACTTATCAAACTCAACACTCAAAGAACAAATAATCCAATCAAGAAATGGGCAGAAGATATGAACAGACATTTCTGCAAAGAAGACATCCAAATGGCCAACAGACACAGGAAAAA
>CM052811.1:32844131-32888273 GCA_028533885.1 Nasua narica | reverse complement strand
TCTCATTTCTCAAGTCACCCTCATCTTTGCAGGAATGCAGCAGAAGTACTTACTCCTACCCTGAGGAAGAGAAAGGACTGGGAAAACAGCACCCGAATTCTAAAAGGTGGGAGATCAGGCACATACCAGGAGTTTTCTACAGTCTTCAATTAACGAAACTGAAGAGTGAGGACAGACAATGCTAAATTAGACTTCACAGAGAATGCATTAGAGCAATCCAAGTGGATGGTGATAAAGTAATGAGTTCCAGAGCATGGCTCAATTAGAGTGCTGAGAGTTGGGCTGGAAGATTTCCCAGAATATTAAGTAACACTTTGCATGAGGCCAGCTCAGCCAGGGAGAGATAAACTGGAAGAACTTTATACAAGGGTCTACTACCCAAAAAGCCACCAAGGTGTCCAATATAAAGAGAAGCTCACCTCCCAATCTGCCAATTTCAGAACCCCAGAAGAGAATATTCCTAAAAACTGAAGGCCAGAGGAAGATCTTTTTATAAAATTTTTTTAAGATTTTATTTATTTGTCAGAGAGAGAGAACAAGCAGAGGGAGGAGCAGGTTCCCCGCTGAGCAGGGAGCCCCAATGCTGGACTCGATCCCAGGGCCCAGGGATCCTGACCTGAGCCAAAGGCAGACACTTAACTCACTGAGCCACCCAGGCGTCCCTCTTTATAAAATTTTCCTAGAAAATTGGGAAAGACATTTTGTAATGTTTTAAATGTTTTTTAATGTTTTGCAACATGTTTTAAATGTTAGTCTTACCCTGAGGAAGAGGTGGAACTAGGAAAACAGCCCCCAAATTCTAAATAGTCTAAGGTCAGACACATACTAGGAGTTTTCTAAAGTTTTCTAAAGTCTTCGTTTAATGAAACTGAAGAGTGAGGACAGAAAATGCTAAATTAGACTTTAACAGAGATTGACAAAATTAATATGTGTTTGTTGTATTTTTAAAAATACAATTTTTAAAAATAAAATCAGAAATAAAAAATTAAAAACATCTGTGACCCCACTACCAAAATATTTCTGTCACTGACATACTGGTAGATATAGTCAGTCTTTTTTGTTTTTATAAAATGGAATCATAATACAGATACTGCTGTAGACCAAAATGGAAAAATACATATTTATTTCATTTGTGTTGATCAGTTTACATTACTATTTTATGAAGAGAGCTCTTAAAAGCTAACCGTAAAAGTTGACCTCCTTCAATAAAAAAGGTAAAAGCCATTAACAGGAAATTAATGAAATATTTTTAAAGCGAAAATAGCCAGCACTGGTAAAAGTGTGGGAAAGTAGACACTTTCATACAAGGCTGGTAGGAGTGTAAAGGGACACAGCTTCCTGGAGGGCAACTTGGCAATAGAGCGCCATAAACCTTTGGGCCCTGAATTCCACTTTTAGAAATCTATCCTAAGGAAATTTCCCTCCAGGATTAGATAAATTTGCCTCTATTTTCTTCTCTTAATTTCATGATGTCACTTTTTCTGTGTTTAAGCCTTTTATTTATTTGGAATTTAATTTTGTATGAAGAAGAGGACGTAACTTTTTAATTTTTTATTTTCCTAGATGGCTTATTGGTTCCCTAACACTACTTATGAATCAATCCACAATTTCCCCTTCTAATTTTAAATAGTAGTTTGACTTTAAAATGTAATCTGCTGCCTCTCAGGCAACATTTGAGGAAATCCTATTTCCTCTCTCAAATTTATGAGATGATGAATATGTCACTTCCCCTCTTGTTACTTTGTTTCTACGAATTCCTTCTTTCTAAACCCTGCAAGGCCACTAGTTTGGTTCTATAAAAATTTCCAGGGCCCGAGGACAAAGCAGAACTAACTAATATGGGGAAATCTAGGAAATGCTTACCTATTCAATTCGGTCCATCCTATATGGTGACTCAAACTCTGTACAGCCTAAATCATCATTTTCCTCCCCAAAGCATTTCTTCCTCCAGAGTTCTTTATTTCTATCATCTTAATGTCATCCTAGAGTCCTCTTTCTACTCTCCTGCACACCCAGGACACATCACATCAGTTCTCCTTCCCTGCATGGGCCTCTCAGGTCCATTCCCGCTGTGGCGTCCCATGACTGTGTCCCTGAGCCCAGGCTCACCTGCCTTTCACCAGGAGGAGCAGACCAACCTCCTGGTTTCACTCACTTCCTGGACTAATTCTTTAAACTCACCACTGTGAGACTCTTCGGCATCACAGCATTGCTCTGCTCCAAACACTCCAGGCGTTCCTCATTGCTCAGAAATGAAAGTCCAGACATCACACTAAATGAGGGCCTCTGCAGTTCGGTCCTACCCCACCTACCTCTCCAATCCTTTCCCCTTATTCTGACACAACACTCAATCTCTTAAATACTTTGTCAAGTGTTTCTTTCCTCTTCTATCTCTTGTCTGAACTGGATTTATGGGGGTTTACTCAAGGGGCACCAAGGTGGCATAGTCAGGTAAGCATCCGACTCTTGGGTTCAGCTCAAGTCGTGATCTCGGGGTCATGGGATCAAGCCCCCTGGCAGGCTCTGTGCTCAGCATGGAATCTGCTTAAGATTCTCTCTCCCTGGGCGCCTGGGTGGCTCAGTTGGTTAAGCAACTGCCTTCAGCTCAGGTCATGATACCGGAGTCCCGGGATCGAGTCCCATATCGGACTCCCGGCTCTGCGGGAAGTCTGCTTCTCCCTCTGACCTTCTCCCCTCTCATTCTCAGTCTCTCGCTCTCTAATAAATAAATAAAAAATCTTTAAAAAAAAAAAAAAAAAAGATTCTCTCTCCCTCTCCCTCTGCCCCTCCGCCCACAAAATAAATAAATATTTTTTTTAAAAAAAGGATATTTATTCAAGCATTGAATAAATTGTTATACTTCCCAGTCTTGATTTTTAAAATTTTAAAATCCATTGCACCTTAATGCCCATGTATTTTCTTTTCTCCATGGATCAGTAGCCCTCACGAAAGCAAAATTCCCAGGCCCAAAGCAAAGCCATACTTTTTCCAAGCTCTTCTTTTAAAAAGACATAAATACGTCTGCAACTTGCACCGTATTGGGTCCTGGAAATTTTACATCAAATATTTTATCAGATCACTTTCCTCCAAGTCAAGAAAGATCTGGGAACAGAATAGGACACTCGTGACTGAAAAGAAAGTGCCAACACACGGTCAGAAGAAGCTAGAAGAAGCAACGAGGTGTGCCAAATGAGAGCCCACCATGAGGCGGCTGCACTGGAAAGGGTGTGACAGGCCAACCGTGTCTCCATGCGGACGGACCAGGCTGTCAGCTCTCTTGACCCCCAGGACACCACACTCCACGTTCCCTCCTGACATGCCGGGCTTCTGCTTCCCAGTAGCCCTGACTGCCATTCCCGGGTGCACAGCTCTGACCGGAGGGTGCGCCTCACCTCCACACCCTCCCCTGGGCCTCAGGCCCACTGCCAAGACTCCATGCCACAGCCTGTTGTCTCTTCCGAGCTTCACATCCATGCATGCAACTCCCATGGGATTTGCTTCATGGGCTCCTCACAGTCCACTCCATTTTCTCCAATTCTGCCAGCATTTCTTTCAGAATACGGTACTTCAGGATTCCTGACTGCTGCTTCCAGAATACGTATAACTCAAATAGCTCATCCACCTAAGGGAGTGTACTTTTCTTTGAGTTGTCTATCTTCTTCATGCCCTACTTCTAACCAGTCACCAAATGGTGATGATTTGACCCTTCTAATAATTCAAATGTGTCCACTTCTCTCCATCTCCATGGCCACCACACAAGTCTGAAGCCACCATCATTTCTCACCCAGACAATTCATTAGCCTTCTCCCCACATTGGCTCTCTCCTCCTTAGAATCCAGACAGATCTTTTAAAAACACAAAACTAATTTTGCCAATCGCCTGCTTAAAACACTTCAAAACTGCCTTCGGGATATATCCAGTGTCCTTAACCTGTTTGCAGGGTTGCCCATGACCTGGCCATGTCCATCTCTTCAGCCGTATTTCCTGCCACTTTGCTCCTCAGTCTCTGGGCTTCTGTCACCCTGGCCCTTTTCAGTTTCTCCAGTACACCAAAGCCCTTCCAGCTTTGGGGCCTATGCACCTGCTGCTCCCATTGCCTGAGACACTAATCTCTTTTCTCACATCTACCTACACCTTCATCTGGCTAAATCTTACCCTTCCCATCCAGGATGCTGCCTTCTCAGAGAGACTTTCCATGACCTCTCAGACTAGATTAGGTTTTCCTCCCTCCCCCCTTCCACTTCCCTTACATATCTCCAGAGCACCTCACGCTACCCCTTTCTTAAATACCACAACTATGATCATGCGTGCCTCTCCACTAGTGGAGATGTTCCATGAGGTTCAGAACCCTGTTTATCTTAATCACTACTCAGTCCCCTGCTCCAAGCATGTTCCTGGATCAAAGATCCCCATCTTCTATGAATGAGAGCATGAACTGATAATCTTTATAATTTTTCCAATCTATATTATAATCACTATGGAGAAGCTTGCTTTCTACTTAGAATTCCTTTAACTATAACCTGATTTTTGGTTAGCCACATTGGAAATTCCCTGCAGCAAATGTATGTTGACCATTCTGTATCAAGGAAGAGCCTGGACTAGAGGAGTAAAGAAAGGTCTAATTCCATCGATGGGGGAGTAGAGGATAAATCCCAAAGGGATCACAGCCTGAGCAAAGGTACAGAATCAGGAGAACGTTGGACATTTGGGGAGAAAAGAAAGGAAACTAACACTAAACAGTCTCACAAACACAATCATATTGAATCCTTCCAAACCCTATGAAGTAAGAATCATTAGCCCAGTTTTATAGATGAGGCAACCAAAGCTTTAAAAGTTAGGTAACTTCCCCAAGGCCAATAGGAGACACTGACATGGAATGTTATGCCTTATGTCTTTACTCTCCCTATCTCCTTAGCCTGGAACATCCATTCTCCACTATCCAAGCCTACCACTTCAGGTCATGGCTAAAATGCAGCCTCCATGAAGTCTTCCTTAACTCTCCATATTAGCTTCAGCCACTTCCTTCCCATCTACCTGCTCTGCTCCTATTATAGGACTCCTTTTATTCCGTTTGCACTATAGTCATCTACGCAGGTCTTCCCCACAAGTTAAAAGCTTAATAAGGGCAAGTGGAGTTCTTTGCCACCTCTTTCCCCATGGCTTCTGATACAATGCCTCACTATGAAGACGACTTCCAAGCTGGCTTCAGGAAGGTTTCATGCAACTCTGCTCTGTGGGAACTCCTGCTCTCCTTTGCCCCCAGGTCCTGCTCCTGAGTCTAGGCTCTCTCAGTCTGCTCTTCCCCTCCCAGGGGAGCTAGCCTGCCTTTGAACAAACCTGAAGGGGATATAATGACCTCTGGGGACTGCACTAAGATCCCAGGGAGAGCAGAGTGCAGGAAAGAGAAAATAAGATCACATTTCTTCCTTGGATGTTCATTTTTTTTAATCAAAATACTGCAAAACTTGCCTAGACTTTCTGACTCAGGAACTTAAACTCCCTTTTCTTAAGGGTAATCAAGGCCCCAGATAATCTTTCATCTGTATCAAGCCCAAGTCATCATCAATGGAGTAAAATTATCATTTCCTTCCATTTTATCAGCAACTGTTATATATTTCTGTACTAGAAGTGGAACTTGTCTCTATTTATACCCAGGATGACAAATCAAATTGGCCATTGAAGTAATGAAAAAGCATGTATCTATTTGTAAAGCAACTGTACATGTGACAGAAAAACATTCTACAAAAGAATAGTAAGGAATAAACCCAGGATGGGCCTTACGTAACCAAACAACACTTCAAGAGCGTAGAGGTACCATGAAGCGGTCGGGATTATGTACGGGGTAGTCATAAAGTGTGGAATGAACAGCCATGGCTGCAAAAATCCCAGTAGTGATCCAGTCCAACCTCCTCCCTTTGTAAAGAAGGAAAACAAAACTGAGATGTGTAGAAATGTTGTAGGTCACACAACAACTGGTTAGGGTCAGATCCAGGTTAGCCAGATCCGAGTCTCTTACCTTTCCAACGACACTGTGTGCCACACCTGCCATTCCCTGTCCTGTACCACAGTTGCTCTAATCAGAGGTCCATCCTCCCTGGCAGCCAGGAATCCATACCAAAAGGAGGGAGAAGAGAACCATGCACTGGGCATAAGACCTCTGCTATTAACTATTTTCATGCATAAATCAGCTTCACATCATAGCAGATGCTTATATTGATATTTATTTAAAAATGCTTTGAAAAACTATAAGTATCATATAAATGTTAGATGTTTAATGTAATTATTACATGATTTCTATCTGGGATGTTAACTCAACAGTTTATTATTGCCGTTTTTATTTTCACAGCTAATATATCTTTATATCTGGAACCAGAATTTGGCCAAAATGGAAGCATCTGATTAGGCTCTTGATTCACATTATTTGAAAATTCATCTCCCAGAGAGTAGAGAATGTGGTAACAGGAATACTAATCTAGACACAATTCTGTCCAAGAAGGAATTGCTCATGTGAAAGAAGAATTTTGAGATAAAGTGATGTCACCTTGGAGTTTGTGATGGAGAAGGGAAAGATAGTTATACATAGTGGTTGTCAGAATAGGTTAGGTTATATCAGAGTAACAAACTCTGAAATCTCAGTGACGTCACACAATTAAAGATTTGTTTCTCACTCATGCAAAGTCAAACGCAGGTTATTCTAGTCTCATACATTTGCAACCACACCTCCATTTGTAGCCACACCATCTGGAATACGTGACTTCCAAAGTTGCTGCATCAGAGGAAGTTGGAGATGACGGAAGTACACACTGGCCCTCGATTGCATAAGCCTAGAAGTATAACACATCACCTCTCACTTCCTGTTCACAATGCTTTGGCCAGAAAAAGCCATGGGTCCCTAATCCAACTCTGCAAGGGAGACTAGCAAATGAAGACAGACATTTATCAAGTAATCCCACAAATGGATATTTGGTAAGGAGAGTCTACCACATATACATTCCCCAGATTTCAGGAAAGCAAATACTGAAATGTTTGGAGTATCCCATTTGTATAAAAACAAATCTAGGAGTGCCTGGGTGGCTCAGTGGGCTAAAGCCTCTGCCTTTAGCTCAGGTCATGATCTCTGGGTCCTGGGATCGAGCTCCAAATCGGGCTCTCTGCTCAGCAGGAAGCCTGCTTCCCCCTCTCTCTGCCTGCCTCTCTGCCTACTTGTGATCTCTCTCTCTGTCAAATAAATAAATAAAATATTTTTTAAAAATCTCTATATGCCTTGAAAAAGGAAAGAATGATATTGCATGGAGCACTGGGTGTGGCGCATGAACAATGAATCTTGGAACATTGAAAAAATAAAATTAAATTTAAAAAAAGAAGGAAAAGAATGAAAGAAAACACACCAAAATAGTAATAATGAATACCTCTAGTTATTTGTTTGTGGGTTTTATTTTCTTTTTATATTTTTTATATTTCCCTAGCAATATTTAATAATCATGTTTTAGAATCCAGAAAAGTAATCCAAGTTTTTTTTTTTTAATTGTGAAACAAATTCAGACCAGAGACAACTCTGATTCCGTGAGGAAAATGACTCAAAAGAAAAGGGAATTTCTTTAAAATGCACTTCTGATTAGGTAATCACAATTAGACAGCATGAAGAAAAGTGAGAGACAGGCACAGACATGACTGCGGTCACAGGGAAGTTCTCTGACGAACTCTGATTTTTAAGAGCATCTGTGAAAGACAGTGTGCCAAGGGAGAAGGCCATGAGAGGGCCCAGCCCTATGAACTACCATCCCAAAGAAGAGAGAAAGGGAACTTAGAAACAAAAAGAGCACATAAAGTAGGGAACAAATAAGCTAAGGCAGAGAGAGGGAATCACAGCTAACTGGGGATTTGGTGGCTTAACACGAAGCTGTCCCTTCCCACTACAGGCTTCTGCCAACTGGAATTTTTCTATGTACTCCAAGCCACAGCCATCCTCCTGTTGAGTTCCCAGAGCATTTGCCCAAAGTTGAATGGGTAAAGACCTTAGGGAGCTTTACACAGGGCCTTGATTGTCTAGCACTTGCCTCCCTCCTCAACCTCATTTGCCACTTCACAGGCCCTGCCTCTCTGAGCTCCAGCCTGCAATGCCCTTTTACTTATTTGATCCCCACAGCCTTTGCTCAGCCTGGAGTGTTCCCTCCTCCCTCCCCACTGAACTACCCATCCCCAGTCTAAGACTAGCTTCTTTGTTCATGCCTTTACTAAACTTATCTTAGTTTGTTTATCTGCTTATTTAAGGGATTATTGTTGAAAGTCTTCGCTGTCAGCTTCCAGGAAAGCAAGAACAATAGCTGATCGCGCTCCTGAATAGGGTTTCGCTCTTTTCAGCCTCCTTCTAACGTGTACGTGAGAAGTCACGGAAGACATTGTTTCTTCACCTTACCCCTCTTTACTGAGGAGCCAGCGTCATATTTTGAACTAGAAATCATGAAATGGAGTTTTCAGTTTTGCTCCCACTCTCACACAAACTCTCCATGCAACCTTGACACTTGCCCTCTCTGAAACTGCTTCCTCTTTCATGAGATGAAAGTATAACCTAGATAGTGTCTGAGGCGCATCTTTCAGTATATCATTCTAGATCCATCAATAGACTAACAAGGCAAAGCAGAAAAACTTAGAAATTAAAAAGAGCAAAGAAAAGGAAGAGGTCACACTAAGACAAAGAAACAGCCCGGTAGTTGCTTGAGCCTAAGCCCTGGTGTCTGAATTCCATTTCAGCAATTTGGTAAACTCAAAATCTTGGACAGATTGGTTAATCTCCATGGACTTTGACTTCCTCTTCTATAAAATGTGACAAGAATACCTACCTCACAGGTTTAATGCAAAGATTAAATGAGATAATACATTAGAACCTCTGGAAGACTATGTTAGGTCCTTTCCTCCTGCCCATCCCACTGTCACAGAATTTAAAAGCAGGTTATAATTAAATAGGGCATGAATTGACACAAAAGGCTCGATTGTCTCTGTATGTAATAATGGTTTATGCACACTTAATTCTTCTGAAGAGGCTTTCTACAACTTAAAAACAAATAATTGCATCCCCTGAAAAATTCACAGGGAAGAGTCGTATTTTTTCATCCAAGCAATGCTGTCAGATCCAACTACACGCAATGATTTTAAAGTTGCTTCCAAAGATGTTTACAGACGTTTCTTGTCTTCATGGTACATGTTAGGCTGGTGGGCCCAGGGATGCCAAGAATGGACAAGATGGCCACTGAGTTTCACATGATGGTGGCTCGGGACTTTCTACCATGGGGCTTCCTGTCTCAGAGACTTTCTAGATCACCCCACAATGGCGATGAACAATCTGACTGGTCGATCTTGCATTCCTTTTTCTGTACAATGAGCTGACAATTGATTGGTGTATTTTGTATCCCTCATATACATAAACCACAGCCAATCAGATACCCAACAAACCCTCCACACCCTAAGGCCCCTAATTAAAAACCCCTCAGCCCTACCCCTCAGGGCGACTTCCTTGGCCCTCCCTGTCCTAACCAGGACCAAGGAACCTCGACCGAGAGCCCTTCCATTAAAGCTTGCCTCAATTCTACTCGCCTGGCTCCTCTTTTCCACCATGGATTCACACCTGACAGTACAACGGCAAGAGCATGGCTAAAGTACATATCCACACTCCTCCACTGCCCATGCACTCAGCTGTGTTGATCACCTTCACCCTTTTCCTGTATGTCACAGAATAAAATGAGATTTCATTGGAGGGAGAGGAGAGAGGGAGGGGGATATTTCAAATCATTTCTTTTTTTCTTTTTTTTTTTTAAAGGATTTTTTTTAAGATTGTATTTATTTATTTGTCAGAGAAAGAAAGAGCACAAGCAGACAGAGTGGCCGGCAGAGGCAGAGAGAGAAGCAGGCTCCCCACCGAGCAAGGAGCCCGATGCGGAACTTGATCCCAGGACGCTGAGATCATGACCTGAGCTAAAGGCAGCTACTTAACTGACTGAGCCACCCAGGCATCCCAAATCATTTCTTTTTTCACCTTTTAAACAAAAAAAATCGAATCAATAAAGGACAGGGTGTTTGAGGCTGAAAAGACCTGTAAGAATGATCTCTTGCAGCCCCGTCACTTGGCGCTCGGTGGAGGTAAGAGACTTGAGCACCTAAATGCAGTGGAAAGAGAAGACTGCACTTGGAAGAGAAACCTGAGGTTAGAGGGCTGGCTCTGCCAGTTTTGTGGCTGTAGGCTGGCCACCTTAATGTCTTCAAGGGCCCTCAACTGTGAAAAGAGATAGTCATCCCTACCTCTGCAGGTTAAATGTGGAGCCAGTGAGACAATGCAAGTGAGAGCTCTTTGTGAGGTAGAAAGCGGTTTTCAAATGAAAAGCGCCACTAGGATTCTTTGGACCCACAACCTCCAGGTGTATAGGGTGTATCCACTCACCTACTAAAGTATATGATTTCATCTTACATATCTAATTTTGTGAATCCTGAGAGAAAAATGCTTACGTCTAACAAAAACTCTGGCACAGACTAAGTATACAACAGTTTTCTTTCTGTATGATCTAGGTGGAAAGTGACTAAAGCTTTTGAAGTCTCCTCAGAGTCAAGAGGAGGGTACTTGAAGTCCCCAAAACTCCTGTCACAGGACAGCCCGCAAAGATCCCCTGGGCTCCAGTAGAGCTCTACCTAGCATGCTTCTCTCTCTACTCCCCAGGAGGAGTTGGTCTGATGATGAGGCTTACTTACAAGTCAGTCTTGGTACACACACACAGAAAAGTAGGTTCCCCAAAACAAAGGGAGGACTTCTGACTCTCTAAATTTCACCCACGTTGTTCTTCCTTTAAAAAGCCGTTTCCAAAAAGGTCATGTGAAGGAAAAAGTTAAGTGAAACCTCAACCTGAGTTGTCTGTCTTAAAAAAAAAAAATCCAACTCTCCTTGAGAAATTCAACAACCACATTCAGGGAATTCTAATTCTCTACAACAGAGGTGGGGCATGGGCCAGAATGGGTGTTACCACTAATGGTAAAACCAAGGATGTTTTCCTGGATTACCAAACAGATGCTATGTTCCTCCCAGAAACTAAATTTCTTCAGGGTTTCAAGGAAGGCCTTCCCCTGAACATGTCCTCCCTGTTGGTGGGAGGCGAATACTCCCCAAATCAGTATTTTCATAAGAACTATATTTTCTTTGGTGAATGAAGGTGTTACAATGATGACTATACAGGTTCCCAAGTGACAGAAGCCATTATTAGCATTGTTATTGTTTTTGCTTAGTTGCATCTCCATAGCAGCCCCCATTCACAATGTGCTTTGCAATTGTTTCTCGGTAATAGACTCACAAGGTGTCCAGGAGGCAAAAGGAATAACCAGATTAATATCTGTGCTGCCTGAAGGAGAACCACAGACAAAGAGAATTGGCTAGCATCACCATTGAAACAGGATCTATCCTGAGACACCCAAGATCTGCCCCGATCTTGTCCTAAATTTACATTGTCTACATCAAGGATACAATATTTCCGTGGCTCGTGTTTATAACTATTGTGACCAGGTCTATGACCAGGAGGATCTGGATGGGCAAGAGAATCAGAATGAGAGATTTTGCACTTAGGATAGACCTTAATGATCATCTAGCCAACTCCATTACTTACTGTTAAACAAGACTAGAGTAAATACCCTACCCAACTCACACAAGCCACTTCACTCCTAATTCTGAGTGGTCTTGCCTTTTTTTTTTTTTTTTAATTTATTTATTTCAAAGAGAGAATGAGAGAGAGCATGAGAGGGGAGAAGGTCAGAGGGAGAAGCAGACTCCCAGTAGAGCTAGGAGCCCGATGCGGGACTCGATCCTGGGACTCCAGGATCATGACCTGAGCCGAAGGCAGCCGCTCAACCAACTGAGCCACCCAGGCGCCCGTGGTCTTGCCTTTTTATACCATGTTACATTGCAGTACCTACCTTTCTCTCTTTACTTTTTTGTTCCCCTCCTCTACTTTCTTTTTCCATCTTAAAATTTACACTGCTTAAACTCCAAACAGGAAACCTTCAACATTTATCTGCCAAGAATCTGATGTTCTACTACCTGAACTTGGCCAGCCTTAGGACACCAAAAAAAGTCTTTGATAATAACAACCAGGCAATACCAATGTAGTATGTGTATAAGAGCCCCTCCCTTTCCCTCAAACCATATTCTCAAATGCAGCTACCAGCTTTTGGCCAGGGCCCTGCCCATATTTCCGAATCTACAGCTATCTTCACACACCTTAGGTTTATTCTAGAAAAGACCAGACTTCCCTTTGGGCCCTGATAGAGGGCCACTTTGCTAGAATACGGCCAGAGAGTTCTGGGCAGAGAGTTCTCTCCTAAAGCCCTGTCACTTCTGTAGGAAATGGGTTAACACTATTCAGAAGAGTAATGGTTATCACTTCTCTCTCTCCTACCGGGCCCTAACCAGGAGATTGTCTCCCCATACTGAGTGATTTATGCCTACTCAGGACATGTCCCTCTTCAGAAAAGATGGATCATTTTCCCTCACAGCCAATTCTTATCTGCCAGGGACTGCCAAGCATTCCATCAATTCATACTCAGCCCTGGGGTACAAAAAACAAATTAAGCTAAAATACAAAATACAGTTCCTAAGCTCCTCTCCAACTCTAGCCATCTAGAATTCTGATTTTAGAAGTTCTCCATTCTTCCCCACCATACGTTTTTAGAAAGTTACATTTCCTGCCCTTCTTCCCTTTTTCTAAGCCTACATGTTTATAATTGTTTAGAGCAAAGCCATAAATAAATGAACCAAGTTAGAAACTCCTGGAATCTCTAAAAACAACACTAGTATCAAGTATATAATCTGTCATTATTTGGCCAGTTTCCCAGTAAAGGAACAAAAAAAAAATACAATTCTTCCCTGTAAATTCCCCGTGACGCACACAGGCCACGCCTACTCCAAGACAAAAGGCGAAGTAGCCCGACTAGGGCTAAGTCTCCAGACAGAGAGGGAGTCATTTCATTGGCGCCTGAGTCTGCAAAGGTATTGTCCTTATCACATCTTTGACTTTTAAAATATATTTTGCTTTTCTCCTCGGCCATTGTCTCTCAAACTGCTTTCTCTGAGGTACAAGCCTCTTCCTTCCTTTCTTGTCTGTCTCTGGTTTGGTGTGTGAGTTAGAATCACAGTCAGATTTCAGAAAATAATTCTTTCTATTGATGGGGAGCTGAGGGAGAGAAGAACTGGTTTCATATGAGGGCACTGGTGGGTGCAGCTGAGCCTTCTCTTGGAGGGAGGCTCTACTACTAAAACTAGTAGGAGAAAACTAGAAATTTCCAAATCTGTCTCTTTCTTGCATCTGTATAAGGCAAATACCTCATTCTTGTGGGCCTTTTTCTTTAATTTATCCAAGCTTTCACTGAATGCCTACTGTGTACAATGCACTGGGTTGGGCACCTAAAGAACACCAAAGTTCTAAAAGAAGTTTACAGTCTAGGAGAGGAGGCAGATACATATGAAAATAACTCAAGGGAGCCAAAAGAAGAATGGGGAAAATGCTGAGTGTGGGCTAAGTCATTCATTAAGCTTCTCAAGAAGCACAAAGCAGAGGTGATTCCCCTTGCAGGCATTGGGCTCGGTAGCTGGCTAGGCTGACAGCCACCGGTGTTCTCTGTTGCAGAAGTCAAGATGGCTAAAGTTCCTGACCTCTTTGAAGACCTGAAGAACTGTTACAGGTAGGAAATCAATTCTATCTCTTGCGATTTAATGAGGGGATCAAGCTATATTAGAATCCATCTAGGAGCTACAGTAACTAGCATGGAGCCAGACTGGCAGAGGCATAGAGATGCGTCTCAGCAAAGATCCAGAAAAAGTAAGCATCCAGCATGTGACACTGAGATGACACTGACAGGGAGACAGCCATTTTAGAAAAATTATTTTGACAGTCTCCTGAGTCCTAGTGAATTTCAACATCTTCTTAGACTCAGACTCAGTCAAGTTCACATGCTCTGATACCGTAATGGGTTTTAATGGACTGTCAGAGAGAGAAACCAACTTCTGATCTGGATCTCAATCTGGAAGAGGTAATGGCTCCACAGCAATTTGAGCATGTGAATGCACATACACAGTTGAACCTCATTCAGACATAAGGGAAAGGGAAATGAATAAAATTAAAAATTGTAGGATATTTTAAACAAACATGGTATTCCCATTACCTATCGATATATACTAATACAAACTGGGCTATCAAAATGTTGCTGAATAGTTCCCAAGTATAAATTATTAAATCTGTTTTAATGAATACATGAAAGCAATGTATAACACATGAATTATTTGGTTAAAATTAAAATGAGGTGCTTCAAAAAGCATTTCTCTCTTGAGGAGGTTAATCCCTGAAATTCAACTCAGGCTCTTCAATTTGTTAGCCAAGCCCCATTTTTAGAATTAAAGCACAGGTAAAGTTCAAGACCTGTCCTGATGATTACTAATTCCAAATTAGTGAGACACAAATTACTGCATATATGTATGTATATGTATAGAAGTCCTTAATTTTCAAAGAGGACAGTAATGACTATGTGTGTGTTACCCAAACCTAACGTGGTCATTAAAATATGTTGCCCAGTGACTGCAGAGATATAACAAACAGAATTACATTCTCATTGTCTTGTTTGACAGTGAAAATGAAGAATACAGTTCTGAAATTGACCATCTCTCTCTGAGTCAGGTAAGCAAATGACTGTAATTCTTATGGGATTGCTATTCTTTTTTATTATTATTGACATATAATGTATTATTTGTTTCAGGGGTACATTTCTGTGATTCATTAGTCTTATATAATGCCCAGTGCTCATTACAACACATACCTTCCCCAGTGTCCATCACCCAACCCCCCTCCCCTCCAACAACCCTCAGTTTGTTTCCTAAGATTAAGAGTCTCTTATGGTTTGTCTCCCTCTCTGGTTTCATCTTGTTTTGTTTTTTCTCTCTTCCCTTATGATCCTCTGCCTTGTTTCTTAAATTCCACATATAGGATTGCTATTCTTATGCAGTATTTTCTCTACCAGGAGAAAACAGCAATAGCTTGAATCCTAGAAGATTTTGTTTTGTCCTCACTAGAGGTTCAGATACATACATTTTGTCATCATAAGTGAGACCAACTGCCTCTCCACACTAATAGTTGATGACATTCTCCATGCTCGACAGATTTTCTAAGGGAAAGGTGGGAGGGAGGGAGGGAGGGAAGTAGGGAAAGACAAGTGGGTTGGGGGTGGGGGGAGAAGAGAGGGAATGGGAAGGAGAAGACTGATGAAATAGAGATCCTTCTCACTAAATCTATTGGATAAAACTTCTACTGAAAGGGATCTCATTCAATGACCATATGTAGCCCCTCAGTTTCCATTTTTCTTCCTCATAGAAATCCTTCTATGATGTGAGCTATGACCCACTTCATGAGGACTGCATGTCTCTGAGTACCTCTGAAACCTCAAAGATATCTCAGCTTACCTTCAAGGAGAATGTGGTGATGGTGGCAGCTAACGGGAAGATTCTGAAGAAGAGACGGTTGAGTTTAAATCAATTCATCACTGATGATGACCTGGAAGTCATTACCAATGATACAGAAGAAGGTAAGAGGTCAGGTACAAATAATATCTTTGTTTTCCATTTTTAAGCAAATGGAGACAACAGAGCACAGGAGAAATAAAACCTAGAATCAGAGTAACAAGAGGGTAACCAGGCATCAGTCTGGTAACTATAAGGAAGGAAAATTAATTTTTATCCTTCTCCAGTGGGGAGAGAGGAGCAGTGGCCTTAGTCTACAGAATACTTCCTCATGGGCTCATTTTGTGGCCATGTTGTAAAGGTCATGTGACTTTTATCCTTATGGCTGAAAGCAGTTATAAACTGTTAGTGGGTGACCACTTAAAAGCTATATTCCTCCCGATAATAACTATGCCTCTTTGGGTAAGCTGCTTAACCTTCCTGTGCTTCAGTTTCCTCTACTGTAAAATGGAGATAATCAGAGTCCCTACTTGTCCTGAAGATTAAATGACTTAATACTTGTAAGCTCCTGGACTAGAATAATGTCTAGCACATAAATACCCAATAAACATTAGGTATTGTCATTACTCCTCCTCCTCCTTACTACTACTACCTTTGTTAATACTACCAACACTGCTACTTTATTAATGGCTGCATTATCTCTATACTTCACAGCACTCTTACATTCTCATTTTACATAGGAGGAAACTAAGCTCAGTTACATAAGTCACACAGTATGTAAGTAGGAGAGCTTTAAACCAAATTCAGTTCTGATTGTAACAGTCAGGTTTATTTTCCCATGCCTCTACTGTATAAGCCTCTACATGAAACATAAACCAAATATTTTTTAAATAATAGCTTTTTAAGGTAACAGGTAAACACCAATACACATTCACCTAGGAAATAGAATGATACAAGCAAATGTAAAAAAGAAAATAAGAACACTAAGAGTTTTGCCACTGCCAAAACTAGAGAAAATACTTAAGTATTTGATTAAGAGTCCATCAACAAATTAAAGTCTTTTTCATGTACATACACACATATAAACAAACATTATTAGGATTATATTATATACAATTTTATATTCAGCTTTTTTCAGTTAGCAATATACCAAGGGCATTCTTGGGTACCAGTTTTTCAAATCATAAGTAATAGAATAATGAACATCCATATCAATAACATCCATATCATATCTTCATTTTTATCACCAATTCCTTAGAACAGATTCCTAGACGTAAAATTACTCAGAACCATGAGGACTTGTAAAGCTGTTGATGTATACCACTGTCCATAAAGGGGAGTAGACATTTAGACCTGCATCCTCCGGGACATATATGTCTTAATATATTCATTTTTTTCCTCAGTGTATTCATTTGAAAAATGTAGATAGTGAATGCTAGCAGTCTCCCTATTTTCTTAAAAACCTCCAAACAACCAAAATGAGAATATTTAATAAATAATCTTTTTTAAAAAAATTACTGCCTGAGGAATTGAAGTTTAAAAAGAAATAAGTAACCGTGAGGATAATCCCAGAAACCACTTCTGCTGACGGGGTGACTTCTCTTTTCTCTCAGTTTCTTCACCTGGATTAAAACATTCCTAATGTTCCCTTCCATAGCTACTTCTGATGCTTGTATTAGAGCAGATATATCATCTGTGTTTATACATAAACATTAATCTGAGCTTGTGGTGATGGTTTTAGAAATCATGAAGCCCAGATCAGCAGCATACAACTTCCGTAGCAATGAAAAATACAACTACATGAGGATCATCAAATCCCAATTCATCCTGAATGACAACCTCAATCAAAGTATAATTCAACAAACAGGGGGAAACTACCTCATGGCTGCTGCATTACAGAATCTGGATGATGCAGGTAAGTGGACAGCTCTGTCATCCTCCCCTCCTCTTATTTTTGTATTTCAACCTTTCTGCTTTCAAAATATAAATCTCTCTAGATTCCTAGCTTTGCACAATTCTTCTAGAATAGGATGAAGCACAACACCCCCAGTAAAATCCTGGGCAAGGACAGGAGCTTTGGCCAAATCAGGAAGCTCCACAAAAGAGACGTTTCCTATCTTTGAGAGCACTGAGTATAAATAAAGCTTTCTGGTGAAATATCTCCTTCGGTTCTCTCAGCTGTTCTTATCGTTGGTTTTAAAGATGAGGAAATGGACTCTCAGAAATATTAAATGACTTACCCAACTTCACCCAGAAGCCAATATGGAGCAATCACTCTCCATTAGAAAGCCTGCTGCTCAAACTTACAAATAACACCAAACTAGAAAGAATCATCATCTTTGAGAACATTGTTGTGAAGCAAAGCATGCAATAAGCTGAAATATGTTCTGGGGGATGAAACTTAGTGTCCAAGAAATTTTGTCACACAAATCCAATTTCCATGGTGAACATATTTTAGCTTCAGGACAAGTCCTCAGTATACAAAATTAGTTTCAGAACTCCAAAGAGGCTACTTTTTAATAAAAAAAAAAAAAAAAAAAAGCAGAGCTTTCTGATTGGACATACTTCAGATAACACGCTTTCCACTCCATGACACTTACAAATTATTTTGTGCTGTATTTTCCTACTTAATATTATTTTACCTAATTTCCCCACATACTGAAATAGCATATATATTTGCCATGTTTAATGACACTAGAATATTCAATCATGCTGCTATGCTGGTCCCTTGGGTTTGCTCTAAGTAACTATTGTAAATATCTTTGTATATATAATTTTTCCCTATGAGATTATTTCTTTGGATCATACCCCAAAAATGGAACTCCTGGGTTCCTAGGGATAAATAATGATACAGCTCTTATTAAGCATTGTTCTTTAAGGAAAACTACTTTTCACTATCAATTAGCAACAGGAATGTATCAGCTTCCCTAAACCCCTCCATTTTAGACTGTTATGAACTCATGAGCTCAAAAGTTGAGGGGTCTTATCCCATTAATGTAATTAGAAGAGATTCAACAAATAGCCCCCAAGCATTTATTCAACATAGAAAATTCTAAAGACACCAAGCAAGTATTTATCTGCCTAGTAAATGTGGCAGACATTATGAATGATACAGAGATGTTTGGAATTCCATTCTGATACTTACACCATAGTTGGAGATTTAAATACACACACACACACACACACACACACACACACACACACACGAAATTTACATAACACTTGATTTCATTCATATGCAATGGATTTACTTTCTTTTTGCTTTTCTCTTTGCCAGTGAAATTTGACATGGGGGCTTACACTTCAGAAGATTCCAAACTTCCTGTGACTCTAAGAATCTCAAAAACTCGGCTGTTTGTGAGTGCCCAAAACGAAGGTGAACCTGTATTGCTAAAGGTCAGTCATTCTCAGTCCCCAATTTACCTTCATTTACATCCCATATGTTTGTGAATGATTCCAATAGGCAGATACCCCTAGCGGAGTAGCACAATCCTCTCTTCTCTTGCTACCACAGTTTCCACCTGCCCACCCGTCCCCACATGCTACTTCTCACCTATCCCCAGAGGCACTTCTAGGCAGGGTCTATGAGAAAGTAAAATGGAGGTGGCAAGAGTAAATAAAAGGTAAATTGCCTTCTTCCTTCTTTTTCCTTACCCTGCCTGACCCTAGCCACCTCCCATCCCAAGGTATCCATTTATTCCATCCATCTTGAACCTTACTAACAGCTACCATCTGACCTATGTGATGGTAGGCATTAGGACAATAGGACCTCATTCCAAGATACTCAGATAAGCCAACTAGGAGCAGAGAGGGCTAATCACCTGCCAATGGGCGCAACGGGCACAAAACGAAAATCTGGGAGCCACGACTCAAACCCTGGCCTTTTGACTCCACTGCCGCTCTCTCTTCACTGGTGTCAGCATTATCCCTCCTCCCAGTCCCATTTCCACTACCACCTCCCCCTCAAACATACAGACACACACATGCCCACTATAGCCTTAGACGTTTACTCCAGTGGTAAGTAGGTGACTCTTATTTAGTAAATGCAAACCCCCAACCCCAACCAGGATTTCTGTAGATGCATGTATTTCTCTACCCAGATCAAGTGAGGTAAAAGTGTGTCTGTAGGCAGTAGCTTCATTCATGAATTCATTGAACAGGCATTATTTATTGAGAGCCTTCTATTTTTCAAACATAGTGCCAACAGCTATGTAGACCATGGTGAGCCAAAGTCCCTAGCCTCATAGAATTTGGTCTTCCTGGGGACACAGACAGTAGACAAGCCAAACAACCAGCAAAAAGTACAAGGAGCCGTAAAGCAAATAAACAGGGTGCTGAGATAGAGAAAAATTGGAGAGTGCTCTTTACATAGAGTGGCAAGAGCAGAGTTCCCAATGAGATGGGATCTGCTGATAGGAAGGAGCATGATGCAAGGGGGCAGGAGAGAGTGAGCATTCCAAAGAGAGGGATCTGAGTACATCTAGGACCTAGAGCTTCAAGAGTTTAAATGCCGGTTTCAGAAATCAAAAGGAATACTTTAAAACTGGGGCACTATAAGAAGGTGGAAAGATAAGCAGAGGCTAGTGCTTGCAGAGCCTTGCATTTGGGTTTCATTTGAGGTACAATGAAAAGGCATTAAAGGGTTTCGAACAGGGAAATGTCCTAACTTCACTTTTATTTTCTAAAATGTAGAATAGATCAGCAGGGAGACAATGGAGAAAGCAAAGAGCTTAACTAGGTGGTAATAATAATAGTCATGGGAGTGGGGGTAGTGAGGTAGATAGAAATAAGTAGACAGAACTGGTTATATTTCAGAGATAGAACCAACAGGAGGGAGAGGAGAAAATACATTTACTGAGATGGGGAAAAAACTAGGAGAGGAATGGGTTTGGGAAATAAATTCCTTGTTGACATTGAAAACCCTTGTTGACAAGGAAAGTTCAAAAGAATTAGTTGCTTTAGATTAAAACAACACAGAAGAAGCATCTCAAGTTGAAATGTGAATTTCACTTTTCCATGAAAGTACTGTTACTCTATTCATACTCAAAAGTATAGTACAGCCTAAAGAGATCACAATTGTCAAAAACTATATTGTAAGGAATCAACTGCTAATATACTTGGAGGTGGGGGGGTAAACTTTTAATTGTTGACTTAAATATGGAGACAAAGATCTCTAATGATTAATTATTTTCCCAAAGATATGACCTGCACACTTAGTGGCCAAAATGTTTAGAGGTCTCAATTGCTAGTGTTCAGGTTTTATGCAAAGTGCCTTATGCTTATGTTGAAGGCAGGACAAGAACGATGTTTTTACTCTACCTGCCACAATATAGTGAGACACTACTGTTATTGACAATCCATGACTAATTTGGATTTCTCTCCAGTTAAGTAAGGGAATTATTATGTGTAGACTGGGTCATACATCTAATAGGCATGTAATAAATGCTTGCTGAATGAACAAATGAATGAAGAATCTATATCATCATATTACAGAGTCAGTGTCCTAAAGTACTGTATTTCTCACAAAGGCCAAATGTCAAGGGATTGCACTTCAGTTCTTGGTCTAGAATCTTGTTTTCTAACATATCTCTCTGTTCTTCTTATCACAGGAGATGCCTGAGACACCCAAAACCATCAAAGATGAGACCAACCTTCTCTTCTTCTGGGAACGTCATGGCAGTAAGAACTACTTCACATCAGTTGCCCAGCCAAAGTTGTTCATCGCCACACAGGAACGAAAACTGGTGCACATGGCAAGAGGGCAACCCTCTATCACTGACTTTCAGATACTGGAAACCCAATCTTGACTCTAGATCTACCTACTTGTGAAGTGTTGACAGTCCATATGTACTATGTACATGGAGGAGTCAAATCTTTTACTCTTAGTCACTTGCTGAGCATGTGCTGAGCGTTTGTAATTCCAAATGAATGTTTACTCTCTTTGTAAGAGAGTGAGCAAGTTCTAATGCGACCAACACTAATATATAATGTTATTTGTTATTTAAAGAACACCCTATACTTTGCAAACTAGCAATCAGTTTAATTATTATTCTTCGTAACAATCTTGGGAGGACCGGGGCTACTGACTATGGCTACCAAAAGATTCTACCCATATTACAGATTGGTTAAGTAACTGAGGCATTAGAAAACTAAATACCCACAACAGTAGTTGGAGTGAGAAGCCATACGCCTAGGATTTCATTCCAACATGTTTGCCTTTAAGTTGCTGATGGACTCTTAATCAAATACTATAAGTTTCTGGGACCTCAGTTGGTTCATCTTTAAAATGGAGGGGACGATACTTATATCCTTCCTGCCTCAACAGTATTTTATGCTAATCAATGAGATCAGTTTTTAAAATACTTCTTGAATGAAAGAACTGAGCCTTAAGAAAGCAAAGCTTATATATTTATTATTATTTATGTATACATATATATTTATAAATATATTTTTAAGATAATAATATTATATTTATGGCAATTCCTTGTCACCCTTAATAATAGTAAAGAGTGTTTTTTAGGCTAAATGAGTCTGATTTAGTTAAACTCAGGCACTTTGGTCCAAGTCCTGCTTTTTGTAGTATGTGCAAGCCCTATAATTATGATAAATTTATATTAATACTTTATGCTGATAATTAACCTATCACTCCTCTACTTTTAAATTTGCTTTAGCTTTCATGTATCATTCAATTTCACCTGCTATCAAGTCTTACTAGCTAAAATGGGATAAATAAAACTTTGATAACCATGAAACAACTGTAAATCTTTCTTTTCTGGAATGTAAGCAACATTCCTTCTAGGTTCTAAAAGTTGTGATCAAACTACAGTGTTATATTAATATCAATAATAAGGACTGATATATTATTATAAGTCATAATTGAATAAAACTTACCAAAAAAGTAAATCTGACACACATTTATCATCTTAATCATTACTTTAATGCATGATAATTAGAAATAAATGATAAAACTTCACATAAATACCTGTAATTAGTGTTACTTTACAAAACCAAACCAAGGTTTTATGGTTTTCTTCTCCCCTATTAGCTTGCCAGTATAGATAAATAGTATTAAGAATGAGGGGCACCTGGGTGGCTCAGTCAGTTTAGTATGTGACTCTTGATTTCAGCTCAGGTCATGATCTCAGGGTCGGGAGTTCAAGCCCCACACTGGGCTCCCTGCTCAGCAGGGAGTCGACTTTAAGATTCTCTCTCTCCCTTTCCCTCTGCTTCTCACCCAACCTCTCTCTCTCTCTCTAAATAAAAATAAATAAATCTTTAAAAAAAAAAAGGAAAGATAATATTCCCAGGTTCAGGTAAAGCTTACATTACACAAGTACAACACTTGTGTTTATATAGCCATACAAACTCACACATACAGAACCACATTAAAAACTAAAGAATCCATCTGGAAAGCATGGATACAAGATATGTTGCATTGGAAAAAGTTAAAGTCAAGGGACCTTGAAATTAGATATGGGAAATAATGGGCAAAGAGTAGTCCAAGTGACTCTAAACTGAATACTCAGTTTCCTGGTATTAGAGAACGAGTGAGCAGTGGTGTGTTAATCAGTTTTTTTGGTAGAAATATGGAGTTCTTCTCAGTTCCAGGATGGAGTATGCTAAGTACCATTTTAGACATAATTCAAGCTACTGGCAAGATGCCCAACTGCAGATGTTCAATGAGCAGAGGTTAATGTGTCTAGAACTCAGGAGAAGTTAGAACTAGATAGATTTGGAGGACATCACCAGGTTTATAGCAGGTAAAATCCTAAAGTGACATCAGAGAAAGAAGAGAAGCATATGGTAAACACTGTTGGTTGTCTATTCAACTGCCAAACCCCCTATCTTCCTTCCTAAAACAGAACATTGATTTCTTTTTTTTTTTTTTAAGATTTTATTTCTTTGAGAGAGAGAGAGTGCAGAGCAAAAGAGAGAGAGAGCATGAGTGGCGGGGGCGGGGGGTGTTCAGGGAGTAGAGCAGAAGGAGAGAGAGAAGCAGGCAGGCTCCCCACTGAGCAGGGAGCCCAATGTGGGGCTCATTTGGAGGACGCTGGAATCATGACCTGAGCCAAAGGCAGTCACTTAACTGGCTGAGCCACCCAGGCACCCCAGAACCCTGATTTCATTCAGAAGGAAATGTGTTGCCCCAATGAATGAATCCAGTTGATCTAAGCCAATCTTGACCATTCTATCCTCACATGACTGAGTCATGTTGAGTAAATACTATCTAATGAAATATCAATCTGGTGGGGGCAACTTCTGGGAAAGATTTTCTACCCTGATAAAAAATAGAAGAAAGACCTTTTCTTCCATCCTTCTTGCGTGAGACATGCTCTATGAGGATGTGAAATTTGGAACTATGGTAGCCAACTTGCAATCTTTTCAAGGACATGCTGAAGTAGATAGAATGGCAAGAGAAAAAGAACCAGAATCTACGATGACACTGTTATAGAAGGTCACCACAATGAAATTCAACAGTCTTAGCACCAAACTTGTGCGAGTCTATTTATTTTATTACAATCTTATATATCAGTTTCCAAATTGATGAGAATAAAGCCAAAGTTCCACCATTAAGTCGAAGGTACAAAAACAAAAAGCCAAAAAATATTTCCCTAACCCATCTCCCACTGTCATTCTTCTGACACTCAAAAATACCTATATTTGAACTTTTTGGGGTGATGGAAATTAGTGGGATAGCAATAATCATCATTGTAGATGTAAAATATGCTTGTGTATCTATATTCTTTGGTTGTATTTTATGACTATATATATTGGGCAAAATTATTCTCCTGAGTCTTGACTAATGATGCTTTGTCAATACCTTTCATAAAATTGTTGCCAAGAACTGAGTATAGTACTCAAGATATGGTCAGACCAGCACAGCCTAGATGTGGGATCTTGTCCTTCCTATTTTAGATACCATGATTTTGTTAGAAAGTGACATTAGATCTTTGAAAGCAAGTGACATTGTTGATTCAGTGTTTGTAGGTAATTAACACTTATAGGTTATCAATCTAATCTCAAAACTTTAAATGTATCCCTGTTAAATTTATTCTTGTTAATTTGGCCCCAGTTCTTTCTAGTTTGTTCCAGATTCTTTTTTTTTTTTTTCCAGATTCTAATTTTTATTTAATATATTGGCTCTTCCATTTAGCTTTTTGACATCTGTAATTTGGTGTGCATATTTTTGTTTATAGTATATTGTACAGTATAAAGAATAGGTTATAAACATTTTTACAGTGTGATCCTGTTTTTATTTAAAACACCTAGAACTTTATCCATTGATGGATACTTAGGTTGTTTCCATATCCTGGCTATTGTAAATAATGCGGCAATAAATGTGGAAATGCATATTACTCTTTGATATCTTGTTTTCATTTCCTTTGGCTATATGCCTAGAAGTGGAAATCCTGGATCATATGGTAGTTTTATTTTTAGTTTTTTTGAGGAACCTCTATACTGCTTTCTATTGTGGCTACAGCAATTTACATTCCCATCAACACTGTACAAGGATTCCCTTTTCTCCATATCCTTGCCAATCCCTGTTTTTTTGTTTTGTTTTGTTTTGTTTTTTGTTTTTTGTTTTATGACAGCCATACTAACAGTGTGAGGCCGATATTTCCTTGAGGCTTTGATTTGCATTTCCCTAATAATTAGTGATGTTAAGCATCTTTTCATGTACCTGTTGGCCCTAAGTATATCTTCTTTGGAAAAATGTCTATTTACAGGCACCTGGGTGGCTCAGTCAGTTAAGCACCCAACTCTTGATTTCAGTTCAAGTCATGATCTCAAGGTCATGAGACAGAGCCCTGCCTCAGGCTCCATGCTCAGCAGAGTCTGCTTGAGATTCTCTCTCTCCCTCCCCTTCTGCCCTTCTCCCCACTCATGCACTCTCTCTAAAATAAATAAATAAGTCTAAAAAAAAGGAAAATATCTCTTCAGTTACTCTGTACATTTTTTAGAGTGGTTTTTCTGCTATTGAATAGTGTGTCCCCTCTATAATTTTAAACATCAACCCTCTATCAGATAGATGATTTACAAATACTTTCTCCCATTCTCTCAGCTGCCTTTTCATTTTATTGATGGTTTCTTTAGCTATGCAGAAATGTTTTAGTTTGATGTCTCATTTATTTTTGCTTTTGTTGCCTCTGCCTTGGTGTCATATCCAAAAAATCATTTCAAGACTAATGCCAAGGAGCTTACTTCCTGTTTTCTTTTAGAAGTTTTACAGTTGCAGGTCTTATATTTAAGTCTTTAATCCATTTTGAGTTGATTTTTGTGTATGGTATATGATAGGGGTCATTTCCCAACACCATTATTGAAAAAACTGTCCTTTTCCCATTGTTTATTCTCAGCTCCTTTCTCAGAAAGTAATGGGCCATATATGCATGGGTTTATTTCTGGGCTCTCCAATCTGTTCCATTGGTCTATGTGTCTATTTCTGAAATCAGAAAATGTGATACCTCCAGCTTTGTTCTTCTTTCTCAAGATGGCTATGGCTAGCTACTTAGAGTCTTTTGTGATTCCATACAAATTTTAGGATTGTTTTTCTATTTTTGTGAAAAATGCCATTGGAATTTTGACAGGGTTACCTTGAATCTGTAGATTGCTCCATGAACATGAGATATCTTTCCATTTATTTGTCTTCTTCAATCTCTTTCATCAAAGTTTTACAGTTTTCAGTATACAGATCTTTCACCTCTGGTTAAATTTATTCCTAAATATTTTACTCTTTTTGATGCTATTGTAAATGGAACTGTTTTCTTAATTTATCTTCCTGACAGTTCTTTGTTAGTGTATAGAAATATAACTGATTTATATATATACATTGATGTTTTATGCTGCAAATTTACTGAATTCATCTATTGTTTCTAACACTTTTTTTGGTAGAGTTTTCTATATATAATATCATGTCATCTGCAAACAGAGACAATTTTATTTCTTCCTTTCTGACATGGATGCCTTTTATTTATGTCTAACTGCTCTGGCTAGGACTTCTGATACTATGTTGAATAAAAATGATGAGGATGGGCATCCTTGTCTTGTGCCTGATCTCAAAGGAAAGATTTCAGCTTTTCACTACTGAGTATGCGTTAGTTGTAGGCTTTTCATTTATGGCCTTTATAATGTTGAGATACATTTCTTCTATACCCAGTTTGTTAAGAGTGTTTAGCATTAATGGATATTGATTTTTGTCCAATGCTTTTTCTGCATTTATTGAGATGATCATGAGTTTTATACTTCTTTTTGTTACTGTGGTGTCTCACATTGATTGATGTGAAGATCTTGAACCACCCTGCATCCCTGGACTAAATCCCACTTGATCATGGTATATGATCCTTTTAATGTAGTGTTGAAATCAGTTTGCTAATATTTTGCTGGGGATTTTTGCATCTGTATTCATAGGGATATTGGTCTGTAATTTTGTTTTCCTATAGTGTCCTTGTCTGGTTTTGGTATTCGGGTAATGCTATCCTCATAAAATGAGTTTGAAAATGTTCCATCCTCGTCTATTTTCTGGAAGCGTTTGAGAAAGATTGGTATTAATTCTTCTTTAAATGTTTGGTAGAATTCATCAGTGAAGCCATCTAGTCTTAGACTTTTTTTTGGTGCGGGGGGGGGGATGTGAAGAGTGTTAAAATATATGTCCACAATAAAAACTTGTACATGGATATTCATAGCAGCATTATACTTAATAGCCAAAAGTGGAAACAACCCAAATGTCTATTAACTGATGAATAGGTAAATAGAATATAGTATATTCATATAATAGAATGTTATCTGTCTTAAAAAGAAATGAAGTACTGACACATGCTACAACACAGATGAGCCTTGAAAATATACTAAATGAAAGAAGCATATCAAAAATCATATACTGCATAATTCCATGTATATGAAATATCTAGAACAGGCAAATTTATAGAGACAGAAAGTAAACTAACATTTTCCAGGGACTAGGAAGAGGGAAGAATGATGGGGAGGGACTGCTAATAGGTATACAGTTTCTTCAAGGGCAATGAAAATGTTCTAAAATTAAATTGTATACTCAAAGTGGATGAATTATATGGTATGTGAATATATCAACAAAGCTGTTATAGTAATAATAATAAGAAGGATAAACTAGGAATAAAGGGAGGAAGAGTTCAGTTCCCAGAAAGAAAACTTTGAAAAGGAAATGAAGAAAAAAAAGCAGTGTAATTGAACTACAGTGAGCAAGAGGAGACCAGTATGTACTGAAGTGAAGAAATAGACAAAGGCCAGGCCCTGCAGGGGCTTGTAAGACTTAAGCCTAAGAGCATAAGAAGCCATTAAAGCAATAAGGAGAGCTATTGTGGATACACTGCTTGATAAATTGAAAATTGTTAAACATACCTAGACTTTGAGGAGCAAGATGGTGGAGGAATAGGAGATCTAAACTTCATCTGGTCCCAGGAATTCAGCTAGATAGTTATCTAACCATTCTGAACACCTACAAACTCAACAGGAAATTGAAGAAAAGAACAGCAGCAATTCTATGAACAGAAAAGCAACCGCTTTCTGGAAGGTAGGCTGTGTGGAGAAGTGAATTTGAGATGATATTTGGGAAGACAGACCACAGGCTCGGAGAGTCTCTATCACCTGGCTACCGGCAAGTGCTAGAGCAGCAGAGCACAAAATCAGAACTTTGAGAAATCTGCTCCACTGAGGGATGTTGCTCCAGTGGCTAAGCAGGGTGTGGAATCCTCACTGAAACAGTATGGTCTCAGGACCCTTGGGATCACAGAAAGACTAGGGGTGCCTGAGTGTGGCAAAGCTCCCAAGCATCTGATCAGGGAAGCCAGCTGCAAAGACAAAGCCAAGGAGTGGGCTTTCAGCTCGGGTTGCCATAAACCATGATCCACAGCACAGTTAGGCCACTACTCTTCAATCAGGGACCCAACAAGCAGCAGATCCAGGAGTGACATGGGAGCACACCACAGGAATCTGCTGGGTTTGGAAACTCCAAACAGGGTCACGTGCCAGAGATAGATATGGTCGGTCACAGGCCAGGTGAGCACAGAGTGTGGCTGGAGACCAGGGAGACAGGAGTGATTGACTGCTTTTCTCTGGGGGCTCACTAAGGAGTGGGGCCCAAGGTCTCTACTCCTTTGGGCCAGAGATTGGGAGGCCTCCATTTTCATTCTCGTCCTCCAAACCTGTATGGAAAGGTTTCAGCGAACAAAAGCTACTGAGAGCAAACCCGGGCGGATTACTTAGCCTGGCCCCTGGCAAGGGTGGGGCAGTCCCACCTCAGGCAAAAAGACATTTGAGAATCACTGCAACAGGTCCCTCCCCCAGAAGATCAGCAAGAACATCAGCCAAGACCAAGTCTATGATCAGTGAGAACTGCAAAACTCCAGCGCTAAGGGAATACATCACATAGAATTCATGGCTTTTTTTTCCCATGATGCTTTAGTCTTTCAAAGTTAATTTTTTTAATTTTCTTTATTTTTTTTCTTTTTCTATTTTTTTTATTTTTCTTCTTTCCTATTTTAACCAACATCTTACCTTATCAATTCCTTTTTTAAAATCTTTTTTTTTTAATTTTCATTTTTACAGTCATATTCTATCCCTTCATTGTATTTAAACTTATTTTTGGTGTGTATATATATATATATTTTCTTTTTTTCTTTAAAATTTTGGGATACTGTTTCTTCTAACAGACCAAAATATACCCCAAACCTAGTACATGGCTTTGTTTTAGTCTCCTGCCTAATCACATTCTCTTTTTCTTTTTTTTTTCTCTTTCTTTTTTCAACCAACTTATCTTATCAATTCCTTTTTTAAAATCTGTTTTAATTTCCATGTTTACAGTCATATCCTACTACCTCATCATATCTACCCTTATTTTTGGGTATAGATATAGATATAAAGTTTTCCTTTCTTTAAAATTTTAGGAGGCAGTTTCTTCTAACAGACCAAAATACATCCAAAATCTAGTGTGTGGCTCTGTCCTATTCACCAGCTTGATCATATTCTCTTTTTCCTTCTTTTTTTTTTTTTTCTTTCTTTTCCCTCAGTTTCTGGTCTCTTCTGATTTGTTCAGTGTATATTTTTCTGGGGTTATTGTTACCCTTTTAGCATTTTATTCTCTCATTCGTCTACTCTTCCCTGGACAAAATGACAAAGTGGAAAAACTCACCTAAAAAGAAAACACAACAACAACAACAACAAGTACCTACTGCCAGGGACTTAATCAATACAGACATTAGTAAGATGTCGTAACTAGAGTTTAGAATGACGATTATAAAGATACTAGTTGGGCTTGAAAAAAGCATAGAAGATACCAGAGAATCTCTTTCTGGCAAAATAAAAGAACTAAGATCTAATCAATGAAATCAAACAGGCTATTAATGAGGTGCAATAAAAAATGGAGGCTCTAACTGCTAGAATAAATGAGGCAGAAGAGAGAACTAGTGATATAGAAGACCAAATGATGGAGAATAAAAGTGCTGAGAAAAAGAGAGATAAACAACTACTGGATCACGAGGGGAGAATTCAAGAGATAAGTGATACCATAACACAAAACAATATTAGAATAATTGAGATCCCAGAAGAAGAAGAAAGAGAGAGGGGGAAGAATGCATATTGGAGCAAATTATAGCAGAGAACTTCCCTAATTTTGGGGAAAGAAACGGGCTTCAAAATCCAGGAGACACAAGGAATCCCCTTCAAAACAATAAAAAAAGGTTAACACTCGTCATCTAATAGTAAAACTTACAAGTCTCAGAGACAAAGAGAAAATCCTGAAACCAGCTTGGGACAAAAGGTCTGTAATCTACAACAGTAGAAGTACTAGGTTGGCAACAGACCTATCCACAGAGACCTAGCAAGCCAGAAAGGACTGGCATGATATATTCAGAGCACTAAACGAGAAAAATATGCAGCCAAGAATACTATATCCAGCTAGGCTGTCATTGAAAATAGAAGGAGAGATAAAAAGTTCCCAGGACAAACAAAAACTAAAAGTATTTGCAAACACCAAACCAGCCCTACAAGAAATACTAAAAGGGGTCCTCTAAGCAAAGGAGAGCCTAAAAGTAACACAGACCAGAAAGGAACAGAGACAATAATACATAGTAACAGTCACCTTACATGCAATAAAATGGCACTAAATTCATATCTGTCAATAGTTACCCTGAATGTGGGATGCCTGGGTGGCGCAGTTGGTTGGGCAGCTGCCTTTGGCTCGGGTCATGATCCCAGCGTCTTGGGATCGAGTCCCGCATCGGGCTCCTTGCTCCGCAGGGAGCCTGCTCCTCTCTCTGCCTCTGCCTGCCTCTCTGCCTGCTTGTGTTCTCTCTCTGTTAAATGAATGGATAAAAAATCTTTAAAAAAAAAAAAAAATAGTTACCCTGAATGTAAATGGGCTAAACACTCCAATCAAAAGACACAAAGTATCAGAATGGATTAAAAAAAAAAAAGACCCATCAATATGCTGTCTGCAGCAGACTCATTTTAGACCCAAAGACACCTCCAGATTTAAAGTGAGCAGGTAGAAAACCATGCTAATGGACATCAAAAGAAAGCTGGGGTAGCAATACTTATATCAGACAAATTATATTTTAAATCGAGACTATAATAAGAGATGAGGAAGGACATTATATCATACTTAAAGGGTCTGTCCAACAAGAAGATCTAACAATTTTAAATATCTATGCCCCTAACATGGAAGCAGCCAATTATATAAGCCAATTAATAACAAAATCAAAGAAACACATTGACAGTAATACAATAATAGTAGGGCACTTTAACACCTCCCTCACTGAAATGGGCAGATCACCAAAGCAAAAGATCAACAAGGAAATAAAGGCCTTAAATGACACACTGGACCAGGTGGACGTCACAGATATATTCAGAACATTCCATCCCAAAGCAACAGAATACACATTCTTCCCTAGTGCACATGTAACATTCTCCAGAAAAGATCACATCCTGGGTGACAAATCAGGTCTCAACCAGTACCAAAAGATTGGGACCATTCCCTGCATATTTTCAGACCACGATGCTTTGAAACTAGAACTCAATCACAAGAGGAAATTTGGAGAACTCAAAATACATGGAGGCTGAAGAGTATCCTACTAAAAAATGATTGGATCAAGACGGAAATTAAAGAAGAATTTTTAAAATTCGTGGAAACAAATAAAATGAAAACACAACTGTTCAAAATCTTTGGGATGCAGCAAAGGTAGTCTTAAGAGGAAAGTATATAGCAATACAAGCCTTTCTCAAGAAACAAGAAAGATCTCATGTACACAACCTAGCCCTACACCTAAAGGAGCTGGAGAAAGAACAGCAAATAAAGCCTAAAACCAGCAGAAGAGAAATAATAAAGATCAGAGCAGAAATCAAAGAAATAGAAACAGTACAACAGATCAATGAAAGTAGGAGCTGCTTCTTTGAGAGAATTAATAAGATTGATAAACCCCTGGCTAGACTTATCAAAAAGAAAAGAGAAAGGACCCAAATTAATAAAATCATGAATGAAAGAGGAGAGATTACAACCAACTCAAACAAACACAAACAAGTATTAGCAACTATATGCTAGCAAATTTGACAATCTGGGAGAAATGGATGCATTCCTAGAGACATATGAACTACCAAAATGGAACCAGGAAGAAAAAGAAAACCTGAACAGACTCATAACCAGTAAGGAAATTGAAGCAGTCATCAAAAATCTTTCAACAACAACAACAAAAAAATCTTTCAACAAACAAGAACCCAGGGCCAGATGGCTTCCCAGGGGAACTCTACCAAACATTTAAAGAATTAATACCTATTCTCCTGAAACTGTCCCAAAAAACAGAAATGAAAGGAAATTTTCCAAACTCATTTTATGAAGCCAGGATTACCTTGATCCCAAAACTAAAGACCCCATCAAAAAGAATTATAAACCAATATCTCTGATGAACATGGATGCAAAAACTCTCACTAAAATACTAGCCAATAGAATCCAACAGTATATTAAAAGGATTATTCACCACAACCAAGTGGAATTTATTCCTGGGCTGCAAGTTTGGTTTAACATCCGCTAATCAATCAATGTGATACAATACATTAATAAAAGAAAGAACAAGAACCATATGATACTCTCAATAGATGCCAAAAAAGCATTTGACAAAGTACAGTATCCTTTTTTTTTAAAGATTTTATTTATTTATTTGAGAGACAGAGAAAGTGAGAGAGAGCATGAGAGGAGAGAAGGTTAGAGGAAGAAGCAGACTCCCCGTGGAGCCGGGAGCCCGATGTGGGACTCGTTCCCGGAACTCAAGGATCATGACCTGAGCCGAAGGCAGTCGCTCAACCAATTGAGCCACCCAGGTGCCCCTACAGTATCCTTTCTTGATCAAAACTCTTCACAGTGTAGGGATAGAGGGTATATACCTCAATATCATAAAAGCCATCTATGAAAAACCCACAGCGAATATCATTCTCAATGGGGAAAAACTGAGAGCTTTTCCTCTAAGGTGAGGAACACCGCAGGGAGGTCCACTATAACCACTGCTATTCAACATAGTACCAGGGGGCACCTGGGTGGCTCAGTGGGTTAAAGCCTCTGTCTTCGGCTCAGGTCATGATCTCAGGGTCCTGGGATCAAGTCCCGCATCAGGCTCTCTGCTCAGTGGGGAGCCTGCTTCCCCTCTCTCTCTGCCTGCCTCTCTGCCTACTTGTGATCTCTCTCTCTTTCTCTGTCAAATAAATAAATAAAATCTGTTTAAAAAAAAAAAAATAGTACCAGAAGTCCTAGCCTCAGCAATCAGACAACAAAAAGAAATAAAAGGCATCCAAATTGGCAAAGAAGTCAAACTCTCACTCTTTGCAGATATGACACTTTATGTGGAAAACAAATAAGACTCCACCCCAAATCTGCTAGAACTGATACAGGAATTCAGTAAAGTGTCAGAATATAAAATCAATGCACAGAAATCTGTTGCATTTCTATACACCAACACCAAGACAGAAGAAAGAGAAATTACAGAGTCGATCCCACTTACAGTTGCACCCAAAACCATAAGATACCTGGGAATAAATCTAACAAAAGAGGTGAAGGATCTGTACTCAGAAAACTATAGAATACACATGAGAGAAATTGAGGTAGACACAAGAAAATGGAAAAACATTCCATGCTCATGGATTGGAAGAACAAATATGGTGAAAATGTCTATGCTACCTAGCGCAATCCACACATTTAACACCATCCCTATCAAAATACCATCACCAAAAAAAACAAAAACAAAATACCATCAACTTTTTTCAAATAAATGGAACAAATAATCCTAAAATTTGTATGGAACCAGAAAAGACCCCGAATTGCCAGAGGAATATTGAGAAAGAAAACCAAAGCTGGTAGTATCACAATTCCGGACTTCAAGCTCTATTACAAAGCTGTAATCATCAAGACAGTATGGTACTAGTGCAAAAACAGACACATAGATCAATGGAGCAGAAGAGAGAGCCCAAAAATGGACCCTCGACTCTACGGTCCACCAAGCTTTGACAAAGCAGGAAAGAATGTCCAATGGAAAAAAAGACAGTCTCTTCAACAAATGGTGTTGGGAAAATTGGACAGCCACATGCAGAATGAAACTGGACCATTTCCTCACACCACACACAAAAATAGACTCAAAATGGATGAAAGACTTCAAGGTGCGACGGGAATCCATCAAAATCCTTGAGGAGAACATAGGTAGGACCTCTTCCACCTCAGCCGCAACAACTTCTTTTTATAAACACTGCCAAAGGCAAGGGAAGCAAGGGCAAAAATGAACCACTGGGACTTCATCAAGATCAAAAGTTTTTGCACAGCAAAGGAAACAGTCAACAAAACCAAAAGACAACCGACAAAATGGGAGAAGATATTTGCAAATGATATATCAGATAAAGGGCTAATATCCAAAATCTATAAAGAACTTATCAAACTCAACACCCAAAGAACAAATAATCCAGTCAAGAAATGGGCAGAAGACATGAACAGACATTTCTGCAAAGAAGACATCCAAACGGCCAACAGACACACAAAAAAGTGCTCAACATCACTCGGCATCAGAGAAATACAAATCAAAACCACAGTGAGATACCACCTCAGACCAGTCAAAATGGCTAAAATTAACAAGTCAGGAAATGACAGATGTTGGTGAGGATGCAGAGAAAGGGGAACCCTCCTACACTGTTGGTGGGAACACAAGCTGGTGCAGCCACTCTGGAAAACATTATGGAGGTTCCTCAAAAAGTTGAAAATAGAGTTACCCTACAACCCAGTAATTACACTACTGGGTATTTACCCCAAAGATACAAATGTAGTGATCCAAAGGGGCATGTGAACCCATGTGAACCCAAACTAACCCAGGCTAGTTTCCGTAGCCAAACCACGAAAGAGCCTAGATGCCCATCAACAGATGAATGGATAAAGATGTGGTACATATATACAGTGGAATATTTTGCAGCCATCAAAAAAAAAAAAAAGCTGAAATCTTGCCATTTGCAACAATGTGGATGGAACTAGAGGGTATTATGCTAAGCGAAATAAGTCAATCAGAGAAAGACAATTATCATGTGATCTCACTGATAGGAGGAATTTGAGAAATAAGACAGAGGGAAGGGAAGGAAAAATGAAACAAGACAAACCAGGGAGGAAGACAAACCATAAGAGACTCTTAATCTCAGGAAACAAACTGAGGGTTGCTGGAATGGAGAGGGGTGGGAGGGATGGGGTGGCTGGGTGATAGACATTGGGGAGGGTATATGCTATGGTGAGTGCTGTGAATTGTGTAAGACTGATGAATCACAGACGTGTACCCCTGAAACAAATAATACATTATATGTTAATTTTAAAAAAAGAACAATAAAAATGACAGGCTGAACACTTAAAAAAAAGAAAAAAAACCCTACCTAGTTTTCTTTCCACACTTTGTGTCCCACAAAATACTCCCTCAACTATCCAAAGAATATAGAAAAGAGTGCAGAACTGGCCTATGTTACTCAAAGTGGGACTAATTAGCAAGAGGCTTCTTTGAGCTCATTTTAAAGAAAGTTTCATAACAATCAGGGCTTTCTAATAAGGTAAGGCAATTCCCTGACACCAGCAATATTCCTGCAAAGATCCAATACCTAATGGGATCTATGGAATACTCTAGCACAGGGTGGGAGATCAGGCAAGATAATCTGAAATCCATTCAATCACTAAGATTCCATAAAGACCAACAGAACTCCCTTTGCTTTTCTGAAACCGTCTGTAAATGAGCCCCTTTCTTACTCACTAACCAAAAAGCCCCAGCTGCTTTTTGGTTGCCCAGTTGTTAGTGTTAACCATTAGGAAGGCTCCCGGTCCTCAACAGAGTCCAAAATTTTCATTAAAATAATTTTCAGTTGTATTTGAAGCATATTTGTATACAATTAATGTAAATGTCAAAATGCATAAATCCAGAAACCCCAGTATGGTTCCCTGCTAAACTCCCCACTTGAAGCCAAAGTGAAGAGCTGCTATAATAGCTTCATGGCCAGCTGAGTACCCAACTGGTGAAGCAAATGTGGCAAACAGGGACCCAGACATGACTCCCTCCCTACCCACCTCCCCAAGCATCCAGGAGAGAGGAACCCTGACATACACAATACCAGAAATATTCCCCAGACCTCTTCCTGAAACCAGGGAATAGTCAAAACAGAGGGCAAGCTTTGAAGGTAAAAGTTTTCAGGCTGAAATAAGAGGAAAGGGGTGTGTCTAATGACTCAGGAAGACTTAAAAAGGAGCCACTCTGAAAGCGGCATGGCCCTTCCTCCAAAAATTAAAAATAGAAATACCACATCATCCAACGATACTCCTTCTCTATAAACACCCCCAAAGAATTGAAAGCAGAGATGCCAACAGGTAACTGTACACCCATATTCATAGCGGCGTTACTCACAACAACTAAAAGGTGGAAGCAACCCAAGTGTCCGTCCACAGGTGAATGGATAAAGGTGGTACAGGCATACAATGGAAATACTATTCAGCCTTAGAAAGGGAGGAAATCCCGCCACATGCTGCAACATGGATGAACCCTGAGGACTTAATGCTAAGTGAAATAAGCCAGTCACGAAGAGACAAGTCCTGGACAATTCCACCTAAATGAGGGTCCCACAGTAATCAAAATCACACATAGAAAGTGAAGTGGTGCTTCCACCCCACCCCACCCCCCGGCGTGAGGGGAGGCGACAAGGGGGCGGGGAGGTTCCCCCTTAATGGCGATAGAGTTTGTATTTGGGACCATGAACAAGTTCGGGATTTGGATGGTGGTGAGGGTTGTACAACATAGCAAATGTACTTACTGCCATTGGACCGTACACTTAAAACTGGTTAAAATGGTAACTTCTGTTAGGTATATTTTACCTCGGTTAAAAAAGAAGAGCAGCCACCCTGCATTCATGAGAACCTTCACAAGTAGAGCTAATATGCTGGTGACGCGCTCCGAATTCATCAGATGTGGGGTTTACCTTGTTGTTTTCTGAGCTCCTGTGACCCTTAGGGTGTGAGAGGAGTAAGGCGGCCCTGCCTATGCCCCCGAGCGGGTTTCCGTAACCGACTCCACGACCGGCTACGCACACCGCCTCGGAAGAAACCGGCGGGAGAGCCCAGCGAACGTCGTCTCAGGTCCCAGCAGTCGCTTTTAATGACCGAGGACCTGCACGTTCTTCCAATCAAAGGGGCCCCGGGAGGGTTCGAAGGGTAGAGCCAACCGGAAGGTGCCTATTCCTTTTATCCCGCCCTCCCCTGCTTCCTACTGGCGGGTTTCAAACCCACAGGAGCCAATGAGAGCGAGCGGACGCGCTGTGCCGCAGCCGTAGCATCAGGCGCGGGCTTTGAAGAAAAACTGTCGCAGAGGTGTCATGGTGCCACCCGGGCCGTCTGCAGCCGCCGGTGAGTAAGATCGTGAGTCCCTGCGTCTTGCAGGCGCTCCAGCAGGAGCGGGGCAGAAGGGAGGCCACCGAGTCCGTTCTTTTCCCGGGACGCGCGGGTCCGCTCCCGTGCCTCAGTCTCCCCCTGGGCGTTTCCAGTCCAGGGAGCACTAAGGCGAGCCCAGGCCCTGTCCCTGAGTAAGACGTCTGGCCCTTGGTAGGGGAGAGTAGATGCGGGGCCAGATGCCTCACAGGCATCTTCCGTGTAACTCCTGCAGCAGCTCTGCAAAGAGATGATATTGTCATCTTGTTTAGGTAGAGAACCTGAGACCCCTTGCCCGGATCGCACACCCAGAAGGAAGCCAAGCGCTACCTAGCCCAGGTTTGGCTCCAGGCAGAGCCTGGGCGTGGTCCTCTGTGCTGCCGCCTGATCTTTGACAGCTGCCAAGAGGCGGTGTCTGACCCGAAGGGGGCGGTGGACGAGGTGGGGGGCGGATGGGGGGCGTGAGCACTGGAAGTTGATTAAATCTGCACGGAGAACTGAGGGTCCTGGGTTCCCTGATCTCTTAAATGTACCTGGAGCCCTTAGCTGCCTTTCAAAATATGGCTCAGATGCCACCAACTCGAAAATACACAGTGTTTTGATAGTAATATCTGCTTCTGCTAGGTCCTGGGCCCTGTCCTAGGCGCTTTACATAACAGCTCTTAAAGATGGGCATTTCTGTCTCCACTTTATAGATTCAGCTGCAGTGAGGTTTGTTAAGTTGGCCAGAAGCCACAGCGCTGGAATTCTGACACAGTCCCTCAGCCCTCTACACTGCCCGGCATAGCGTAAAATGCATAATCCTCAAAGCTGTCTCCTAGGGATTCATCAGAGCCAGATATCGAAACACAGAGCAACTCGGTTCAGATAAAATTAAGAGTAGTTTTGCACCCCCATTGTCTTTTTTTTTTTTTTTTGCCATTATTGAATTTTAGCCTTCTCCAACCACCTATTACTCTCACTCATTCCCTGCCTCTGAACTCCCATAATTCTTTTTTTGTCCCTTTCTTAGGATACCTAGATTTTGCCTTATATTGTAATTATTGTTGTATTTATTTTATTTTCACTACTAGATTGAAACTCCCTGAAGACAGAAATATTGAATTTTCATTCCCTCACAAATGCCTTGCTTAGAAAGTCACCATGTAATAGATGTTTGCCATGAACCCCCTAACCTGGTCTATTTTGTCCTTAGGCCCAAAGGAAACCATGTAAGGGTTAGTGGCAAAAATCATTATCCCTTGAACCATGAGAGACTGTGGACTCTGAGCAACAAACTGAGGGTTTTGGAGGGGAGGGGATGGGGGATTGGGTGAGCCTGGTGGTGGGTGTTGAAGAGGGCACGTATTACATGGAGCACTGGGTGTGGTGCATGAACAATTAACCTTGTAACAGTGAAAAAATTAAATAAACATATTTGGGAAAAAAAAATTTGGGGGGGGGAATTTTTTTAAAAAATCATTATTGGGGCACCTGAGTGGCTCAGTCGTTAAGTGTCTGCCTTCGGCTCAGGTCATGATCCCAGAGTCCTGGGATAGAGTCCCACATCAGGCTCCCTGCTCTTCCGGGAAGCCTACTTCTCCCTCTCCGTCTGCTGCTGTCCCTGCTTGTGTTCCCTCTATCGCTGTGTCTCTCTCTGTAAAATAAACAAATAAAATCTTCCCCAAAAATCAATCAATCAATCAATCAATCATTATCCCTGTCAGAAAAAACAACAACACATAATTAATAAGACCAGGCCAAGTGGCTCCTGGGTGATTCAAATTTGTGGGGTTAGGGATTTTATAACATATGGATGATCCAAAGCTAAAATTATTACAGAAAATTGCCATCTTTTAGAATATTAGTTAAAATCTCCAACTAAAGTTCTGCTGTTTGTTTGTTTGCCTATTTTGCAGAAGAGCGGCAAAGAAAGCTCCAGGAGTACCTAGCAGCCAAGGGAAAACTGAAGTGCCAAAACACCAAGTGAGTTTGTCTCACACAATTATGCAAGTTTTGTTGCCCTCGTTGCTACTAGCAATTTAAAACCTTTCAAAACATTGTCATTTGGGGGCGCCTGAGGGGCTCAGTGGATTAAGTGTCTGCCTTTGGCTCAGGTCATGATCCCAGGGTCCTGGGATCAAGCCCCATATTGGGCTTCCTGCTCAGTGGGAAGCCTGCTTTTCCCTCTCCCACTCCCCCTGTTTATACTTTCTCTCTGTCAAATAAATAATTTTTAAAAAAAGGACATACTCTTTAAAAAATAACATAGCCCTTTTGTTTGCCGTCTACTCAGACTGCACTGAGAGCCTACAATAACTCAGAAAAGGATATATTGGCCCAGACATGACCAAAAAGACCCCAAGCAGTTTAAGCACTGTTATTGTGATAGTCTCTAAATGAAAGGGGAGAAGGTCCACAGTATTACCTACAATACTGGAAGCTTTTCCTCTCCCTGCTTTTTTTCCTGGGAAAGTGATTCTAGTGAAGGCTAGAAAAGGTCAAGGAGTTGAATGACCATGGTTCTGTCGTTCCTAGCTAAAGCAGGAGAGCCAGTTATGGTCAGTCCTCCATAGCTGCACACCAACATCCTCCAGCCCCACAATGCTCTTTGGCCATTCTCTCAGCACTTACTCTTGAGTTGGACAGAATATGTCTGTTTCACCTTTATCTTTCGTCAACATCTTGCTCTTGTAGTGGTGTTATTAGTCCCTCTTGCTTAACATGGACATAATTTCTCCCCAAAGAGGAAGTGAATTTTTCCAAAGTTAGCTTTGACCCTTTATTTTAGTTTCCTTTTACTTTGGGGTTTTCTCAACTCTATTTCCTTGATTAAATAAATTTAATTCATTTAGTCAACAAATATTTATTTAACACCTATAATATATCAGTCACTCTTGGTTCTGGAGATATGAAACTTAACAAAACAGAGAGGTCCCTACCCCTCCGGGATTTATGTTCAAGATGGCGGAGACTAACAGCAAGTCATGACCAAAGTCCCTTTTGGTCTGGCAGTTGTTTTGGATCCATGCAGATTGAATGCTTCTAAATTCTCCTCTACTTTCCTATCCATTTTTATATTTTCTGCTCACTGGCTAGATTTCATATGTGCTGTTTTTTTAATTATATCTCTTTTTTTACCCCTAAATATTCATTATCTGAAGATACTTAAAACAAGGAAATTTTTCAAAGAAGCTGTTAATTACCTTACTTGAGATTGTATCTCTACAATATTGCATACTGCAGTATTCAAGGAATGATGTTCAGACGATGCAAATATGAAGAAAACATATATTTCACTAATCGTGTTAGAATGCTGTATTTAGGCATAGGACATGTCTGAAAGGATCACAAAAAAATGGGTAAGAGTGGTATGGTCACTGAGGAATAGAATAGCAGGACTAAGAAAGGGGCAATAAGGAGACTTTATTGAATATAATTTTGAATTATTTTACTATATACAGAAATTCCAATGATTTAAAATTCTAATCATAATAAATTTTAATCACTATACTTCCCAGGCCTTGCCGATCCTTCTGTAGTAAGAATTAATCTTATTTTGTCTTTTATAGGCCTTATCTAAAAGCCAAGAGTACTTGTCTGAATCCTCCAGCTTCTAAATCTGTAAGTAGAAATTAGTCTTTTAAAAAATAATCATTTCGGGGGTGCCTGGGTGGCTCAGTCGGTTAAACGGTTGACTCTTGATTTCAGCTCACATCATGATCTCAGGATCATGAGATCGAGCCCCACATCTCAGCACAGAGTCAGCTTGAGATCCTCTCCCTTTGCCCCTCCCCCTGCTCATGGACTCTCTCTCTCTCTCTCTCTCTCATAAATAAATAAAATAAATCTTTAAAAAATAATCATTATCATTTTGGGGGCACCTGGGTGACTCGGGCAGCTGAGTGACTGACTCTTGATTTTGGCTCAAGCCATGAGAGTGAGAAACTGTGGTCTTAACCACTTTGGTATGCTGCCGTCAAGTTAAATGGCTCAGTAGTCATTAAAAGGGAACACCTATATTGGGTCTTCCAAGTTACTAACAAGACATGTTTCCTAAACAGTTTAATTCAGCTATATTATGGATAGAGTGGTAAAGGATACTCACATTTTCAAGGTTTAAATGGAAGAAATTAGCCTTCTGAAAGGCTACATATAACATCATCAGACACATATAACATCAGGGTAGAAAATGTATATAAGGCAAAACTGATACATCATGATGTGAACAGTAGGGAATCACTGGGTTAGACTTCTACTTTATGCTGATTGAATTAGTGTAGCATGCAAGTCTTAAAGGAAAAATCTGCTGGAAAAAAGGGTCCTCACTCAGTGTTCCCAGAGGCTTCTCTAGAAGCTGACAATACTGATTTCAGTTAAGTCAAATGGGGTGATGCCTACCTCATTTTTTACCCAGTTGTGAAGATAAAAATTAAGTGAGAAAGCCAAGTATGGAACAGGAGGAACTAAGAGGACTAGGCAAATAATAATCATCATTACAATTGTATAATACCTTACAATTTATAAAAAAAATTTATAAAACATTTTCTTACCTAATTATAATAGCTAACATTTGCGTACTTATTGTCATCCTGATACTGGGCGAGACACTTTACACCCAATATCTCAATTAATATTCAAAAGAACCCTGTAAGAGAGGAGGTCTTATGAATTAATGTCCAGATACCTTTGTGAATAAAAGGAGGTATTGTTATGTTGGGCCAATGGTCATAAATAAAAACTATCTTGTGAAAAACAGGACCTTATGACACCCTTCCTAGAAGATATATATCATTATTGTTATTCCCACTTTACAAATGAGAGGATTAAGGCTCAAGGAGATTAAGTACTTTGCCAAAATTATACAGCCAGTAAGGGTCAGACTCAGGACTTGAACAAAGCTCTTCTGGCATACTCTTTCTGCAGTGTTGTACTCGAAGGAACACACAAAGTTTTTCATTTTCTGTTTCTATCTGGAAGTTAAATATATTGAACCAAGATTTGAAAGGATTCCTTAGAGCCATGCCCTTAAATTTATTGAGAAACTATAATGTATAATTGTTAAAAACTGCCTAGGTCCAAATCCTAACTCCTTCATTTTCTAGCTAAATGTTAAGTTATCCAACTTTATCTGTAAAATAGAAATAATAGGAGAAATCTCACGGAGTTGTTCAGAGGGATATATATATAATATAAATATAGAGGAATATATATATTTATAATATAAATATAGAGGAATATATATATTATATAATATATATTATAGAGGGGTATATATATATATTTGCTGAGAAGGGTAATGAACTACAAGCTTCTAAGCACAAAAATCTAGGTTAAAAATTTTGTGATTAACTGGAACAAAAATAGACCCAGAGAAAAAGGGAAAGCTGTTATATTTTCCTTTTTTTTTTTTTAAGATTTTATTTATTTGAGAGAGAGAGATGCACACAAGAAATAGAGAGAGAGATTACAAGAAGGAGCAGGGGGAAAGGGAGAAACAGCTCCCCAGTGAGCAAGGAGCCCGACATGGGGCTCCCTCCCAGGACCCTGGGACCATGACCTGAGCTGAAAGGAGACTCTGAACCAACTGAACGACCCAGGTGCCCCATGTTTTCCACTTTTAAAGAAAAGTATGTTTGTATAGTTTTCTTTCTTTTTTTTTTTTTTTTTAAGATTTTCTTTATTTATTCGACAGAGAGAGAGAGATCACCAGTAGGCAGAGAGGCAGGCAGGGGGGCAGGGAGAAGCAGGCTCCCCGCCGAGCAGAGAGCCAGATGCGGGGCTCGATCCCAAGACCCTGAGACCATGACCCGAGCCAAAGGCAGAGGCTTTAACCCACTGAGACACCCAGGCACCCCATGTTTGTACAGTTTTCTAAGTGAATTATAGTGAGTGTCAAATTTCATTTATCTTAAAATGCCAATATTTACAGTGTGCCTGAAATTACATCTTTTGCAACTAATTTAAACTAACAATGAAAAACTTTAGATGTTAACTTTAAAAAGTATGAAAGGGTACAGGGTTTGTGAAAATTATTTTGGGCATATATGAACAAAAATGCTCGAAAAACACTGATAAGATGAGCTCTGCAATCTCTCCCAGCCCTACTACAGTCCTCATTTCATCATATCATAATGTTTCTGTATATATATCTTTTCTATTAGTGCTCCTCAGGGGCATGCCCTTAGAGTCTAGCACAGTATATATATTCAGTAAACCTGTTGTTATTTAAATCCTAGTCATATCCTTTGTGCATTTTCTCTCTCCTTGGCTTCATATGTACAAAATAAAGTGACCAAATTCAGTTTATTTTTTTTCCAAATTCAGTTTAAATCAATTGTTTCTTCTTCTACATTCTTTAATTTTATTTTTAATCATTTTGATCCATCAATTCTGTGGTGAGATGTCTGAGACCAAGAATTAAGAGACTGAAGTTCCCGCTCCAGCCCTGTCCCTGATATCTTGCCTGACCTTGGGCAGCTCACTTTCCCTCTCAAATGGGGGGCTCAGTTCTACCCGTGGAGGCACCTGTCTGGCTCAGTCAATAGAGAATGCAACTCTTGATCTCAGGGTTGTAGGTTCGAGCCCCATGTTGGGTGTAGAGATTACCTAAAAATAAAATCTTAAAAAAATAATAATAATGATAATGATAATAAAATAAAATTTCAGCCTTAATTGTCTGTATTTGCATATTGATTACAGACTATTCTGTTAGCCTAATGACTCTTCTAAGCCTACATTTTCTTTTTTTTTT
>CM052811.1:32767810-32843631 GCA_028533885.1 Nasua narica | reverse complement strand
GAGATCCCGGGGTTAGAAATCTTTCTCCTCAGGGTGATTTCATGGGTGTTCAGCGTGTTCTGGTAGATTTCCAGCTCACTTTTGGGGACCGGTTGCTGCAGGATCTCTTACTTCTCCGCCATCTTGCCCCCTCCCCCCTAAGCCTACATTTTCTCTCAATGTAGTACTTAAAACTGCAAGACCAGTTCTACCACTTACAATAAATTAGCAAGGTCAGGCTGATCTCAAATAAAGATATAAAAACTGAACAAAAGAGAAAATATTTGCAAGTCATATATGATAAGGATCTACTATCCAGGATATATAAAGAACTCTTGCAGGTCAACAACTAAAGGACAAATAATTAAAATGGACAAAGGAAAATAATAAAAATAATAATAAAATGGACAAAAGATCTGTATAGACATTTCTCCTAAAAAGATATACAAACGGCCAATAAGAGATGAAAAGATGTTCCATGTCATTTCCCACCAGAGAAATGCAAATAAAAACCACAGTGAAATACCACATCATACCCACTAGGGTGGTTATAATCAAAAAAGACAGATAACAAGGATTGGGGAGGATATGGAGAAATTAGAACTTTTATACAATGTTGGTGGGAAAGTAAAATCTGCAGCCACTTTGGGAAAGAGCTTAGCAGTTCCTCAGAAGTTAAACAGACAGTTACCATGTGACCCAGCAATTCTACTCCTATGTATATATCCAAGAGAATTGAAAACATATGCTCACACAAAAGCTGATAACAAATGTTCATGGCAACATTTTTCGTAAGAGCCAGAAAGTGGAAACAACCCAAATGTCCATCAGTCAATGAGTGAATAACCAAAATGTGGTATATCCATGAAATAAAATATTTATTCAGCCATTAAAAGTAATGAAGTGCATGTGTACAGACAAGGAATATAAGAGAATTTTTCTTTACTTATCACTCAAGTTTGTTTTGAACCTAAAACTGCTCTAAAAAATAAAGCTTATTGGGGCGCCTGGGTGGCTCAGTTGTTAAGTGTCTGCCTTCGGCTCAGGTCATGATCCCAGGATCCTGGGATCGAGCCCCGTGGGCTCCCTGTTCAGCAGAAAGCCTGCTCCTCCCTCTCCCACTCCCCTTGCTTATGTTTCTGCTCTCACTAGCTCTCTCTCTCTCTCTGTCAAATAAATAAAAATCTTAAAAAATAAAAATAAAGGGGCGCCTGGGTGGCTCAGTGGGTTGAGCCTCTGGCTTCAGCTCGGGTCATGATCCCAGGGTCCTGGGATCGAGCCCCGCATCAGGCTCTCTGCTCAGCGGGAAGCCTGCTTCTCCCCGCCACCCTGCCTGCCTCTCTGCCTACTTGTGACCCCTCTCTCTCTCTCTGTCAAATAAATAAAAATAAATAAATCCTTAAAAAAAATAAAAAATAAAGCTTATTATTGAAAAATAGTGGTGAAGACTGACACATGCTACAATATAGTGAGCCTCAAGAACATTCTAAGTGAAGGAAGCCAGACACAAAAGGCCACATACTGTGTGATTCTCTATATATGAAATGTCCAGAATAGGCAAATCTGTAGAGACAGAAAGTAGATTAGTGGTTGACACTGTTTGTGGGGACAGGGAAATGAGGAGTGACTTCTAACAAGTATGGGATTTCTTTCTGGAGTGATGAAAATATTCTGGAATGAGAGAGTGGCAATGGTTATATAACCTTATAAGTATACCAAAACCCACTGAGTCATAAACTTTAAAATGGTGAATTCTTTGTGATGCAAATTATATCTCAATTTTTTAAAAAAGAACAACTAGGGATGCCTGGGTGGCTCCTTGAGTTAAATGTCTGCTTTCAGCTCAGGTCATGATCCTGGAGTCCTGGGATCAAGTCCTGTATGGGGCTCCTTGCTCAGTGGGGAACCTGCTTCTCCCTCTGCCTGCTACTCCCCCTGCTTGTGTGCTCTCACTCTGACAAATAAATAAATGAAATCTTTAAAAAAAAACAAAACAACTAAGGAATAGCACATGTTTGGAAACTTTGATACCATCATCCCTGCCTCTTCGGTAAGCAATAACAGAATGATCAGTGGATGTAAATGTTGGGGCTCAAGGAGTAACCCACCTATAGCCGTGTGGGCATCCATCCGTCTCCCTGCGTCCCACTTCCCACCCTCCCCTATACCACCGCCAGCAACACCACCATGCACATACCATTCCAGAGTGGACATCTCTTTGCCCTTAATGCCAAGTGGTTTTGGTTATAGACTTTCTTTAAACATTCACAACAAAATTACCAAATCAAAAGTAAAGAGTGGTAACTCTAGCATTCCCATATCTTCCCCTGGAGACATTCAATCTACAAATCTCTGCCAAATTCTCCTTTCTGAATACTTGCTTTCAGTGCAAATGCTGCAGAATCCACAATGACTTGTTCCAATTATTTACCATATCAAATCTAAACTCCCATCCCTAGTTTTTTAAGTTCTCTATAACCTAGTCCTACCTTTCTTATCCAAGATTAAATCACATGACTGAAATATTTACTTGTTTATAATGTAGACTCTAACCTTAAAACCCTGTCCTGACTTTACAGATATAACTAACTTTCTACTGAGATGTTAGATTGTATTGAAAACTGTTCCAAAGTATCTCAGGTTTCCCAGCATCTACCACCTATCCTTGCCACTGATCACCAGGGATGAGACAAAAGCTCTTGAGTGACACTGTGACCTTTACAAAAGCAGTGTTGTTTAAAAAAAAAATTAGTGTAGCAATACAAAGTACCGCTAGGAGGAACTTGGGAGGTACCCTAACATAAGTTTATTATGTATATATCTTTCCAGAGTCCCTAGAAGGACATTTCATTTGGATTATAATGGGCATTCGGCAAATACTTGTTCAACTGAGGCAAATTTTATTTTTTAAATGCAATTTTTGTATGTTCACTGCATCTCTGCTTAATTCTATCAAGCTAAAATGTTCTGGTATATTTCTGATGACAGCTCAAGCTATAAAGACCTTTTGGGACACGACACCAGATGGCTCAGTTGCTTGAGCATCTTGACTCTTGATTTTAGCTTAGGTCATGAGATTGATCTCCACATCAAACTGCATGTCGGGGGTGCCTGGGTGGCTCAGTGAGCTGAAGCCTCTGCCTTCGGCTCGGGTCGTGGTCTCAGGGTCCTGGGATCGAGCCCCGCATTGGGCTCTCTGCCCAGCGGGGAGACTGCTTCCCTCTCTCTCTGCCTGCCTCTCTGCCTACTTGTGATCTCTCTGTCAAATAAATAAATAGATAGATAAATAGATAAATAAAACTGCATGTTGAACCCCTTTTTGGTCTCCATGCTCTGCACTCGGCGGGGAGTCTGCTTAAGATTTTCTCCCTCTCCCTTTGCCCCTCCTCCCACTCATGTGCTCTCCCTCTCTATCTAAACTAAATAAATAAATCTTTTTTATTTTTTTAAATATTTTATTTATTATTTGACTGAGAGAGACACAGCGAGAGAGGGAACACAAGCAGGGGGAGTGGGAGAGGGAGAAGGCACCCCTAAATAAATCTCTTTTTAAAAAGGTCTATTAGTAAGCCTTTATTTTCTCAGATTTAGCTGTCCTTTTTTTTTTTTTAAAGATTTTATTTATTATTTATTTGACAGAGAGAAATCACAAGCAAGCAGAGAGGCAGGCAGAGAGAGAGAGGAGGAAGCAGGCTTCCTGCTGAGCAGAGAGCCCGATGTGGGGCTCGATCCCAGGACCCTGAGACCATGACCTGAGCCGAAGGCAGAGGTTTTAACCCACTGAGCCACCCAGGAGCCCCAAGATTTAGCTGTCTTAAATGAAATTCTAAATAAAAATTTTGGGGGTTTTTTTACTAAGTTTTTTTGTTTTAAAAACTGAGCTGTTGATATGAATTTATTTTTTTGGTGTTTTTCTTTGTCTTTTTAGCATATTATACCCAAAAAGGATGTTACCAATCAAGTTGCTTTGCCTATCAAAGCTACAAGACCCATCAGCATTAAACTCCAACCCAGACCTGCCAATATCACAGGAAACCAGAAGCCAAAGTTGGAAGCACCAAAACTTCTGGGCAAAAGACTGACTTCAGGATATGTTTCATCTAACTCAAACTGTAAGCCTTCTAGCAATCATCAACCACAGCATAAACCTGGATCATCTGCTACGGGAGAACTATCTAGAAAAGCTGTAGGGTCACTTAATATACAAGAATTGAAAACTGCAAAGCAGCAAGTAGCAGATCAAGGAAATACTAAATGTGCAGACTCTGTGGACAGTAACCATACTGAACATGAACCCTTGGATAGCTGTCTAAAAGAGATAAACAAAGAGAACTTGCCCCAAACCTTACCAGACTCTGAAAGGAAGTCAAATCCTGAATTATGGACAGTAGGTAAACCAAAGACTGACTCTTATAATCAAGTCAAGAGCAGTCTGGCTCCTAAACAAGCCTTGGGCAAAAGTTCAGGGAATAGCGCTGTTCTAAAAGACAGAGTTAATAAACAATTTGTTGGAAAAACACAAATTAGGATACCACCGGTAAAGTCACAGCAACTCTCTAGAGGAACAAGTCTTGCAAGACCAGGAGAAAAACTCTCAAAGACAGTTCCCTCTCACAATGTTCAGATCCTTAGTAGGACTCAGGCACCAAAGAAACCAGTGGTCAAGGACATAAAGGATATAAAAGTTAATAGGGATAAATGTGAAAGATCAAATGAAACTAAGTTTAAGTCACACACTGTTGCTGGACAGAAAGTAAAACAAACCAAGCCCTGGATATGCCCCAATGTGCTTCAGGGAGGCTTTAATAACAGACATCCAAACATTAAGCGAGATCAGAAATCCACTCAACCTTGTTTTAGAACTCAGACATCATGTGCACTGCAAAAATCAAAAGCCATAGGCCAAAGGCCTAGTGTGGCAGTTGGCAGTTTTAAATCAGTCATTCCAAGTACCCCTAACATAACAGCAAATGGAACCAATGGGAATAAATGCAGCAACAGCTATCAACAAAAAGCACAGACTTTGGGCTCCAAGTTGAAAAAAACTCTTCCCCAGAACCATTTTCTCAGTAAGACAGCTCCCAAAACTCAAGTTGGTAACAAAACTGTAAGTGGAAGAAGAGTCCCAAATGAGACCCAGACTAATCCAAATATTAAGAAGAAGATCACAGCAGAGGATCGAAGGTACTTTGCTTAATTCCATTTGCAATTTGAGATTAGGCAAATTGACCATCAGGAACACTCGGGCCGTAAATAATGGCTTCTGAGTAATTTTTAGCTACAACCCTGAAAAAAAGAAGATTGGAACAAATACAACAAATATTGACTGGATAGAGCTGGGTGGGACATAATGCTGTAATTTATTCCTTGTAATTTTCTGTATGCTTGAAATTATTTTTTAAAAAGAAATTGAAACGGAATGGTTGAGTAAGAAATAGGGGTTGTAGATGCAGACTACTCATTCAAGAAGTACCCTGCAGGGACCGAACAGCAATAGAAGAGGGCAAGGTGGGGGGAGCCAGAGTAGTGGACGTACATAGCTAGTGGGGAATTGGTTGTCCCTTGTTAAGAAGACCAGTGGTTATAACCAGGAGAGTTATCCGGGAAGAAGGAACAGGAAACTTCCGTAAGTGTGAGCAGGCCAAGTTTTGAAAAGTAAGCTAAGACAAAGAGGAGCAATGAGTTCACATCCAGAGTTCAGACAGTAGAAATGGGGAATCTCAGGGTGCTGGGGATTCACATTAACATGCATGTAGCTGGAAACCAAGCCAAAAGATTATACACTATCTGTACGGGACGGATAGAGTCTCACAATGTGGTGAACCTCCCAGAAAAAGCACCTGTATACACTTGGGTGGGCCAGAAAACAAGGAGATTGCTGACAAGGGTTAAAGGAACATGTAAAATTGGATGGTAGCTAAAAGGTATAGCAGGATGAAGTGAGGACAGGATCTATTCTCTGAATACAGCCCTGGACACCACCACCAAGTTCTCTGCCCTCCTGAAGAGGCAGAAAATAAACAGCCTAATTTAGGATGATGTGATTGAGAGAGTAAGGCTAGGCTGACTTCTTTAGAAAGAAGGACAAGGGAGGTACTTTCAACAGTGACATCTGGTCTAGGAAAAGGATAGTGACAAAAAGAAGGATGAGCCTTCTGAGCAAAAACAAAAAACAAAAAACAAAAAAAACTGAGTACAGAGACTCCAAGCTGGTGAATGAGGAAGTCAGAGAGTCCCTCCCCCCGGAGCTCATAGTCTAGACCCAACGGATGATGGGTCTTTAAGACAGTATGTGGAGTGCGGACTGTGTTTGATTACACAAGAGGAATCCGGAGAGGGACAGATCACTCACTCATTGCTCGAGTGTTCCTTCAGCACCTACAGTATGCTGAACATTTGGGAGATATGAGCACACAGTCACTTTTTTTCTGGTGTCTGTATGGAAAGTACTAGAATAATAAAATCACAGCGCTGAGATCCTGGGAATAAGTTGGCTTTAGAAAAAGGTAAGTTTCCTCTTCACTTGTGATTGGAAGGAAGGCTAGAGAGGAAGAATGCCAGGAACATTGAGGAAACACATGCCAGACATCTCAGCTTCTGCCATTAAGCAGGTGGTTAGCATGAAGGTGAAGGAGTCGGGGCAGTTGGGGGCGAAATAAGCACTACGGATTGTGCTCTGGCATCAAGGAGAGAAACAAGGGTTAATTAGTTACTGACATTCTGGAAAAAGCAAAACCATAAGGTCACAAAAAAGATTGGCGATCATCAGCAGTTGGGGCTGAGGAGAAGGCTTGACTACCAAGAAGCATGAGGGAATTTTTCAAGGGATTATGTCTTGATTGTAGTTGTGGTGACATGACTTTGTGCATTTGTCAAAACTCACTTTAACTGCACACTTTAAAAAAAGGTGAATTTTGCTGTATGTTACTAAACATTTGTGGATTCTAGACACTGAGCCAGGCACTGGGACATCCAAGGTTTCTGCCTTCACAGAACTTGCATTCTAGTGGAGAAGACAGAAAATCAACACATTGATGGAATTCGAAGAGGTGTCATTTGAGTAGAGGACTGAATGAAGATGATAATTCAAGACCCTGAGACAGGAGTGAGGGTGGCTCAAGTAACTGAAGGGTTCCCAAACATCCTGCAGGCAAGAGAGTAAGAGGGAAAGGGGTATGAGATAAGGGTGGAGAGGCAGGCAAGAGCCAAATCACATTGCTTTTCCGCCATGGAGAACATGTTTAATCTTATTCTAAGAGCCATGGGAAGTTTCTGGCAGTGACATGGTCTGCTTTATACTTTAAAAACCACTCTGGCTACTGATGAATTTGATGACAGTGAGAGTGGAAGCAAGGACATAAGTTAGGAAGGAGGCTGCTATGGCATTTCAGGGGGAAGGTGACAGTGATGCAGACTAGGGTCGTGGTAGTAGAGATAGAAGCCTACCGCCCCTAAAATGGTGTGTCAGATGTGAGGGAAAGAAAGAACTGCATAAAGACACCTCCTCGTTCTAGGTCCCAGCAACTGGGTAGATTGGGGTACTACTCACCAATATAGGCTATTTGGCAACAGGTTTGGAGATGAAAATCAAGGCCTTTGTTTTAGACAGTATTAAATTTGAAGTGACTGCCAGACAGCAAATAAAAAACACCAACTAGGCAGTGGGTTTTATAAAGTTTGGGGCTCTAGGGGAAAATCTGGCTTGAAATGTACATCTGAAAAAAAAAAAAAAAAGAAATGTACATCTGTGAGTTATAAACATGTAGTATTCTAAAGGAGCTAAAGAGCCTACATTCACATGCTTCAGTCTATGGGTCTTGGTGCCTCTTCCAACAGTAGTCTGTTGACTGCTTAAAAGCAGGAGCGGAGAATGTGAATGGTGGAGGAGAGTGAGGATTAAGATTTGGCCACCATCAGAGACTAGCTGCTTAAGACTCCTGAAATTATTGATCTTGTTTAGGAGGAAAGGGGGTCATGTGTGGTCAGGAGAGGGCTAAGAAACTGGACAAAGTGGGTCACTCTGGCCAACATCCTATTAAGGGCAGAATGGAGAGCTTATGGTAAGAGAAATGGAATGCTAAGTTTGTGATCTCAAAGATGGAGGAATGTCTTAGGAAAGCAAGCACCAGAAGTAATACACAGGTGAAATGAAAATTTTTAGAGAAAAATAATGAAGAATAATCATGAAATCGAGGAATTTGAAGAGTGAGATCCTAGTAATCCCTCTGCAGTCTGCCTGCCGAAGGGTGGGGGCAACCATTGCTGCCATTATCCATTTGTAAATTGTTTTTAATCCCATTCTCCTGATTTTGTGTGTAGTTGAAGGTATTTAGTGGTACCCAATCCATGCATATCTTATACTTTGAAAGTGTGACTATATACAAAAAGAAACCTAAAACATTTTCCCGCCCCCTGACTCTTAATTTTATAACAGGAAACAACTGGAAGAATGGCAGAAATCTAAGGGGAAAATCTATAAACGGCCTCCTATGGAACTTAAAACAAAAAGAAAAGTAATAGAGGAAATGAATATTTCATTCTGGAAGAGTATGGAAGAAGAAGATGAAGAAAAGAAAGCACAACTTGAACTGTCCAATAAAATTAACAACACTCTAACACAATGTCTGCAGCTCATTGAGGAGGTGAGTAAGGAGGATAAGCTCCCAAAGTTTTGACCTAGAGTTTTAGAGTTTTTAAATATTTTTCTTAAATATGGTGTAAGAGAGATAACCTTAGTCTAGGCAGAAATTCATCTGCTCTCTTTAATATAGAAGAATAGCAATAATAATGATGGCATGCACTTAAATAAAGGCTCTTATATGCCAGGCACTGTTCTAACACTTTACTTACATGATCTCATGCAATTATCAATAACAACTATTACCATGCCCGTTTTACAAATGAAACTGAGGCACAAAGAAGTTGGAAAACTAATCCAAGTAGTCTGCCTCTCAAGGGATCCAAAAGGAATTTTGCCTTCTTTAGGTATTAAGGTCAAGGAGTAAATACTTGACATTTGGATATGAAGCTGAAGTCAAATGCAAGATCATGTGTAAAATTAGGTTATCCTGATGACTCTGGGTAGCTATAAATGGCAACTAAATTGTAGCTTGGGGGCGCCTGGGTGGCTCAGTCCTTAAGTGTCTGTCTTTGGCTCAGGTCCTGATCCCAGGGTCCTGGGATCGAGCCCCATATCGGGCTCCCTGCTCAGTGGGAAGCCTGCTTCTCCCACTCCTCCTGCTTGTGTGCCCTCTCTCGCTGTCTCTCTCTCTCTCTCTCTCTCTGTCTCTCTCTGTCAAATAAATAAAATCTTAAAAATAAAATAAAAAATAAATTGTAGCTTGGATTCTGCAGATAAGGATAAAGAAGATGGTAAGCAAAGGGTATGATTCCTAGGAGGTGCCTTGAAGGAAAAACATATTACTAAAAAATAATTGAGTAGACCTTTATACTAAGGTCCTTGCCCGAAGCAAACCAAATTCTGTCCTTTGGCTGGTGGTGGTGGACAGCAACAGAAAAAGGAAACCTTCAGTTTAGGTCTACTCCAGGCAATTTTTTCAAAAAATTCAGTGAAACATTAATTATTTCTTCTTTATGGAATTAAAGTTCAATTCTTTTGTTGTTGCTCTTTCTTTTATTTTCATTGTATTAAAGAAAATGCATAAATTCATTCTGTAACAATTTTTGTTTTAGATTTTATTTATTTATTTGGCAGAGAGGGAGAAGCAGAGGGAGCTACAGAGGGAGAAGGAGAAGCAGACTCCCCACTGGGCAGGGAGCCCAATGTGGGACTTGATCCCAGAAACCTGGGATCATGACCTGAGCCGAAGACAGATGCTTAATGGACTAAGCCACCCAGGCACCCTCATGAATACATTCTTATTATTAAAAACATATCAGGGACAACTGGGTGGCTCAGTTGGTTAAGTGTCAAGACTGTTGATTTCAGCTTAGGTCATGATCTCAGGGTCATGAGATTGAGCCCCATGTCAGGCTTTGCACTATACCTGCACATAGAGCCAGCTTAAAATTCTCTGGCTCCCTCTGCCTCTCCCTCCCTCTCTCTAATAATAATAATAAATAAATAAATTTATATAATAAATAAATAAATAAATATTTATAAATAAATATACATATAATAAATTTATATATATATAAATAAAATTAAAAATAAAAAACATTTCAAACAATACTAGAAAATGGCTAGACCTCCCCATCAAGCACATCTGTGCATGCATGCACACACACCAATTATGCATCCCAGGCTTTTCCCTAGACCTGACCACTATTGCCAGTTATCAATCCAGACAGCTTTGAAACATGTACATACCATGTAGGCACATAGAGAAATGAAGTATATAGTTTTGTGAGTTGCAATTATTTTATTTCAGATTTTTATATGTTCTTTAGTTGTCTTTTCTTGTGTTTCCCTAATATTAGTATTATGCTGGCTTTGTCACATAAGTTGGGTATTTTCCTCTTCTCCTGTACTCTGAAAATAATTTATACAACATGAGAATTATTTTTTCTCTGAAGGTTTGGTAAGAACTTCCTCAGAAAGTCATCTAGAAGGGTGCCTGGGTGGCTCAGTGGGTTAAAGCCTCTGCCTTCAGCTCAGGTCATGATCTCAGGGTCCTGGAATCGAGCCCTGCATCGGGCTCTCTGCTCAGCAGGGAGCCTGCTTCCCTCTCTCTCTCTGCCTGCCTCTCTGCCTACTTACTTGTAATCTCTCTCTCTCTGTCAAATAAATAAATAAAATATTTAAAAAAAAAAAAAAAAGAAAGTCATCTTGACTATGGGGCATAGTTTTGGGTATATCTTTTCAGTTTTTTCTGTGATCATTGGTCTGTTTGGCTTTTGTATTTTCCGAGCTAATTTTAGTGATTTTGTGCCTTTTATTTAGATATCTCTATCAATCTTTTTAAAAGGCCATCTTTGAGATTTTACTGAATTTTTTTCTCTTGCATAAATGTCTGCATCTATTTTTATGTTTATTGTTTTTAATTAGCCTTTTTAGCTGAAAGCTTAAGTCATTTATGTCAGTCTTATTTTCTTAAAAATACATTTTTTTTAAGATTTTATTTATTTAACAGAAAGGAGAGAGATCACAAATCTAGACAGAGAGGCAGGCAGAGGGTGGGGGGAAGCAGGCTCCCTGCTGAGCAGGGAGCCCTGTGTGGGGCTCGATCCCAGGACCCTGAGACCATGACCTGAGCTGAAGGCAGAGGCTTTAACCCACTGAGCCACCCAGGTGCCCTTAAAAATACATTTTTAATGCTATAAATTTGCCTCTGAATTTAGCTTTGGTTATATCCTTTATGTTTGATTAGGTAAGGTTCTGTATTAGTCAGAGTCAACTCAGAAAAACAGAAACTGTACCAGGTATCTTAATAGAAAGAATGTAATGTAAAGGGTCTTTCACAATGTCTTATGTAAGTTTCCTAGAAGAAAACCCTAAGAGGAGAATTTGTATGAAAGTAATTTATTAGGAAGAGGGTTCCAGGGAAAACAGAGAGGAGTGGGGATGTGCAGCTAGGAAGGGAATGAGGACAAGTAGGATGTGGTATCAAGCAAAATCCATGGACTATAACTATGGCACAATCCCACAGGAGAGCTCTGGAGACTGGACCAGACCTCTCAGAGTCATCCTGATCAAGGGCAAGGAAATTATAGTAGTAATACCTCCATGGTCACTGATTAATGGCTGCCCCTGGGGAGATAAAAATTCCCAGGCACCCTGACTCTCCAGTACATACAAAGAGGAGCAGATGCTGGCTGTTGGACATGAAAGCACCTTGTGAGCCTCAGTGCACAAAAAATGGTAAAGGGACCATCAGAGGAAATGTGAGCTGACAACAAAAGGGAACCTGAGGTAACAGAGGCACTAACTTCAGGAAGCAGCTATCACCCACTGGACTAGAGGGAACAAAGAGAGGTTGAGGGTATTGGAATCTAGAAGCTAGGAGAAACAAACTCCAACTCTAAGGAGGCCATACTACCTAGCAGATGCTGGTAGAAACTGGAACCAGAAACTAGAGGAGGGCCCAGCAGGGCTGGGACTCAGACCTTGAGGAAAGAATGCTACCCACTGGGTGCTCTTGCCTCTGAAAGAGCACAGTGAGGCAGGATCTGTAAGTGCCAGAAAAAAAGGCACAGGCTAGAACCTACTACAGCCGCCAGAGGGAAGGACCATTGCTGGGGTGGCAAAAGCAAATGGGAAAGAGGAAATCCCTCTCTTCTCCATGCCCACAGTCTCCCTCTAGCTCCCTGTACTGGCAGATCCCTGCAAGGAGCTGCTGTGAAAACAGTGGGTGATTTACAGAATTCCAGCCCCAGTTGTCCCAAAGCAACTAGGTGGATTTGGAGCTAAGAGGCCATAGGTTAATAATTGACAAACATTCTCATTATCGCTCATCTCTAAATAGTTTGAGATTTCCATTTTGAGTTCTTTAACCCAGAAGTTATCTCAGAAGAATATCTTTTAACTTCCAGATAGAGTTCTGTTTTGTTTTTTTCCCTATCTTTTTTTCCAACTTTTAATTATACTACATCATAAATGTAGCCTGTACATGTTCTCCGTGATAGAATTTGTTGAAATTAATGTCTGATCAGTCATGGTGAATGTTCTATCTCTTAGATGGATGTTGGAATTCCCTCCAGAACTCTCAACTTCTCTTTCATACTCTTCATTTCTTTGTTCTGTCACAGAGTTCTGGGAGAATCCCACAGCCAAATTTTCAGCTCATTGATTTCTTCCTCAATTCTGTTGAGATTTATGCCTCTTTCATGTAGTGTTGGTTTTCTCAAACATTGTTGATTCTTGATTGTGAGCTTACCTTTGGAGCTTTCCCATCTCAGGAAGAGTAGCCAGGACTGCTTAGCTGAGTGGGCCAGTATCCCGGTCATGGTAGCTCCCCATATTCCTCCTGGTCCCTGTCACTGCCTGCTCTGGATATAAGCCAGAAGGAGACCAAATTAGTGAGGACATTTTAAAGTTACTTTTTGAGAATTAGCCCTTTTTTGTATATACTGCATGGATCCCCAACACACACCCCAATATCCACACCCCGTGACCCTGGCTTACATGTGCCGTCCTTCATACTTCTGCTAGAAACATGTGGAAATTCTATCCACCATTCAGTGTTCACATTATTATGAATACGTACGAAATATACAAATGTTGATTACTCTAGGGTTTGGTTTGGTTTGGTTTGGTTTGGGGTTTGGTTTTACATAAAAATGTAAACATATTCCTTACCTTCAGCTATGAAAAACATTTAATGATTTGGTCTCATGTAACTCTTAAAGTTGAATGACCAGAGTCAAAACTCATTGAAATATACTGTTTAAGTAGATGCATTTTATTGTATCTAAACTGTACCTCAGTAAATTTGAATTTTTTAAAAAATTTTAAAAAAGTGATCAGACTGATTTCTGCATAACTGCTCTGATAAATATTAGATGTGGGAATAACAGCAAAATGGTAATAATTACTTCTGGGTATTTTTTTTATAGGGTGTACCTTCTAATGCAATATTTACCGTATTGACCAGTATTCCTGAGGTTGAAAAATTTGCTAAATTCTGGATTTGTAAAGCAAAGTTGTTGGCAAGTAAAGGTACCTTTGATGTTATCGGGCTGTATGAAGAGGCCATTAGAAACGGGGCAACAGTAAGTATCTATCTTGGGTGGGTAACTGCCTGAAAATTCTCTCATGTTAGTTGTCTTTCATTTGTAATATGGCAGTCATACAATGTAATGGTAAACTTCTAATTCACTTCAAGTTATACATAGATTAGGAAGCACAACATGTCCTTTATGTACATTTACTTGCTAGGGGCGCCTGGGTGGCTCAGACTTAGTCAGTTAAGCGTCCAACTCATGATTCCAACAGGTCATGATCTCATGGGTCGTGTGATTGGGTCCCGTGTTGGACTCCCTATTCTCCACTCAGCAGGGATTCTGCTTGAGTTTCTCTTTCTCCCTCTGCCTCTCCCCCCTGCTCACATGCTCTCTCTTCCTCTCTCTTTCTCCCTCTCTCAAATGAATAAATAGATCTTTAAAAAAATTTTTTTATTCAGTAGAAGTAGTGTTTCATGTAAACTAATAGAATCATTCTTCTTGTCAAGTGAGTGTGTCTCACTTTACTCATTGTAGAAATATACACTTTTGGAAAGTAATAGCATGGAAAGTTACATCAATATGCAGTACTTGCAAAATCATCCCTCACCATAAGAAACCTAAAAATACATTAAGCTCAACATACAGCAATAATTCAGAGCCAGTACATGAAAAAAATTTAATTCTAAAACCTGGTAAAACCACTGTCTCCATATAACTTTTTTAACAAAGACTCCACCCAACAGTTTTATAACTCTTTTCACCTAAATGTCACTTTCCATGTCATTTTATATCTACCATACCTCTTCCCATGATTGTTCAAAATCAGAGTTGTACATGCACATAGTTTAAACAGTCAAAAACATTCAATTAAAAAAAAAAAACTTTCGGGGAGCCTGGGTGGCTCAGTGGGTTGAAGCCTCTGCCTTTGGCTCAGGTCTTGATCTCAGGGTCCTGGGATCGAGCCCCGCATCGGGCTCTCTGCTCGGCGGGGAGCCTGCTTCCCCCTCTTTCTCTGCCTACTTATGATCTCTCTCTGTCAAATAAATAAATAAATAAAATCTTTAAAAAAAAAAACTTTCAATAAGTTTCCTTCCGTAAGACCTCTGTGTCCCTACCCTTCCACTTCCCCACTTTCCAGAGCAAACTGATTATTTTCATATTTACCAGGATAGTTTCAGATAGTGTGCTTGTATTGCTATTTCTTGATTTTTCAGTTTTACACAAGATCTGTAGATTTCCAACTATGCAGCATAAGGATTTAACCCTCTTTCTGACACACACATATGCATATATTCCCCAAGAGACACACCCTGCAAATTTTGCCATCCACCATATTTCCAGTAGAGTCATATGGAAATCCTAGTCACTGTTGTTATGAATAATCCTGTGTTCATGTTGTTATGAATATGTGAGAAATACATGAATACATTGAGCCATGTAATATATACTAAGGTTATTTTACCTCTCAAGCATGGCTTTCTGATTTTCCTGAAGTTAAGTATTGTCTTGTTTTCCCTTTGCTTAGTTTTCTGAGTATTTATTAGTATATAATTGATTCTGAACTTTTCTCTAATTATCTAAATTTCTCAATACTTTTTTTTAAATTCAGGTTAGTTAACATATAGCATAGTATTGGTTTCAGCAGTGGAATTTAGTGATTCATCACTTACATGTAATACCAAGTGCTCACCACAAGTGCCCTCTTTAATGCCCATCACATTTAACCCATCCTTCCACCCGCCTCCCCTCCAGGAACCCTCAGTTTATTCTCTATAGTTAAGAGTCACTTACAGTTTGCCTCCCTCTCTGTTTTCATCTTATTTTATTTTTCCTTCTCTTCCCCTATGTTCATCTGTTTGATTTCTTAAATCCTACATATGAGTACAATCATATGATATTTGTCTTTCTCTGACTGACTTATTTCGCTTAGCATAATACACTCTAGTTCCATCCATATTGTTGCAAATGGCAATATTTCATTCTTTTTGATGGCTGAGTAATATTCCATTGAGTATATATACACCACATCTTCTTTATCCATTCATAAGTTGATGGACGTTTGGGCTCTTTCCATAATTTGGCTACTGCAGATAGTGCCACTATAAACATTGGGGTCCATGTGCCCCTTCAAATCAGGATTTTTGTATACTTTGGATAAATACCCAGTAGTACAGTTGCAGGGCCTTAGGGTAGCTCTATTTTTAACTTTTTGAGGAATCTCCATACTGTTTTCCAGAGTGGCTTTACCAGCTTGCATTCCCACCAATAATGCAAAAGGGTTCCCCTTTCTCTACATCTTCACCAATAACTATTGTTTCCTGAGTTGTTCATTTTAGCCATTCTTACAGGTGGGAGGTGGTATCTCATTGTGGTTTTGATTTGTATTTCCCTGATGTTGGGTGATGTTGAGCATTTTTTCTTGTGTCTGTTGGCCATTTGTATGTCTTCTTTGGAGAAATGTCTGTTCGTGTCTTCTGCCCATTTCTTAATTGGGTTATTTATTTTGGGGGTGTTGATTTTGATGAGTTTTTTATAGATTCTGGATAATAACCCTTTATCAGATATGTCATTTGCAAATATCTTCTCCCATTTCATTGGTTGCCTTTTAGTTTTATGGATTGTTTCCTTTGTTGTACAAAAGCTTTTTATCTTGATGAGGTCCAAAATTTCTCAATACTTTTTTTTTTAAAGATTTTTTTTTTTATTTATTTATTAGGAAAGAGAGAGAGTGAGAGAGAGCAGGTCAGAGTGAGAAGCGGACTCCCCATGGAGCTGGGAGCCCGATGTGGGACTCGATCCCGGGACTCCGGGACCATGACCCGAGCCGAAGGCAGTCGCTCAACCAACTGCGCCACCCAGGGGCCCCTCTCAATACTTTTAAAACATCAGATAGCCTATCAATTTCTTTTTCTTAGAGACCCTTCTCCCAGAACTTTCTGACAAGTTCCAGTCTCGACAGGTTGCTCTTTACCACTGTCTTTGCCTATTATCCTGGGAGACCTTTCACCATCACCCTCACATTCCCATTTCTATCTGCATTGTTTTTCTTCTCCAGTGCTTTTCTTCTCTCTGTTTTATGTTGTTGTTGTTGTGGGGTGACTTTATTTTTTTATTTTATTTTATTATTTTTATTTGAAAGAGAGAGCCTGTGTGTGTGCATGGGGGGAGGGGCAGAGGGAGAGAATCTTCAAGCAGACTCCCCACTGAGCACGGAACCTCACTCGGGGCTTAATCTCATGACCTATGAGATCATGACCTGAGCTGAATCGCATGACCTATGAGATCATGACCTGAGCTGAAACCACGAGTCCGACACTCGACCCACTGAGCCACCCAGGCGCCCCTGCAATACTTTTCTTCTCTCTCTGTTTTGTGTTATTGCTGTAGGTGGTAGTGGTTTTCTTTTCTTTTCTATTGTTCATGAAAAGCTTTACTCAGATGCCAGTAAAAACTGGGCGGTATACAAAGAGGTGGATTTGAAAAAGCTCTGGTCACAGGGATGAGGTTTTTCCAGAGGGTGGTCTGGCTGATCCAATTGGCTGAAGAACCCTCAATATCAGTGTCTTTAGATCTTTCTTCTAAAACTGCCCATATTCTCTAAAGAAGGATCTTCCAGTCTCTTCCACAGGTTACCAGTGTTGTGGGGGAGAAGAGAGCTGGGAGTCTTAACCTTCAACATGGAAACTTTCATTTATCCCTTTTTTTCAGTGGGCATCCCCACCCTCAAAAGTGCTTGATAGTCCCCAGAGACTTGGAAAATACATCTTCAGTTTTCTGGTAGGATAGAGACTTGGAGGGTGGGTGGTTTAGTCGGTAAAGCATCTGACTTTGGCTTGGGTCAAGATCTCAGGACCCTGGAATCGTGCCTGGAGTTGGGCTTCCCGCTTAGCAGGAAGTCTGCTTCTCCTCCCTCTGCCTCTAGCTCTTTCCTTGCTTGTGCTCTCACTGTCTCTCTCTCTCAATTAATAACGTCTTAAAAAAAAAAAAAAAGACTTGGAGGTCTGACTGCTGAACAGATCCTCAAGAGTCCTCCTGATTTTGACCCCAACATTCATTCTTGAGCCTTTCAGAAAGGCCTCGGGGTTGAATCATGTTATTTCTCAGTCACATTGCCAGCTTAGGATTCAGCTCTTTCAAGTTGGTTAAGTTGGTTATCTCTTCCTTCTACAGTCTAGCTTCCAAATCTTGTTGCTATTTCTTCTATTCTTTGTAGTTATTGCCTCCTTTAATCCCATTATCATTTCACTAGGGTTTCCATAGGGATTAGAAATAAATGTATATTCAATCCATCATCTTTAACCAGAAGCCTGTAAAAATCTAAAATATGTTTGATAAATGTTTTACATAATTCAGACTTTTCGCAATGTATTCTGTACATTTATTCCCATTCCCTTGAGCCTAAAGTACATTAGACTTTGTGAAAATGTACGAACAACTTTGCCTTCATGCTCTGTTGTCAGTTTGTATCTATTATTTATTTGATACAGAATCCCAGATCAGAAAGACCAAGCTCCTTCGGGAGTCTGCTTCTCCCTCTGCCTGCTGCTCTCCCTGCTTGTACTCTCTCTCTCTGACAAATAAATGAATGAAATCTTTAAAAGAGAGAGAGAGAGAAAGGCCAAGCTCCAAATATAATATTCCTATGAGAAATTGCAGCTCATTTATGGTGTTCTACTTCATGGCATGGTTTAGATACTTTCAAAAAGGAGATCTATCTCGGATAATTTTACCAGAAAAGTACTTTTTAATATTTACCAGGAAAGTACTTTTAGTAATAATGGCTTTTTTCTAATTTTTTATGTTATGTATACTATTACATTTTATGTTATGTTTAATGTCTAAATAAAAGAAGAAAGAAAGGAAAGGCCAGGGGAAATTATCCAAAATGCTAACTAACAGCTGTATTTGGGGGGCACCTGGGTGGCTCAGTCATTAAGCATCTGCCTTCAGCTCAGGTCAGGATCCCAGGGTCCTGGGATCGAGTCCCGCATTGGGCTCCCTGTTCAGCGAGAAGCCTGCTTCTCCCTCTCCCACTCCCCCTGCTTGTGTTCCCTCTCTTGTTGTATCTCTCTGTCAAATAAATAAATAAAATCTTTTTTAAAAATAAATAAATGAAGGCTGTGTTTGGGTGATTGGGTTATAGGTGATTTCTCTTAAGCTTGACTATTGTTCAGTTTTTCTGTAATGAGGTATGTGATTTTTATAATAAAAACAAAAATTCAGTTAAAACAACACTAAAAACATGCTGCATTTTTGTATAACTAACTTTACATATTTGGGCCAGAATTTTTATGTGGGGATACATCTTCAGTGGGATCATATAAGTCAATAAGAAAATTGACTGCTTTAGAGAAATGTCACTACAGACAGTCTTCCATAAGCACATTTCTGCATTAAAGTCAAGCATGCCAGCATTTAAGCAACATTTTCTTTGTTCCTTCATTTTTCACATAAAGCTATAAATCTGAAACTTTTTATATGTTATTTATAGTCAGATAAGAGATTTTTAAAAAGGACACATTTTATTATACAAAGAAGCTCATTTGATGTTAAGCAAAGTTCCTTAGATCATTTCCTCCACGAATGTTTTTAATACTGTTTATGCGTTTTCTTTCTTCCAGCCGATACAAGAGTTACGGGAAGTTGTTCTTAATATTTTGCAAGACCCAAGCAGAATCACAGAAGGTACTGCTATTTTTGTATTTAAATTTCACTCCTTCTAGCCACTCAAATAAAACTCATCAAGGAACATGTAGGGGGAAAAAGAAAAGAATTATACCTCCCCTGAAATCCCTCTCACTTCTTGGTTTCCATAGCCTGGCTTTTTCAGCCACCATCATCAGCTGAATTATTTCTATTATTACAAGTAAATATACTGCTGGACACCAAACATAGGTTGTTTTTACGAAATCAGCCTAGAGTAGGGTATCTTGCTTCCCTGGAGTGCTGAGTGGGAGAAGACAAGTAGCTCTTTGTCAGACAAGACTTAGGAAGAAGGGAGAGATGTCTCCGTGTCATAATCCACCAGCACTCACACATCCAAATTCACATTATAGCCTTTAAAAATAGAGGCGCCTGGGTGGCTCAGTCAGTTAAGCCTCTGCCTTCAGCTCAGGTATGATCCCAGGGTCCTGGGATGGAGCCCTGCGTCAGGCTCCCTATGGGGAGCCTGCTTCTCCCTCTGCTGCTCCCCCTGATTCTGTTCTCTCTCTCTCTCTCTCAAATAAATAAATCAAATCTTTAAAAAAAAACAATTAGCTGGTGCGGGAACCTTTTCACTTAGCTAACCATTGCTATCATTGATCAGAACCTTTAGAAAACTCTTCTATGAAAAATGCTGTGCCAAATACGGTGAGTGGCCCACTCTAATTGCTTATATTTGTTCTATGAATGGAAAGAAAAAACAAGCTCTACTGAGAAAAGAAAACAGATTGCTTTTCTAATCTTAGAAGGTGACAAATGTTCTTCCTTTAAGACACATTGAACTTTGGAGAACAATCAGGTCATGTGGAATGATTGCTAACTAATCTATTACTTTTGGGAATAAGGTCACAGAGTAGATATGATGCTCTTATACTGGGAATGATGCTACTATTCAGATACTTGTTTATAATTCATGGCACCGTTCTTCAGAGGGATAAGAAAAAAGACAGGAATCCATACCTTTCTCACTTCTTGGCCCCCATTCACCTCTTTTAGGGTCTTCGCCTCCAGCCACAATATCTACCTATCTCAGTCTAATTTTCTTCCCTTCCTTTTGGTTGTTGTGATTGAGCTATCATGTATATTGTGTTGAAAACAAGACATTTTCTCACTTGCCCAAGGTAATAGCCATGTGGTCATCCCTGGGTAGGAAGCGATTGGAAGGTCAAGTGAGTTAACCCTAGTGAGTCAAGGAAATTGACCCAAGGTATGGTATAAGGGTAAAAGAACAATGATTAGTCCCTGAGGGAAGCTCTCTCAAGAGCGAATAGAGGTGGGGCTCTGTTCAGAATGTGGAAAAGCTATCAAGGACCCATCTAAAGGGACGAGGAGGCCCTGAGGGTGTCTGGAGGGCCGGTTGGAAGGACAGCCTGACACAGCAGAGCATTGTTAGAGGGCTGGGCAGGAAAAACTCTGCATCTCACTTCAAATCTGTTACTCTTTTTTAAATTGGGAAATCACTGTGTATATTGATTTTTCATTTTATTGCCTTTTAGTTTCAGCATTAAAACCTATTGCTAAACCTGACTTTGCTTCTTGACCTTGCATACACAGGAGTTACCTCTGACTCTTCAGTTGCTGAGACGAATGTAACAGCCACAGAAGAAATGGCCAACAAGACGGAGTCTGAAAAGTCTTGTCTTTCTCTGGAAGAGAGAGAACAGGTTACAGCAACACCCCAAATGACCCAGGCAGAACAGGATAATCATCCTGGTATCAAATTACAGATCGCCCCCATCCCTAGGTAAGCAAACTCTAAAGTAGGCTCTGTGTTCACGGGTCTAATTCAAGCCCTGTTTTCAGTTTCACTTCCACAGATGCAGGGGACCAGCAGTTCGTGGGGACCCCTGGGTCATGGGAGGACAGGTGGTCTAACCCATCTTTGGCATTAAGGAAAGGAGCCGAGGGTGAGGGGGGGTTAGAACCATTGACAGGAAGACCTGGGCCCTTTCTGTGCACACACACCATCGCCCTCACAGCACTCCCAGGAGACCTGACCCGCCGTGAGGAAGGCGGTGCTGGAGTCTGGGGACAGCTTGGAATGGGTTTCCCTTCCCTCCTGGATTGGGTCCTGCACTTACAGATCCCACCCGCCTTCCCTCCCAGGCCCCGGGGCCGGACACAGAGTGCAGAGCAAGGGCAACCTCTGTAGCTGTAGGAGGGAAGGGACGGCGCCTAGCCCTATAAGAACAGGCTGTGCTGTCGGATATGTACTAGGGAGAAGCAATGTTTTATTGAAAGTTTTTGATGTTTGAATAAGTTTAAGGCAGAATTCCTAGGAGCTGTGTGTCAGGGTATCAGTGCCACTTCCTAAAACGTTAACATCAGTCTCTATTCATGATCCTAAAAAAGACTTCCAAACTAAAGCACCATGACCACACAGGTCTATATTTTAGTTCCCTGGAAAGCACAGCTGGGCCTCTTCCCGTACTAAACCCCTCTCTCAGTCCTGGCATTACAGCAAGGATGCAGGCAAGCAGGGGATCTGAAAACCACCTCTTGCTGACTCTGGAATTTACCATGAGCGTTCTTAGCAGACCGGCCTGCTAGTTTTCTTAGGCTAAGGTAATCAGCGGGTTTACGAGATGTGGAACAGTTTCACTACGTGGAAAGTTCTTTGCAAACTATCCTCAGGGCTACTTCTTATAGGAAGTTTAAACACATTAAAGTTTACGAGGAAGATGCCCAGTTTGGCCCAGTTTCAGTTTGTGGTTTATTCCACCGTCTTAAAAGATGTTTTTTGAATAATTTTCTGTCAAAGCTAGAAAGAATCTTAGAATTAATTTGTCCCACCCCATTTGGTGTTAGGCCCCATTTCCTTAAAACCTATCAACTCTTTGAAGGTTTATGGCATAAACACACACCCACTACCAAGTATCAAATGAAAAGCACACTTAACACGTCATTCAATAAATCCCTGCGCTTATCCGATCTGAGAGCCAATGGACAGCACCCAGCCCGTCCTGACAACCAAGGAAAAGCCATCTTAGGAGAGAGAGCTGCTCTCCACACACTCTTACGTCAACTTTCATTGAAATGTCTACCGTGTTTTTGTTAGGACAGAAGAAAAAAATTCAGAATAACAAGAAGAATTTCAAAGGAAGTTCTAAGATTCTGAACGCATCTTTCTGTCTCACAGAATCAGCGGAATGCCAGAAGTGCAAGACATGAAGCTCATCACCCCCGTCCGGCGTTCGGCAAGGATCGAGCGAGCTGTGTCCCGCTATCCGGAAATGCTGCAGGAACACGAGTTAGTGGTGGCTTCTCTTACTGAGCTGTTAGAAGTGGAAGAAACAGAGTGTTTCATATTTCGTAAAAACGAGGCTTTGCCTGTAACATTAGGGTTTAAAATCCTCGAGTCCTAATTCCTTAATGTTTTTGTCGTTGTTATTAAAGGTGTTTCAGAGCCTCCACGAAACAAGAAACACCTTCATCCAGGTGACCTGGACAAAACTATATAATGGACAGGCAGACTGTGGGCGCTCCCCAGTTGGGAATTCCCCGGGGAATTACTCTCAAATTCAGTATCCCCACGGGACCGTCTTTGGTTTATTTAAGTCTATAGTTTGCCACAGTTTTATAGTACATAAATTTTACACTATTGAATATTCATTTACCCCACAAGGATGGTAAAAATTTTCACCTTATTGACCTAATTTACTCTCAGCGTAGTTCTTTTTTACTTGAGGAGGCCGGTGCCACAGGGTGATAGACTTTCCTTCCTGTGTCCGCCTTCCCTGAGGAGGCCAGTCCTCCCTGCCCCAGGGAGGGGGGCTTAGAAGCCAGCACCCAGACAGACTGATCAAATTCCCTCATTATACAGAGGGGATGTATATGATGTATATGAGCTATGCTTTTGCTCAGAGGTCCCAGAGAACTTTCTTGTGTGACTCTGACTTCTGTCACAGTGTCCCTATGGATGAGGGGCAATTCCTGTCCTGTCTGTGCCAGGGCTTCTCCCATATCCAAATCTAATTGTGCCTTTGTTATTCAGAAATGCTTCAAAGAAAAACAAAAGGGAGCAAGGGGGGGGGGGTCACTTGCTTCTTCAATTCTTTGCTATCGGACACCTGACCTGAGAAGACAGTACAAGCCCCAGAGGCTATCATAGGTTGCCTTTCCTTCCCCAAGGGCAACTCTTTTTGGAAGGGTAAAATTAGAATCATTATGTAAATAGAATGTATAGAAAAACCTAGCCAACATATTGTGAATTTTTAAATTTTAGCTTTCTTAATATTTAAGTATTATCTAAAACCAAAAAATTAAATTTTGTTCATTCCTGCTTATTCATTTATTTTATTTATTATTTTTTTTAAAAAAGTGATGATGGCTTGGCCTAGCTAATTAAGGTTTTGTCCGGGGAAACACTCTTAGGCAATCTCAAGAGGCCTCATAGGGAACATTCATTCCCATGAAGAACTCACCTTGATCAAGGGTCTGACCATCATCCTCACCCAGGAACTAGATTTTATCACAATGAGGGAAGCACCATCTCTCTAGGTCAGGTTTATAATGACAAGGGTTCATAAAACTGAGCTATAAAACCATAAAGTTAAAATACGAATTTTCGATAAGAATAGATGGTCACCATGGCCAAAATGCAGGAATCCACACAGCCAGCCCTTCCCTTTCCTTCCCTTCCCTTCCCTTCCCTTCGGACAGACTCCCTTTACCTGCGAAGCCAACTAATGCCCAGGGAGTTCCTGAGAGGTCACAAAATCTGAAAGCCAGTTTCAGTTGGGTTTCTGTCGGTTGCTAGGGGAAAAGTCCTACACACACAAACAGTAGCGCAGGACACTGTTATTTAGTGCTTCCTCTGGCTGGGTTCTGTGCACCTTATCTCACTGCACCTTCACAATAGCCTTACGACATAGGTATGGAGAAGCTAGCCAGACGGTCAACGACAGGGCTGAAATTTCAGGCTCAAGGTTGTCTGGCGCCTCGTCCAGAGCATTCAGGCCCCGCCTCTACTCCAAGTAAGGAAATGAGGAGTGGGAAGGTGAGAAGATAGGAAAACTTCTTGAACGGTTTCCATTTACCAAACAGAAATTGCTGTGAGAGCCAGAGTCCAGTGGTTTATTCTACAAATGAGGTGACTTGATCCCATTTTTTACCAGGCCACTAACTCAGGGATGATGCTTCCATGGCCTTCCTTCCGACTGCTCAGGGCTGGATGTCAGAATGAGGGTATCGATTCAGCTGCTGTAACTAGTCCCAAAGGGAAACGCATCTCTCTTACATCAGCGGTTCAAGTGAAACTGTCCAGTGTTTGGTTCCAGGCCCAGGCCACGTCTGTACAAGGGGTACAGCCTCATCCATACGACCAGCGATGGCTCCCAACCAATGTCCCATTCCAGCCTGAGGCATCCGGGAAGGGAGGAGGTAGAAGACATGCCCCTCTTCTTTTAAGGTTACAACTCGGAAGTTGGACACATTATTTCTACTTAAGACTGTGGGGCCATTGGGCACATGCACTTATCTTCAGAGAACACTGGGAAATGTATTCTGGGTGGCCACATGCCCAACTAAAAATTCTTCCAGAGATGGACTATCAGTATCTACTGTAGTCTTCGGAATAACGGAGTACAATTCCAACTCAAGTATAGATAAATGGGTACAGAGGTAACATTCGGTTTAAAAAAAAAAAAAAACTGCATTAAATGAACAGCCCCCAGATCGAAGTATCTTTCACTCTACCGTGTCCCAGCTGGCCTCCTAGGAGCTTAGCAGAGTTCTAATCCAAAGTATTTTAGTCTTCCTCTTTCTCTTGTGTTACATCTATCTTTTGCCGCACCCTTTCCCCTGCGATGTAATAAACCAGGTGACGTAGTTCACTCAGGAAAACACACAGGACACCGGAGATGCCTGAGATCCGACGATGGCTATGTGACCTGGCCCCACGAAGCCAAGAGTTTTAAGGGGGGGACACAATTGTGTGAAAATGGAATAATCCCCAGAAAGAGAGGTCCATAGGACAGGACCAACAGAAGGATCTGATCCAGTCAGGGAGGTGGAGAGGCCCCTCGAGTCCGAGGCAAGAGCAGGTTTAACAGGAGAAGAGGTAGGGGACACTTCAGGTAGAAGGAAAAACAATGCGAAAGGCCTTTTAGCCACCGTTTCCCCCTTCCTCTCCCTCGGTCTCGCTCAGACCCGAAGAGCTCTTCTGGTCGATTTTTGTAGTGTCAGCTATTACACCATATTTCAGCATTTTGCCAGAAAAGCACGCGCCCTAGGGTCCAAGCAATTTTCCTAATAAAATTCTACCCTCCAGGGGCACCTGAGTGGTTCAGTGGGTTAGAGCCAAAGGTTAAAGCCGAAGGTTAAAGCCTGAGACTTTGGCTCAGGTCATGATCTCAGGGTCCGGGGATCGAGCCCCACATCGGGCTCTCTGCTCAGCAAGGAGCCTGCTTCCCTTCTCTCTGCCTGCCTTTCTGTCTACTTGTGATCTCTCTCTCTCTCTCTCTCTGTCAAATAAATAAATAACTTTTTTCAAAAAGGCACCTAACCAATGCAGGAAACCCAGGAGACACTCAGAAAATGCTTTTCCCCTCTCAAGCATCCAGAAGGCAGCTGAGAGTGGCAAGGAAAGCAGGGGGCAAGGAGCCCCGGAGAATCCTTTCAAGTCCAGATCCTTGACATGAGACTCCATATTACAAGATGAAAATACTGACACTTTGTTGGGAGAACCGACACGTGTGCTCAGGGACGCGCTGCCTGGGTCGGTCTCATGGGTCCCGCTAACCCAGTGATGTCATCCCCACCTCCATCTCCCTGCCCGTGACCCAGGAGCACGTGTAGGTGTTCCAGAGAAAAGCCAGCTGAGGTGTTTGCTGCTTCGTCCATTTCTCCTGAAATCATCCTATGTTAACGAGGGGAGAGGGACTACAGCCTTCCTCCTAGCATCTGGCATCCTCTCTACTAAGGAAATAATACTGAGTTAAGGTGGTCTCAGTTTAAAGCAGGTGTGAAGGCTGGGCAGGAGGGAAACTTCCCAGCAGCAGCATCTTGTCTCTATCACAGTAACTCCTCCCATGTATTTTTACATCACCCAGAGTTCCCTGCAAGGCTTGGACCCACTTGCCCCTGGAGGTGGGAGGTTGGGTCTGGCAACCTTGAAAGCTCTTGGTAGGGCTGGGGACCGAGCTGAGCCGGCAGGGCAGGAAGCTGAGGCGGGTGGCAGCATAGAGGTCTGCAGAGCCCATCAGCTGGTTGGAGAAGATGGCCTGGCGGAAGCCGCAGAGCACAGGCTGCCCGTTGTGCCGTAGCACAGGTCCAGCTCCCGGGTGACTCTCCGGCAGAGGAGAGATCCCACCCCACCCGGACCTGCATCACCCACAGCGATCCTACCCTGCTGGGGCAGGCCCGCTGCGCCCCCCCCCCCCGGGTCTATCACCCCCGGGGACCCTGAGGTCTCTGCCCCCAGTAGGGAAGGAGCTGGGTTCTTCAAAAACAGAGGCAGCAGCGCCCGGGGCTTTGGGAGGTGGGGCAGCTCTCCGCTTTGCCCCTGGGCCCCCCTTCCCTGCTTTCCTCAGTTACCTGCCTGGACCTGGAGAGTGATCGCCCAGACTAAACCCTCAGCTTAATGTAGCTTCTCATGCCCCGGCAGAGAGCCCGTGCAGAGGCCCACCCTCCTGGCCCCATGCCTGCCCCCTTCACAGGCCCCCACCCCTTCATCAGGCTTTGCAGTGTCTAAAGAACCTGTCTGGACCTTTACCCCCAGAGGAACCAATAGCACACTATTTCTCCTCATGGAGCCTCCATTTTCTCATCTGTAAAATAAAAGCAACTGTCCCTGCCCAGCCCACTTCTCAGAGCTAGGGAAGGATCCACAGCAGGCAAGGACTTTATACTCTGCAAACGCCCTGCAGAGATCCTTCATTATTGGGCCCAGCTGGCTCTGTGAATGCCAAATGGCCTGAGTGCCCGGGACACCGCCTACAGGACTCTCCCCGCTTCGGGGGCTGGTTAGTGCCACGGGGCATCTTCCTCCTCCTCTTCCCAGGACCCATCAGCTCATTGGCCCTCAATCAATCCCATCTTCTGGGGCGGCTCATCAGGCTGCCCTCGTCGCCGATCACAGCTGCCTAGTCAGTCACATGACCGAAGCCGACAGGCTCGCACATCTCAAGGAGAGTTAATGGAGATGGAGAGAGGCGCCAGAAATCACCCCACCGGCTAAGCTCAGCCCTTCTGCGGCAGCGCGAGGCTGTCATTCGGAACACAGGCCAGCAGAGGGCGCCGGCAGACAAGGACAGCTGTGGCTCGGAGGCGGTCGGGAAAATCACAACACTGGGCTCAGGAAGCCCAGGAACCTGGGACTGAGCAGCTCAGCACTCACTCTTACCTGAATCTCCCTCTTGGTGGAATTGATGGCTTGCAGCCCGTAACCGCTCCCATCCATGAGCCGGCCGCAAAAATGGCTACATGACCCTGGACGCCTCCGAGCTGCAGGCCCAACCTCCCTTGCACCCCGTGGGGGTCAGAGGTTACTCCGCGGGCACCCAGGGTGTGGCACACGTGTGTGAGAGGATAGGCCTCCTGAGTCCATGCTGAGTGGGTAAAGGGGAGGGGCCTAGAGGTCACAGTGTGACCCAAGGGGTCAGAGGGATCCCAAAATCCAGTTTACCAGGGAAGGCCAGCCTGGAACAGATCTTGATTTCCTGACTACTGAGCTGGACCCTCCATCCCTCTCCCCTCTGTGGGCCGGGCTCTCGCTGGCACAGCTCCGCCAGGCACTGTCCAGCCTCTTCTGCTCCTCCCTTCGCTCTGGAAAGTGGACAGGGGACAGCGGTCACCAGGGGTCGACACACCACACCGCGTGCGTGACATCCTCCACCCCTTCCTTACATGGAGGGAGGCTCCACCCAGAGCAAAGCAGAGACGCCACACGTCCTGTGGGACAGGTGAGGAAGCCAGTCAGGGAGTCAGGTGACCCACCCAAGGTCACATGGCAATGACTCACACCCAGCTCTTAGAACAAACCCGAATTGTTTGGGCTCATAGCCGCTCCCGACCCCGAAGATACAAGTCATTCCCAGGCGGGGGAGTGGACCTTCCACCCGCCCAGAGTCCTCAGCTGATGGGGAGGGTAGAGTCAGGTGAGGAAAGAAGCCTCAGACTACGGAAACACCACAGTACCCGAGTCGGGACATAGGAATTTGAGTCAGCCTTGCCCTTTCTGGCTCTGTGACTTCGGGCAAGCTGCTTAACCTCTCTGGATCTCTGTTTCCTCGTGGATAAGGGAGTTCCGCTCTGGTAAAGCACAGAGGGAACAATATTATAATGGTCACTACCAAGCCCCAATGGGAAAGAGGGCAAGATGGTGAAGGGGCAGGCCTCTGCGCTAGCCGCCAGTGCCCCCTCCTGGCCCTGACCGCTCCGCAGCTCACCCTTCTCTTGGGCCCAGACGCCCAGCTCCGGGGACAGCTCAGGAACCTCCAGACAAGTCCGCCAGCCCTGACGCTTCTGAGACTTGGGGAGGCCCCCAAAGATGTGGTCCCCGACGTACAGGGTAGCCTTCCCCCGCACCCCGAGCAGCTCGCACACCACGTCCGAAGAGCCTGCCCCACCACGGAGCACAGGCTTGCTCGCAGCCCCTCCTGCCCGGTGGCAGGTTGGGGACATGGGCTCCTCGTCGAGGTAGGGTGCCTGTGGAGGCCGCGGGGCGAGGTGGGAGCTGGTACCTCCAGAGTAAGCCGCCCACGGCTGGTGGGGCCCCGTGTAGGTGCCCACGCGGAGCTTGCCCAAGTCCTGGAGGGGCAGAGGGGCACCCCGGTCAGAGAGAGCAGGGGGCTGGGAGCGGCCAGGGTAACCACGGGCGCGAGGGAGGAAGGAGGTGCGAGAGCGCCCCGAAGGAGTCCCCTGGTTCCCTGTCTCCAGGGACAGACAGCAGCGGAGGCTGTTACGCCAGGGCTATAAGTGGTCTTCCCCACCCCTCCAGGGGCCTCCCTTGGCCTGGCTGAGGTCACCGGCCTCTCTGACCCCCTCCAGCTGGGCCATGCATGGAAAACGCCCCTCCCACACTCAGTTCCTCCGGGCCGGGAGGACCAGACGTGGGAGAGGCCCTCGGCACTGTAGCCTGGCCTGGCCCGCCCTGCCTTTGGCACAGTCCACCCCCGCCAGGCACACGGCACTCACCTCGCCGAGGCCAAACGGGCAGATCCTGATGGCCTGGCAAAGACAGGGCAAGGGTCAGGGCACCCCGCTGGGCAGGGCCTGCCTCGGCCCTCACCCTACAGGACACACCCGGGACCACAGGAACAACGTGGTGAGAAATTGCTCAACCCACCGAGACCTAAAAAGGCCAAGAAGTGGAACCTAGAAGGCCAACCAGACCCGGAGGGTAGCAGGCTCTGGGCTCCCCTGACCCCTCCCTGTTCCTACAGGGCCTCAGTTTCCTCCAGCGGCCAGAAAGGAGGCTCTGGGCTCCGATGGCTGAGGGCCACCCCCCACCCCGTCCATCCACACACTCACATCCGTGTAGTTGCAGCGACTGGTGGTGGCCAGAAACACTTTCCCAGCCTCCTTCCTCTGGCCCGGAAGGGTGGGGATTCGCACCTGGAGCAGAGGTAGACGTCACTTCCACGGGTGGGGCCTCACCCCGCTGCCCCGGGATCCCTTCCTCGGCTCTCAGCCTCGCAGGCAGGGGGCTCCAGGCCAGGCGGGAACGTCGATGAGCACGGTTAGCCTACAGAGCTCTGGCCACATCTCGAGGAGGGAGGCAGGCACATAGCCCCACAGCTCCGGAGAGGAAGGGGACAAAGGGACAGGCCTGGTCATGACCCACTCACGTCCTTTCCACGGATTTGTTTAAGTCCTTCAGGGTCTTCTCCTTCAGACAGCCCTGCAGGCGGGAGCGGAGCAGGGTGTGTGTGTGTGTGTGTGTGTGTGTGTGTGTGTGTGTGTGTGTGTGTGTCCAAGATGCGGAGAGCTCAGACCACAGTCCTCGGCGGGCAGAGGATTGGAAACTGGGGATGGGAGCCCTCAGGGTTGGCCCAGCAGAGCCCAAGGCAGACAGGACGGTCCTGAGGTCCCGGGCCCTCACCGACCAGTGGACATTATCTATGGCCTCGCACACGTCCTAGAAGGGGCATCGGAAGAACATGCAGAGGTTCCTGTGCTGATAGCCAGTGTCACAGCTGGGGCAGGCCGCAAGGACGGGGAGGCTGATATGGGGCCTGAAGCGACCAGCAAACCTGGACCCTGTATCAGAGTCACCCCTCAAACCACACTGAGTTATGTCCCAACTCCGCTGGAAGGGGCATCAACCTAGGCTGTGGGTCATCCCTTAGGGGGGCAATGGTTACAAGGTCGGCCCCCCCCACAAGGAAAGCCTTCCCACTGAGCTCCGAGAGCCCCTCGGGAGGGCTCTGTGCTCCTTGGCAGGGATCCCAGGTCAGGGCGTGGGCCCTGGGCAGTGACAGTATCCTGCTGGTCACCCAGGGCCGGACAGGGCACAGGACGCACTCAGGGTAGTGGGAGCAACCGGCGAAGAAGTCCCCCAGGCAGACATACAGGGAGGGAGCGCTGGCATTTTTTACTCCCTGGGTGAGTCTAATATACAACAAAGTTTCAGAACCTCACTTTTAAAGACATTTAACAGAGGCACCTGGGTGGCTCCGTCGGTTAAGCGTTGGCCTTCAGTCATGATCATGGGTCGTGATCACGGTCATGATCCCAGGGTCCTGGGATCGGGCCCCATGAAGGAGTCTGCTTCTCCCTCTTCCTCTGCCCCTCCCCCTACTCTCTCTCTCTCTCTCAGTCTCTCTCTCTAATAAATACATAAAATATTTTTTTAAAACTGTCAAAATCTATAAATATAATAGTTAAATAAATCAATAAAAAGACATCTAACAAAGCAAGCCAACATTAGACACGGTGGGTGCACGTGGAGGCTGAAACCCACCCCATCCTTGGGCCTCGGGAATCTCATCCCTCATGGAAACACCCAGCATTTCTCGAGAACTATGTCTTGACTTCATTTTCTCAGTTGATGTTCACCTCAGCCCTGTGCTGTGGATGTAATTACTATTATTACCATCTTCTTCTCTTTCTAGAGGAAGAAGTCAAGGGTTTGCTCTAGAAACCTCTGCCACCACGAAGAATATCACCACCGGCTCTCTGGGAAGGTTCTGGGGGAAACATCCCCTTCCTGCTGCTTTCCTTGCAGTCTGCCCCGAGTCTCTCAGTCATCCCCCCATTCCAGTTGGCGGGGGCGGAGGAGGGGACAGTCATTCCCTTTTGGGGTCATTGGTCCCTCTTCCACTTGGCCTACTAGCCAGAGGGAGGGCAGGGGTAGCAACAGAAATCCCTGGGGCACCTGGGTGGCTCCAAGAGTTGAGCGTCCCACCCTTGATTTAGGCTCAGATCAGTATCTGAGTCCTGGGGTCGAGCCCCACACCTGGCTCCGTGCTCAGCAGGGAGTCTGCTTCTCCCTCTTCCTCTGCCCCTCCCCCTGCTCTCTCTCAAATAAATAAATCTTTTTTTTTTTTTTTTTTTTTTCTAAAAGACCAGAAATCCCTACAGTTTCACTGGGCCAGGAGCCCTGCCCCCGGTAGAAAGGAGTGGAGGGCAGCAGAGGAGGGGTGAGCGGCCAGATGTTTTTGTTGGCTTGGTAAGTCCTCTGCAAGTCTGGCCACTATCTCCTGTTGAATCAGGCGGGACGTGGCAGAGCACGTCCACATTCCGGGGGTGACAACCCCCCCCACGACGTGTCTATGGTCAGCGGTCACTCCGCCCGAGGGAAACCTGGCTTCCTGCAGATCGAGTCGCACAAACTTCCATTTTCTTCAAATCCTCCAGTCCTGAGAATCCATCCTTTACAAAGTCACCTAGAAAAGAGACACAGCTAAATGCAAGAAGACGACTCATGAAAAAGCACTGGCCCCCTCACTGTCCAACCGCAGAGCATGTCCGTATCGTCAAACAGCTGTACAAACCCAACTAATTGTGGTTAAGAAGATGAACCCCAAAACCGCTTAAGACAGACGCCCGCGCATGAGAAAAAGAAGCCGAACACAAAACTGCTTTTGCACCGGCTTGCTCACCATTTCCGAAATGCAGATGCAAAAGGACTGGACAGAATAACTCAAAATAAACAACAGCTTAATGTCGGTGAGGCACCCAGGGGCCTGGTCAAAATGCAGAGTTAAATTTAATTCCTGTCTTCAGTATTGCAATTTTCTGATACGCGGCTTGATAATGAAAAATAAACTGCATGAAGTGACATACAAACTCAAGAAGTATTTATGCCAAATGAAAAGAGCAGAATACGAAATGCTATATAATTGATATTTACTGTTTTAAGAAAGACTTTTTTTTTTTTTTTTTTTTTGCATTTCATGAATACTTGCCCTGAACACTGAGGACTGAGCCTCCTGATGGTACCACCCGCCATGTAAGCCAATACCTAGCATCCCTGTCCGAGCACTTGATGCTGCCCATGAGGTCCAGAGGCAGCCAGCCAGCGGGACAGGGGAGCTCATCTGTTAGGGATGAGGGCAGTTTCCAGAAGAAGGTGATGCCCACCCAATTTTGAAAAGAACAGAAGCTCCTTGGACAGACCGCATGAAAAATTCCTACAGTTCTTGAAAGGGGAGGGCTGCGATGACCCCACACCTCTTTCTGGGAGACCCAAAGAGGCAGGGGAGGGAGTAAGGCCAGATTGGGAAAGGTCCTACGTCCCACTAATGAGCTTGAACTTGAGCTTGACCCTGAAATTGGTGGGAAACCCTGGCAACATTTTGAGCAGGATGAGGATGTGATCCCCCGTGGTTTAAAGCTTCATCCGGTGCCAGTGCTAGGAGAGGGAACAGCTACTGAGAGGGTCCTGCCACAGCCCAGGCCCCGCACTGGGGCATGCCTGAATTTATAGGGAGTGGAGAGGGGAGGGCTGGCCAGAGAGTCATTGGGTTAGTTAGGAACTGGGGACAAATTAACTAGAGGTGATCCTAAGGAAGGTTGAAGTTAAGATCCTAGAGAGCCACAGAAGTAGGAGCCACCAAGCCAGAGATGGCAGCAGGAAATTAGGGACTTGTCGAGAGAGTACAAGGTGGGGAGTGAGCTCTGGGTCTACAAACCCTCACTTGAAGCCCATAGGGCCAGATATGTCTCAGACGTTAAGGGGAGCCAGGATGGCTCCATCAATTAAGCGTCTGCCATGGGCTCGGGTCATGATCCCAGGGTCCTGGGGTCGAGTCCCACATCAGGTTCCTTGCTCAGTGGGAAGCCTGCTTGTCCCTCTCCTACTCCCCCTGCTTGTGTTCCCTCTCTCACTGTCTCCCTCTGTCAGATAAATAAGTAAAATCTGTGAAAGAAAAAAAAGAATTCAAAATTTTCTGAATTTCAGAAAGTAATACATGATTTACTGTATATATGCATGATCATTCCCTTGGCGGGTCTGGGACAACAGCCCATAATCAAACTCATTGACATTCCCGCAGCCAACTCATGAATATTCATTCCCAAGAAGTGGTTATATAAAGACAATAAACAAGCTCATGTCAGGGCCCGATCAAGGCTTGCCACCAAACGAGTTTGGGAGATCCTTTCAGTTCGGGGCTCTAGGGATTGAGGAGGAAGGAAGTTCTATCGGTATCTATGGTAGCTAACCACCCAAGAGGGCCCTTCGGGAGAGAGGAGAGCTGAGGACAGAGCCCCAGGGACAACCATGTGGGGACGGAGACAGGAAAGGAGGCAGCAAAGGAGGCTGGTGGCGGGGGGCAGCCGGATTTGTAGGAGAGAAGAAGAAAGGGGGGAAGCCACAGGGGGAGCCATAAGCAGGGACAGGGCTATAGAAAGGCCAAGTCAGAGAAACTCCAAATGTCCCCTACATAGGGCAAAGGTAGGTCACAGGAAACCTGGACCGGTGGGACGTCACTGGCAAGATGGCAGCAGCTGAGTGGGAGCTGAGGGTATGGAAGCAGGAGCAGAGCGAGCGTCGCTTCCCTTGGGGGAGTCTTGGCCACAAATGAAATGAGACTGGGCACAGTAGCCAGACTGGTTGGTGGGCAAGAAAACATGGCGGGGCTGCCAAATTGGGGTGTCAGTGAGCCACAGAGAGGGTGAAGGAAGAAAGTGGGTTACAGAGACAATGTGTGTCTGCCGAAGGAATGGATAAATAGATGGTGGTATGTCCTTCCATCAGACTTGGCAGTCAAGAATAAACTATGCCATCCACAATAACACAACAGAATCCTACAGGTGCAAGAGGCCTAAGAATCTGTGCACTTTAGGGGCGCCTGGGTAGCTCAGTGGGTTAAAGCCTCTGCCTTCGGCTCAGGTCATGATCCCAGGGTCCTGGGATCGAGCCCCACATCGGGCTCTCTGCTCAGCGGGAAGCCTGCTTCCCCCTCTCTCTGCCTGACTCTCTGCCCACTTGTGATCTCTCTCTGTCAGATAAATAGATGAAATCTTAAAAAAAAAAAAAAAAGAATCTGTGCGCTCTACTGTATGTACATTGTACCTCAATAAAAAAAAATTCGGGATGATGGAATTTAAGGTCGCAGACATGGAGCGGTCTGGTAGATGGCAAGGCCAAGTGTGACCCTCCAGGGCGGAGCTGAAGCCGGTCCAAGGGAGCCCGATGAAGTCTGGGAGGGGAGGGGGCTCTGTGCTCTGGGGACAGAGAAATCACTCAACAGAGTGATTGACACAGATGGTCGTGAGACATCTCCCACAACTCTTCTTGCCCATGGATCGCGCTGCAGTAACTCAAGGGCTCTGCTCCCTGAGGCTGCCGGTCCCAGCTGTCCCTTCCCTGAACTGACCCCCAACTCACCAGGAGGTGCCACCCACCGGGCAGGACCCAGGATACCGCGCCGCCACTCACAAGGGACACACCTGGAGAAAGACGTTAGCGAAACCACAGGAGGGGGCTGGCCCTTGCTGACCCTGTTTATAATTAGGCTGGGTGCAGGCTCCTTTTTCCCCTGGCTGGAGTTCCCAACACGGAGACTTTGGTCTCTCATGCAAACGAGATTTCTGAGAATTCTCCCTCCCCCACCAGGCCCCCAGCCAGCCGCTCCTGGGCCCCCACGCAGTCGGACACCGAGCTCACCGAGAAGGCCCCCAGGGAGCAAGGGACAGGAGCTGCCTGGGTGGGCAGCCATTTTCATCCCAAATTGCTGTCAACCTCAAATGGTCAGAATGTTTACTTCAGGAGCCTCACTATTCTCTTCCAAAACATAGCAAAGTCTGCAGTTACTTTTTAAAGGAGACGTGCTGGAGGGACGTGAGGGGGGCCGGGGCAGGGTAACAGGTCCCAGATGTCTCAAACCCAGACTAAGGTAAGGGCAGGCAGAGGCACAGCCCAGCCCAGGAGGCTCCGCGCTCCAGCTGAGATGCGTCTCTGGGGTTCTGGGCCCGGAGAGCTGAGCTCAGTGCGAAGATTCTAGGGCAGCAGGAGACTGACCTAATTAAACACCCGGCCTTATTCTTAGACAAGGAGCCCCAGTTAAGGCCCCTGGGCAGCCACAGCACAAAGGCACAGCCCTCGAGATGACCGGAATAATTCTTATTTTAAATAGCAGTTACTTCGGATGATAAAAGTAGTCCATACTCATCGTAGAACATGTGGAAAATACGGAAAGCACAGAAAAGAAAAGGCGAGCCAGAGAGAACCACTATTTTTGCTTACTTCCTCACGGTCTTTTTCTATACATATCTACATGTTTGACACTTGGCGGAAATGCTTCTTCGCATGATCTAAGTGAAAAAAATCTACAAAGTTATAAAGAGCATGCCCGTATTTGTTATATAAATTAAGATTGTCATATGGATAGAGTTCTGCGTCCTGTTTATCTCACCCAGCATTAAAATGTAAACATCTCCCCCATTCATTAAATATGCAGCTCCTTGATTTTTGTGGCTGCGTAGTATCCATCATATAGAATAAAGTATAAATTATTACCCCGTGATGGGGCATTTAGGTTGCTTCCAATTTTTCAAATAACTCTATTATGAACCTCCCTGTATGTCTCCCGTTATTTTCTTGACCTAGATTTCTAGAAGTAAAAATTATTTGGGGACTCATTATACAATGCCAAATGACTTTCTGAACATTCGAGACAACTGGTCCTGCTGCTAGGAAGTGTGGGATTCCGTAGTGCCCGTGGCATGTCTTCGTTCCTGTAATAACAACCAGAACTTCTTCATCAACTGGCGGTAGATCCAGATCAAACCCAGAGGCCGCTGTTAGCAGGGAAGCAGTTTCCCAGAATCTTCTTGGACCCCAGGACTGAGCACAGCACTGTGGCCCAGCATAAATCAGTTTTCACGAGGTGAGGCTGGGGGACCAAACAACCCAGAGCTTCCGGGGCTGACGACAAGCAAGGTTTATTTCTCACCCACATTACTCATGAGATGTGGATCAACTGTGGCTTTTTTTCCCAGATGTCTTCTGGTTCCGGGACCCAGGCTGACAGAACAATTGCCCCCCCAACCCTGTCTCCAATCTCATGTCCAAAAACAAAGACACAGAGCAGAAGCCCACCCCGGCTCAGGAGACTCTGACTTGGACGTGGTAGTTATCGTACCCCCACTCACTTCCATTTGGCCCAGGGAGGTAATGTGGCCAAGCCTGATGCTAGTGAGGGGACATGTCCCCTCCTCCCACAGGGACGCGCTGAAGGTCCCCTTCAGGGGGCACAGAATCCCCTAGGCCGTAGACAGAAAATGCCTGGAAACAAAATTACAATTGACCACAGCCACGAACCCTCAGAAACAAAGCTGGGCATTCGTCATCACCTCTTGGTACTGAATCTGACATCAGGAATGTTCCCGCAACCAGAATCCCTCCTCATGCCGGAAACCCCCTTGCCCAAGAAACCTTCCCCAGGGGCTGATGAAGGGGGTCACCTAGGTTTGCCTTTTGCACAAGTATGAGAAAAAACACATAAGTTTGTGTGTGTGTCTAGGTGTATATATTTACAGGTAGCTCCATTAAAAATAATAAAGATATATTGTTAAATTTTTAAGAGGCAAAAGAAGGGGTGCTCGTCTAGCTCAGTCAGAGGAGCATGTGGCTCTTGATCTCGGGGTCATGAGTTCGAGCCCCACGTGGGGATAGAGATTACTAAAATAAATAAATAGATAAATGGGGGGAAAAGCCTTATGCATAGCAGGCTACCATTTTAAAAGAGAAAATACATATACATAATACGTATAATTTATGCTTATATATGCACAAAATAGCTCCCAAAAAATCAATAAGAAGCTGGTAACAGCGGTTATTTTAGGAATGCAAACTATGGGACCGACAGTGGAGGGGAGAGGCTGGCTTGTCACTCTATATTAGGTTTTCTGCCGTTTGAATTGTTTTTCTTGTGCTTAAATCACCTTTAATTGTCCTCTCCCAATCCTTTCTTGCACAGCGTCACTCCTCTTCCTCCATCGCTCCCGCATTCAGATGCCCTGACTCCCACACCCAGAGCCTCAGAAAGCGGAACTTCCAAAAAGCACTGGAAACCCCCCAAAAAAACAAACAGCAAAAGTTACAAAGAAAAAAAGAAACAAAATAAAACAATCATGCTCCAACAGGCCAGACCACCTCCCATGGTCGTGCGGGTCATACTCGTGACTGCCCGTCACGGCCACCCCTTCCAGGAAGGTGAGATCAAAAGATAGAGGCGAACAGGTCCTGCATGAGTCAGGAGTCGTGCTCCTGGGAGGAAGGTAAGCAGACGGCGAGAAGAGGAGACAGAGGGAAAGCAGTGACACTTGCGGAGGAAGCCAGCGGTGCCCCCAGGATGGGGCAGTTTAAAGATGGGCTTGCCTACTGTGCCACTGGCTGCCAAGACCCCTCCCCTGTCTTCCTCACATCCCCACGTGCGCTCCAAGTCTCCAGAAATGCCTCCCAAGCCCCACATGCTTGGTGTGAGCCGGTCCCTGGGTGGAAATATAAAGGGCTGACATTTACCATCTGGATGAGCAGAACGGAGACAGCACCCGTGGGGGCGGGAGCTGAAGTCAGAGATAACATGAGAACACAATCCTCAGGGTATTGGTGAGGACGCTGGGGGTGCTTTGGATTTCTAGAGGGCATGGGATATGGAGTTCAAACCAAGCTGATGTCTGGATACGCCTGGAGCCCACAGCGATGGCTGAGTTACGCAAGCAAAGGTGCCGATTATAGAAGGTCCCGCATAACTGGCGTGGCGAGGGTGGTCTACACCGTCGGGAACCGGCTGCTGGGATTGTTGGGGGAACCTCATATTCTCGGAGGCCTCTTCCGCACCCTGGCAGAACCTGAAAGGCCCTGGGGAAGTGCAGTATTCACGGGACATCTGCACAGGACGCGGTGTCACTGAGTCCCCGATCTGGAGCACTTGGCTCGATCACCTGCACAAGCTCCTGGTGTAGGAGCCACATCCAGGTGGACTAGCACAAGCTCCTGGGCTCCCCGGAGTGTCCCACAGAACCAGAGGCCAAAAGGGTGTGACTGCAGTTCCACGAAGCAAAGGACATATAATTCAGTAAATTTAGGAACCAATGGAATAAACAGGATTTGTAATTGCAGGACCTGGAGGGCAGGCTGCTAATGAGATAAGTCAGAGAAAGACAGATACCATATGATTTCACTTATATGCGGAATCAAAAAAGTATGTATGTTAAAAAAAGAGGGGCACCTGGGTGAATCGGTCGGTTACGCAGCGGACTCTTGATTTTGGCTCAGGTCGTGCATGATCTCAGGTCCTGAGAGTGAGCCCCGTGTCGGGCTCCATGCTCAGTGGGGAGCCTGCTTGAGGATTCTCTCTCTCTCTCTCTCCCTCTCCCTCTGCCCCTCCCTTCCGCCACTCTCACTCTCTCTCTAAAATAAACAAATAAATCTTTTTTAAAAAATAGGAAGGAGGAAGGCCTATTTTAAAAAATAGGCACGTATTGCATGGAGCACTGGGTGTGGTGCATGAACAATTAATCTTGTAACACTGAAAAAATAAAATTAACGTATTTGGGGAAAAAATGGAAGGAAGGAAGGAAGGAAAGAAGGAAAGGAGGGGAGGGAGGGAGGAAGGAAGGAAAGAAGGAAGGAAGAGAGGGAGGAAGGGAGAAAGAAGGAAAGAAACTAAACTTACAGATACAGAGAATAAATTGGTGGATACCAGAGGTGAGAGAAATGGGTGAACTGTTTTTGCTGTTTTAATTTAAATAAATTAAATTTCTTCCTTTTTGTAAGATTTATTTATTTATTTATTTATTTATTTATTTATTTATTTATTTGACAGAGAGAGAGAGAAATCACAAGTAAGCCCGGGGGGGGGGGGGGGAGGAGTGGAAGCAGGCTCCCCGCTGAACAGAGAGCCCCATGCGGGGCTCGATCCCAGGACCCTGAGATCATGACCTGAGCCGAAGGCAGAGGTTTTAACCCACTGAGCCACCCAGGCGACCCTAAATAAATTGAATTTCTTAAGAAGTAGGCAAGAACTGCAGAAGAATATATTGTAAAAAGTAAAAATTCCCTCACTAAGGCCTTTCCCTAGTCTCACTACCCAGGGGTCACCACTGTTATGTTCTCTCTATCCTTCCAGATTTTTTTTCTATGTACAACTACATAGACACATCTATGCACACTATATGTGTAGAATTATGGTATGCATATCATTATTCAGTAACTTAAATCATTTGTTAACTTAGACGTTCTTCCATGTAAGAGCATAGAAATCTGGGCCCCTGGGTGGCGCAGTTGGTTGAGCGACTGCCTTCGGCTCAGGTCATGATCCCGGAGTCCCGGGAGCGAGTCCCACATCGGGCTCCCAGCTCCATGGGGAGTCCGCTTCTCGCTCTGACCTTCTCCCTTCTCACGCTCTCTCTCACTCCTCTCTCTCTTTCCTAATAAATAAATAAATAAAATCTTTAAAAAAAAAAAAAAAAAGAGCATAGAAATCTACCTCAATTTCCTTAGGCCCGTGATTTTTCAATTAGAAATGCTTATCATTTGTTATAAAATTAATACATGCACAAAAAAATTAATATATGCATATAATAATTTAAAAAATGTTTTAGGGGCACCTAGGTAGCTCAGTTGGTTAAGCATCTGCCTTTGGCTCAGGTCATGATCTCAGGGGTCCTGGGACCGAGCCCCGTATCAGTCTCCCTGCTCACTTCCTGCTCGTGCTCTCACAAATAAATACATATATTAATTAATCAATCAATCAATCAATTTAAACGTTTTAAATAAAACTGAAGATACCAATTTTCATCTATCAGATTGACAAAAATCCAAGGACTTGGTGAGGCTGTGGAAAAAGGAACTTTTTTTTTAAAGATTTTATTTATTTGACAGAGAGGAGAGAGATCACAAGTAGGGGGAGGGGGGGGAAGCAGGCTCCCTGCTGAGCAGAGAGCCCGATGCAGGGGGCAGGAGGGGGGCTCCATCCCAGGACCCTGAGATCATGACCTGAGCCGAAGGCAGAGTCTTTAACCCACTGAGCCACCCCGGCGCCCAGAAAAAGGAACTTCTACACATTCTTTGTGATAGGGTGAAGTGTACCGCCCGTCAGGGAAGGCAGTTTGGCAGCGTCATTCAAAATTAAAAGAAACCCTTTGACTCCGCGGCTTCACTGTTAACACTTAAGACTGACTTGTACGCATCCACCTGTACAAGTATGCAACGATGTTCTAGTAGTGAAATAAATAGCATATACTCATCAATAGAGGGTTGGTTAAGCAAGTAAGCTCCCTCCATAACAGAGTTCCTTACACATGGAACTATGGAAAAGAAGCTCTCCATCTATTCCTAAGGAAAGGTTGGCAAGGCGTACTGATAACTAGGGAGGAGGAAGAGATTACAGAACAATGAGGGCGTGACATTCTACGTAAAAAAGAGGGGGTAAGAATCTATATTTGTATTTGCTTGTATTTTATAAAGAAACGCTGGAATAATTTATAAGAAACTAAAAATAGGATTTTAGAGGATAGAAAAGGTGGGAGGAATTAGAGATGGGGAATAAGGGGGAAAAACTTCACAGTACACTGGCTTGCATTTTTGGATTTTGAGCCATGTAAATTTCTTACTTAAAAGATGAAATGGGGGGTCGCCTGGGTGGCTCAGTTGGTTAAGCGACTGCCTTTGGCTCAGGTCATGATCCTGGAGTCCCAGGATCGAGTCCCATATCGGACTCCCGGCTCTGCGGGAAGTCTGCTTCTCCCTCTGACCTTCTCCCCTCTCATTCTCAGTCTCTGTCTCTAATAAATAAATGAATAAATCTTTAAAAAAAAAAAAGATGAAATAGGGGTGCCTGAGTGGCTCAATGGGTTAAAGCCTCTGCCTTCGGCTCAGGTCATGATCTCAGGGTCCTGGGATCGAGCCCCACATCGGGCTCTCTGCTCAGTGGGAAGCCTGCTTCCCCCTTTCTCTCTGCCTGCGTCTCTGCCTACTTGTGATCTCTCTCTCTCTCTCTGTCAAATAAATAAAAAAATCTTAGAAAAAAAAAGATGAAATAAAAACTATAAGAAATGATCATATAAAGGAAGTGTGACTACAACCAGATACAAAATTATACCCTGAGCACAAGTCATTTTTAGAATTAAAGATGTATTTTTGACTTAGTAGGGACCAGACAAATGCATGAGACCCAGACTTTGCAAGATATTGGAAGGCGTATAAACACGCCGAATGCTAATGGAATGTGGTGATGTGACAAAGCAAAATGATAAATATACCCAGTAGTGAGATGTCAGAGAAACAGCTGAACCACTAAACCATGAGAAATTGCGATGTACATTTCATTTTTATTCCTGTTATGTTACTATGGAAAAGGTAAAGGTTGTGCTTGTCTGTTTCTTAGGTATAAAGAAGAAGGAAGGGAAGGAGGAAGAGAAGGGGGGAGGAGAAATGGAAGGAGAGGGAAGGAAGGAAGGAAGAAGACAGGCAGGAAGGCAGGAAGGCAGGGAGGAAGGAAGGAAGGACCAATGAGCCCATTGACAGAAACGTAACCAGCGCCCCTTTTTAAATAAAACTGAAGATACCAATTTTCATCTATCAGATTGGCAAAAATCCAATTTGGGGGGCAAGTTTGCAATATCTAGCAATACTTAACACATGTCTTTTGACCCAGAAATGGGTCTGGGAACGTCCCCAAAAGGTAGATATATTCCCACGGCTATGTAAAAGGCAATTAATGTGACATGTAAAGATATTTAGTGCAGCATAGTTTGTCGAGCAAAAAGCTGGAAGCTACCAAAATCAGCAGAAAACTGGTTAAACTGTGGAGTGCTCTAAAACGTAACCCTCCGCAGAACGAGACCGATGCGTCCAGACTGAAACGGGAACACAGCTGTCGTAGTAGCCAGGGGATGACGGGCTGCGGTAGAGCCAACAGCATGACTCCATCTGTCTAAAGACAAAAGATGATGAAGGACAAGCATGTCTAGAGAAAATGTCTGGAGGGATCCACCTGCATCTGCTAATGACGGGTGACTCTGAGGAGTGAGACCAGGACTGAGAGCCGGAGGGAGAAGGTGGGGAAGACCATTAAGAAAACATTTCCTTTCTTGAATAAATTATGCTTACCTCATGCCTGTATTACTTCGTCTATTGTTATTGTGGTCAAATACGCAGAACAGGAAATTTACCACTGTACCCATTTTTTTAAGATGTTATTTATTTAAATTTTTTTCGGATTTTACTTATTTGATGGAGAGAGAGAGACACACACAGTGAGAGAGGAAACACAAGCAGGGGGAGTGGGAGAGGGAGAAGCAGCCTTCCTGCAGAGCAGGGAGCACGACTCGGGGCTCGATTCCAGGACCTTTGTGAGCCAAAGGTAAACGCTTAACGACTGAGCCCCAAGGGTATGCGTATTTTAGAGTGAGAGAGAGAGAGCGAGCAAGGAGAGGGGCAGAGGAGGAGGGAGAGAGAGAATCTCTTTTTATTTATTTATTTTTGTTGTTGTTATGTTTTGTTTTGTTTTGTTTTGTTTTTGGGGGGAGAGAGAATCTCAAGCAGACTTGCCACTGAGCATTGAGCATGAAGTGGGGCTCAATCCCACAACCCCGAGATCATGACCTGAGCCAAAACCAAGAGTCGGACACTCAACGGACTGCACCCCCCAGGCGGCCCCCACTTTAGCCATTGGTCAGCGTACGGTTCAGTGACATCAAGTACATTCACACTGTGGTGCGATCGTCCTCACCACCATCTCCAGTAAGTTCCATCCTCCCAAACGGAAACTCTGGGCCCATTAAACACTAATCTTCATTTCCTCCACCCCGAGCCCCTGGGAACTTCTATTTTCTGTCTCTACAAAGTTGCCTATTCCAGGTACCGCACGTAAGTGAAATCGTTCAGTGTTTGTCCTTTGGGGCCCATCTCGTTAAGACATACACAACTCTTGGGCGCCTGGGTGGCCCAGTTGATTAAGCAACTGCCTTCGGCTCAGGTCATGATCCCGGAGTCCCGGGATCGAGTCCCACATCGGGCTCCCAGCTCCATGGGGAGTCCGCTCCTCACTCTGACCTTCTTCCCTCTCATGCTCTCTCTCACTCTCTCTCTTTCCTAATAAAGAAATAAACAAAATCTTTAAAAAAAAAAAAAAAAAAAAGACGTACACAACTCTTGTTTCACTTAGGGTTTCTCCAAGGTTCATCCCTGATGTACGAGCAGCGTGTGTCCGAATCTCATTCCTTTTACACCGAACGGTATCCCACGGGGTGGCTCTGTCATGTGTCATCTCTTCACCCGCTCGTGGACACGTGGCTGGGTCACCTTCTGGCTCTTGTGAACAACGCTGCTGTCCTCCTGAGCACACGTCCGTCTGGCCGGGTCCCTGCCTTCGGGTCTGTGAACTACATACACCCTAAGAGCGACGCGCAGGAGCCCGTGGCAAGTGTCCGTCACGTGTCCTTTTTCGAGGAGCCTCTGCACGCCGTCCTCTGCCGCAGCTGGACAGCCTCACGCTCCCCCCAGTGGGAGACTTCGAGTCTCCCCACACTGCACGTGCTACTTTTATAACAAAACGTATTGAATTATCTTTAAATCTCACTTTATCTTAAGAAGAAAGTCTAATATTTTTCTCTGCTTAGACCTGTTGTTAGGTTACACATTCCTGGAGGTCAGGGATCAATTTTGTTGTTGTTGTTGTTGTTGTTGTTGTGGTTAAGATTTTATTTATTTATTTGAGACATAGGGAGGGAGAGAGGGAGTGCGAGTGGAGGGAGGGGTGGAGGGAGAGGGAGGAGCAGGCTCCCTGCTGAGCAGGGAGCCCAGACTGGGGACCAACTGAGCCACCCAGGCGTCCCAGGGATTAATTTTTTTTTTAATACCTTAGCCACTTGTTAAAAAAACACACACACACACAAAACTGTGCATGGAGGCCTTCCTGGGGAAGGAAAGTCACGGGAGCCTGGGAAGCATGAATTCTGCCTGACCAGACAGGCCGGTGACCACAGCCCCCTCCCAACCACGGGCAACACCCCAGCCTCTCCTCAGGCCCCGGGGAGTTCCAAGCCCAAGACAGGACCCCTGCCGCAGGGGTGGGGCGGGAGGGGGGTGGATCCAGCTGGCTGCCAGCCCGGCTCTGGGGTCTGCCACAGCCGCTCAGAGGGGGCTCTGCTGGGGCCCACCAGCCGCACGGTGGATTTCCAAAGCCTGCGGCCGGATTTCTCCTTAAATAGGACATCTTCTTGGCCCGTTTTGGTCACACGAGTGTCCCGGGGGACAAGCAGGTCTCTGCAGAGGCTACCTCGTTTCACCAGTTCACCTGCTACCTACTTTAGCACCAGCTGGGTTCCGGAGATGCTGGCTCTCGGCAAGTTTACTGGGTCTTTACTCTGTCGAGACAATGACCACAAACGCGAGGGAATGAAAACCCCAAGCGCTGGCGTTCAGGCCCAACGCCTCGTTTCCACGGAGACACAAGTGGGGGCTTGGACGAAGGGCTCTTTGGGAATGGGGAGGTGAGGGATGGGCTGCCTCTCCTCCCAGCTCCGCGTCCAGGTCACCGGCACAGCCGTTGTTTCCTCTACCTGCTTCGACCCATTCTCCCGACAGAGCTGGAGAGACCTCAAAACCCGAAGAAGACGTGGCAGCTGCCAGAGTGTATCCAAGCCTCACCCCCCAAACTGGCTTCAAGTTCTCCACCCCAGGCCCCTGCTGGCGTCTCCACCTCGCCACCCCTCCTCCCCAGGCTCCCGTTTCTGCAGCCACACCAACCCCAGTGCTCCTGGAAACCACCACGTCTTTCCCGTTTCCGGCCCTGGCTCTCCCTGAGCTCTCCCAGACCTTGCACGGGCAGTCTGCCACCATCTTGTCCCAAAAGGGACAGAGCCTTCCTCTCAGACAGCAGGCAGGCAAGGGGTCATCAGAGGTGCAGATAAAATGGGGGCAGAGAGAGGCTTTCTAGATGCTTCTAATCTGAGCATGGTGGGCCTTCCCCTTTGGAACCTCAGAGTCCATTCACAGCTTTCCAGCTTCAGAATGAACTTAAACTTGGAAACTGAGAAAACCGGAGAGAGTCTGGAAAGCATCGGACAGGACCCCACAGAGCACTGGCTCCTCTGGCTCTGATCCTGGGGTCTCGTCACAGGCTCCCAGTCTGAATCCAAACCCCGGGTCTTCTTTCTCGACCCCGTCTGAACAAGCCCACCCAGAAAAGCCCTCCTGCCGGGAGACAGAGAGCTCGAGTCTCCTCCCAGGAAGAAAGTAGCAGCAATGACTAAGCGCAGCTCAGGGCTCCTATAGCATTTGATTCCCTGCCCCCCTCCCCCGAAGCATCCAGAAGGCTCAGATACGCTGAGTAGGTTGCTCAATCCTAAGTGGGGAGCCGGATCTCAAATCCAGATATTCTGATTTGCTTTTCTTTCTTCTTAAAACACCTGTGTCTAATCCTCTTGTGCTTGCTCTTTGCTAGGACTTAATGAGAAACAAGTCCAAATGTCCAGATTTTCATGGGTTCACGATCTCGCTATTTCATCTTACAGGGAATCCAAAGATCCTGTATTAACCCAGGCTAATAAAAGACTCAGTGCTAAGTAGGGAGAACTTTCTAGGACCCTCAAATCACAAAAGCTCAGAATTCACCAGTTGAACCTTCAGGCCCACATTCGTGATTCCTTTCCTTCTTTTGGGGCTCCCGTTCTCTCTCCCAGTGGCTCACCCTCCCTCGACCTTCCCCGCTTAGCTGTGCCCATCCACTCCTCGCCCAGTCTCACTGGCACCAGGACCTGACACCCTGCCCTCAGGGTGACCGGAGGAGAGCCACAGGATTGGGAAAAATTGAGCCCAATCTCTTGGGGTCCCAGAGTTCCAACATCTAATCTGGGTCAGGCACTGAGGCTCTCGAGGGAGAGCAAAGGCGGGTTCAGGCAGGAGAAGACGCAGCAGAAAGGCTGAGACGGGCTCTGGCCACAGGTCCCAGGTGGGGTGCGGGAGTGAGGGCAGTAGGGGGGTGGTTCCTGTGGTGACTGTCGCAGCCTCGCTGCTGAAGCCAGAGGTCAAGTCCAGGCTTGCTGGTTTCTGGCAATAGAGCCAACAGTGGCAAACAAAAAAGGCAAACAGTGAGGAGGTAGGATCACAGAATGGAAGAGCAGAAACCAAAGCCAGAAAGGGGGGAGAAAGGGGGGCTGTGGGGACTGGGAGAGCGAGCAGTGGCCGGGCATCCGCCAGCGTACCTCTGGCCTGAGTCTGCACCAGCCACGTTTCTTTAGCTCACTCCACGTGGGAGCCAAAGTCCAGACAGAGTCACGTGTCCTCCCGCCAGCTCGGGAGGGCCGCTGCCCCCAGAACGCAGCTGACCTTGGACACCTGGAAGGGACTGGGATTGCTGCATCCAGAAAAACGAGCAAACGCAAAGGGGACAGGGAACCAAAAATCTTCATTCCAGTCCAACGGTGAAGAACCAGCCTGCAAATCTATCCCTCAAAAATGAAGATTTGAGTTGCTCTGTGGCCATAGAAATGTCCGAAAGATGTCGGGCCAAGCTGCCAATCAAGTCCTAGGCACTTCGTCTAATAGGACAAGCTTTTCTGGGGCTTTCATCCAAGTCTTCCCTGCTTCCTGCATTACTGGTGGCTGCAGCCATTCTAGACGAGTATGGAACAGCAGCATTTGGTCAGCTTAAATATTGGTTTATACCTGGGCATATATCCCAAAGAAATGCTTATGTTGGTTCTTTGGGGGATGTGTGCATACATATTAACCACTGCTTTATTTGGGGGGGATGGAATGTTGGAAGTAACATAATGTCGATTATCAGGGAAGCATATTAGTAAATTGTGTTAGATGCATACTACAGAAGATAAAAGAACCACGAGCTCCAGACAACGGGGCTGGTCACAGGCGAACAAGAAATGTAGCACTCTGCGCGTCCAGCTACTGTTTGAGATGTGACATTTCTCACTGTGGATTTCCCTCCAAGCCTCACTCGGGTGCCTACACCCACCCACAGGCATATGGAGAAGTCACTGACAGCAGCCCCCTGGGGGTCCACCCAGCCCCCTGTAACTTCATGCCCCAGGAGTACGAAGGGCTAGCATTCCTCCCCAGCTGGACCCAGCCGTGTCCCTGCTTACACAGGGGGGTAATAAACAAGCACAAGGATGCAGCACTGTTTGAATTCCTAAAGACAGAAGACTTAATGTTCATCAAGACTGATATATTATGGGGGCGCCTGGGTGGCTCAGTGGGTTAAAGCCTCTGCCTTCAGCTCAGGTTATGATCTCAGGGCCCTGGGATCGAGCCCCACATTGGCAGGGAGCAGGCTGCTCCCTGAGCAGGGAGCCTGCTTCTCCCTCTCTCTCTGCCTGCCTCTCTGCCTACTTGTGATCTCTCTCTCTCTGTCAAATAAATAAATAAAATCTTTAAAAAAAAAAAAGACTGATATATTATTAAGGGACACCTGGGTGGCTCAGTCGGTTGGGGGTCTGCCTTTCACTCAGGGGCCTGGGATGGAGTCCTGGCTCCTTGCTCCGTGGGGAGTCTGCTTCTCCCTCTGCACCTCCTCCTGCTTGTGCTCTTTCTCTCTCTCTGACAAACAAATAAATAAAATCTTTTTTAAAAAAGAGTGATATATTAAGTAAATCATAGTTCGTTCACTCGTCACCCACCAAAACACAGACGGCAGCTCTCTATTTCTGTTACGTGAAATGATCCCTGATCTATGCTTTAGAAAGTCAGGTGCCAAACACTGTGCATAGAATGACATCACTCGTATAAAAAACGCACACATATTTTGGTCCCTCTCATAGGTATGCGTGGCCAGGATAAAATTATTGAAATATAAGCATGCAGGGGTTCTCATCACCCCCTAAGGAAGAAGGGAGTTCCAAGGGCAGTAGGAGAAGAAGGATGAGCAGGGTGGAGTTAAGGAGAAAGAGTCTGGAAGAAAGAGAGAGAGACTTTGGGGCACAGATGAAAGAAGACATTTTTCAGGAGTTGGGCAGGTGGTATTATAGAAGCAGTTCTTCCTTTGGGCTATCCAGGATCTGAACCTCTATGTTTAGGGAACCCCCTTTTTGGAAAGTAGAATGCCCTTCACAATGGAAGCTGCCAGTGCCTTTCCCAGTTCATTTTGCAGATCAAGTATGGACACAGGGCTCCGCCAATCAGAAGCACTCTCTCAGTGTCTGGATCCGGAAGCAGTGACATGGAACCCCCCACCCCATCGGGGCAGCCCATTATTTCCTCCCGGGAGCAGCCATGACCCTGGCCCAGGCGGTTGGCAAGTTGGAGCCAGAGGGGGCGCTGTGGTGTTGCAAGCTGTGGCTACCAGCATCGGTGGCCGTGCTCAGGATATTTTACCCAGACCAGCCCCATGGTTGGTCTCCCCTGTAGAGGCTCCCAGTTGTGAGCTCTCCAGAGATTCTGTGAGCCCCTAATACTGTCTAACGGAAAACAGTGTTTTCTCTTGCTCACCACCAAGAATCCTGGCTTGACACGCATGTAAGGGCACCTCTCGCCCCAGGGCTCTCAAGAGACCTTCAGTAAAGACTTATGCAATGTCCAAAGGCTGCATTTGTGCTTCTCACAGACAGATCACTGCGGTAAGGCAAGAACGTGGAGGCCTGGTTTTATTCGGGTGCATTTTGGACATTGTAAATGTGGGGGGAGATTCGCCCCAGCCTTCCCAGGGGCTGCCCTGAGAAATGAGGACAACCCGGGGAGAAAGACTACTTCTCATCTGACATTTCTTCCGTACTTTTGAATCTGGTTTTGCCATATTCATATATTATTTTTAAATGTTTTTACAGTTTAAAATAAGTACCTAAAAAAGAAATGTGATACATCCACAAATACATCAGAGTGTCTACATAAGAAAAGAAATAAAGTAAAATCTGCATTCTGGCAAAAAGGGTAGCCTTTTGAAGAAGCGTGTGGTGAGGAATTGGTAGTCTGCTAAAATCAGGTGAAAATCTTAATTTGGTGGGCTGTCAGGAGTGCACACGTTTTTAGTTTTTTATTTGCCATCTCTTGTTGTTGCTCTATACTACGTGTGCAATAAATGATTATTTTGAACATCACCTTAAACAACCAGAAGAATGGTTTGCTCTGCCGCAGACATGAGGCAAAGGAGGGGGCAGGGAGAGGGCGCAAGGGCTCAGGTTAGCAGGAAGAGGTGGGAGAGAAAGATCCAGCGCATAGGCCTCCAGGGGCCCCGAGTCCACAACTGAAAAGGCCATCCCTTGCAAAGTCAAAAATAAGAGAGCAATTCCCAAACTTGTGGTATACCCATACCATGGAATAATATTCCGCGACAAAGACTAGTACTGACACAGAAGCAGCTCACAAAAGTATTAGCGACAGACACAAGAGCCAACACACTGCTTGATGTAATTTTTTTACCTAAAATATTTTATTGGAAGCTTTTTGATAAACCAAGCACATGTTTATGATAAAGAAGTCAAAGCATCTCAAAATCTCTTAGCATTTCTTTCCTCCAGGAGGTTGACAGCGGCTCGCAGAGGTTAACGCAGGAAAGACGGATGGAAAGTTCCGTGACAGGAGACACCCTCTGCGTCTGCAAACCCACGGCAGCCCCTGCTCTTCACGGTGAGAGTGGTGGGAGCCACTCAGACGTGCCCGCCATCTCACCAGCACTTCTGCGAGAGGATAAACTCCAAACCTCAGCCCTTCAGTCCCCAGATTCGTGCCTCCTCTGTGCAAGGGACTGCCGCAGCTGGCTTTGAGAATAATCATGCTTCAGTCAAGGGTAATACCTTGGCGCTAGTGTTAAAATACTGTCGTGGAGCTGCGGGCCAGCCTGCGAGGACCAGGGACCTCCCGCAGGAAGCTGAGCGGAGAGCGCCGGCCAGCCTCCCCCCTGCGGCAGGGGTGCATAGCAGCACTCCCGCATCTGCGGGCAACCAGCTCCTCGCACAAAGAGCCGCTTGGTGTAATTTATGTGAAATTCTAGAAAAGACGAAACGATGGTGACAGAAAGCAGGACTGAGAGAGACTGACCGCAAAGGCGGAAGAGGAAATTATCTGGTGTGTTGGGAATTTGCTCTGATGTTTACATTTGTCAAAACTTATCATACTACGTACTTAAAATGGGTGCATTTCAGGGGCATCTGGGTAGCTCAGTCAGTTAAGCGTCTGACTCTTGATCTCAGCTCAGGTCTTGATCTCAGGATCATGAGTTTGAACCTCACACTGGGCTCCACACACAGAGTGGAGACTATTAAAAAAAAAAAATGGGTGCATGTAATTGCATGCAAAGTATACCTCAATAAACTGGATTTTTAAAAATAGAGGAGGGGTTTTGAGTGAGAACCTGACATGCCAGGGCACATGTCCACCAATGTATGTGCTTGGTGGTATTTATGAGGGAATGATGGAAGGGTATGACTCCCATGGTTTCCCATTTGGATTCAAGGGAGGAGTAGAGGAGGCAGTTTTCAAGCATCGGCGAGAAGAGCAAACACAGCCTCTATCCACCTCTCCACAGCCTCGGCCCATGCACCAAGGGACACCAGGCTCTCCTCACCCTCTCAAGAAAGAAGGGGAAACGTTTTCTTAATTACTGCTCTTAACACGGCCCACTGCCTGGCCCTGAGTTCAGGACATGATCCTCAGGAAAACACCAGGTGTGCGGGCTGGCCAGAGCTTCCATTTGGTTTTCAAGATTTGGTGTTCCTCCCTACTGGGAAATAAGCCAGCAACATCATGAAAAGCAGACTGAAGAAAGGAAAAACCGTGACCGCCACGGTCAGCGCCATATTCCATCTCCCTGGGCAACCCACCGAGTGAGCGCCTCGGCCCAGGACAGCGAGCAGGCTGACCCCACTCGGGGGGAGGGGGGGGGAGAGACGCCGAGGAGGCCCCAGGCCCTTGCCCTCAACTCACTCACTCGCTCCCTCTTCATTCAAGGGCCAGAGGCCTGCGGCAGGCCCTGCCATCCTTGATCTCCAGGTCCCGGGGCTCGGGCCAGGACGGCCCAGCAGGAGCTGCCTTCATCACCTGACTGCAGAAGGGGCGATGGGGGCGGGGGGGGGGTGCCGCTCGGGCAGCACGTCTAGAAAGGCGGAGCAGTACGGAAAAGATAAGTACAGACTTCCAGTCATAAAAGAAATCAAGCATGGGGTTGAAAAGGACTACATAGGGAATACAGTCGGTAAGACCGTAACAACTTCATATGATGACCGATGGCGACTACACTAATCGTGGCGAGCACAGCAGAATGGGTACCATTGTCACATCGCCCTGCTCTCCACCTAAAACTCATATGCCAACGGTACCTCAGTTTAAATAAAGTCTTTAAAAGAATGTGAGGAACAGCTTTCTCACCTGAGTGTTAAAAGAGGAGCGGTCAAGAGGGAGAGGTTCTAGTGAATTCCAGCTCCAGCCAGCCCCTGGCATGTATGTGTGTATATATATATTAGAACAAGAAGACGGGCTCTGGGTCGAGGGCAGATTCATATTTTTATCCAGGGAATTTAAGATTGCACGGGCTTCTGGATGGGAATATTCTCAGAAGCTCCCAAGATTAATGTCAGCTACAACTAGGTTAAAAGAAAATACTGCTGATTAAGCACAGTGGCAACCCACACATACTTACAGCTTTGAGATTTACAGACTTTCACTTAAATCGTTACACTTGATCCTCACAGCAACTTTAAAGACAGAGGACATATTATTAGCCAGGCTCAAGATCATGCTGTGAAATTTTATAGCAATTCACAAAAGCACTCCAAGGATCAAATTCACTGACAAATGCTGTTTGGCGTCGTCACATAGAACTGCCTAGATGATCTGGATGTTTGTGCTGTTCCTGGAGACATCGGGGAAGGTCTCTATGGTTAGTGTCGGGGCTGGTCCCACACGGTTTTCCATGCTCGGCCCCTCCTCCGCTTGGCAGTGCTCTCTCTGCCCTGCTAACCCACGCCCTGCTCTCTCTCCTGCCTTACATTTCTGAACTTAGAGTTCATGTTTGATAGGTAGTTGCTTTTATTGTAATAAAGTATTCATTAGAAAAATCACCAAGATTCACAGGTCACATCAAATAGTCTCTTGGTTGGCCATGGCCCAGGGAAAACCAGCCTGTGGACCCCAGCCGGACAGCAGGACCCTGGTATGGAGACAGTCCCCCTGAGGGTCAGCACAGGCCCTCCAATAGAACAATATGTATGCAACCTGCCTCCCAGGAGTGCTAGGGACAGAGTACCCAGGTAGCTGTCACCATATGATAACCTAAATGTATCATCACATCATAAATGTGCATGTGTTATCATCATATAATACTAATATTATCATCATTATTTTTATGGGTGCCTTCTCTTCTTTCTGCTGGACATTGTAGGTCTCTGTGGAGGGGCCAGGCCTCATAGAAATGCAAAATGCTGTGCACAGATAAACATCAGGGGTCACAGAAGACTGGCAGGTGGGTCCTCGAGAAGGCCTCCGGGAATCTGTTATCTGAACAGCTTATCAGGGAGACCCACCCACTAGAGACCAACAGCCCAGGCCATCTTGCTGCTGGGAGATAACTTGACCTTAATGTCACCTGTTTCTTTTTACTTTTTTTTTTGATATTTTATTATTTACTTATTTATTCATTCATTTATTTATTTATTAGGCAGAGAGGCAGGCAGAGTGGGGGGGGGGGGGAAGCAGGCTCCCTGCTGAGCAGAGAGCCCAATGAGGGGCTCGATCCCAGGACCCTGAGATCATGACCTGAGCCAAAGACAGAGGCTTTAACCCACTGAGCCACCCAGGCGCCCCCTTTTTTTTTTAAAGTAGGCTCCATGCCCTGCAAGGAGCCCAGCATAGGGCTTGAACTCATGACCCTGAGACTGAGAAAGAGCTGAGATCAAGAGTCAGATGTTTAACTGACAGAGCCACCCAGGAGCCCCTTTCTACTTTCCAAATGTGGTTACTAGAAATGCTACAATGACACCGGGCCACACTGGGCCCGCATTGTACTTTGTGGGGAAGGGCTGGTTCAGAAAACCAAGAAGGCTCCGTAAAGAGCTACTCAGAGGGACGGTTCATAAAACGCCATTTCTTCTGTTTCCTTCTTCTGCGCCTTGCAGAACATGGGCACGCCCAGAAAGGCTTGGAAAGTCCCGCGCAGACATAAACATGTTTGGAATTTTTCAGCTAATTGTCAGGTTGTCCAAATCCACCTTCCCTCCCCCAGCAAGGAGGATAAAGACACTGAAACCTGAAGCAAATTAAGCGATATCTCCTGATGATCCACTAGCAAGACCAGATAATCCTCACTCTAGGAGTTTCCGGACTTTTCTGTTCCAGCAGCCTCTCCTGAATGTCTTTTCTCCAAAAGTTTTTATGATAACACTGCTTTTGTTCCGCCAACTCATAGATTCCTTCTCCCCAGCTTTCCTTAGTGCTAAAGGAGCTCTGCGCTCCCTGGACATACAAAGGCCCTGAGGTTAGCAGAGTCCAGGTAACGTTCCTGGACAGGAAAGCATCAAACCTAACTGATGTCCCTCTCTCTGGACTTCAGCTTGCTAAGCTCTAAATGGGCCCAGTCACCTCTCTTCCTTGTATCTAGCCAAAATCCCAGTGATGGAAGAAACGTATTTGTAAGTCTTTTGTAGATAAATTATCCGTCATAAACTTGCAAGGCCTACCCTGCTCTTTTTTTTTTTTTTAAGATTTTATTTATTTGACAGAGAGAGAGATAGTAAGAGAGGGAACACAAGCAGGGGAAGCAGGAGAGGGAGAAGCAGGCTTCCCTCTGAGCAGGGAGCCTGATGCGGGTCTCGATCCCAGCACCCTGGGATCATGCATGACCTGAGCCGAAGATAGTCGCTTAACAACTGAGCCACCCGGGTGCCCCAAGATTTTTATTATTTTTAAGTAATCTCTACACCCAGCCTGGGGCTGGAACTCACAACCCTGAGATCAAGAATCATATATTCTACCAACTGAGCCACCCAGGCTCCCCTTTCTTCATTATTTCTAATAGTTCCTTATATCTTAAGACTAATACCAAAACCAGACAAGGACACTACAAGAAAAGAAAATTACAGACCAATATCCAGTATTAGTCAGTCAAGAAAAAGAGTGGAATGTTACCATTTGAAACAACATGGATGGACCTTGAGGGTATTATGCTAAGTAAATAAGTCAGACAGAGAAAGACAAATAATGTATGATCTCATTTTTATGTTGTCTTTAAAAAAAAAGCCATGCTCATACATATAGGGAACAAATTAGGGAGTGGGTGAAGGGAGTCAAAAAGTACAGACCTCCAGTTATAAAATAAATAAGTCATGGGGATGTAATGTAGAGCATGGCGTCTAGAGTTAATAATGCTGTACTGCATATTTGAAAGTTGCTAAGAGAGTAAATATTAAAAGTTCTTAACACAAGGAAAAAAATACTAACAAACCAAATTCCACAGAGTGTATTAAAAAGATCATACATATATGTCAATTATATCTCAATAAAGCTGGGGGAGGGTGTACACCATGATCAAGTGGGATTTATCCCTGGGATGCAAAAATGCTCCACATATACAAATCAATAAACATACACACCACATTAACAGAATGAAGGGTAAAAAAAAACATATAATCATCTCAGTAGATGCAGAAAAAGCACTTGGCAAAACCGAATGCATTATCATGATGAAAGCTCTCAAACTGGGTAAAGAAGGCATGCACCCCAACACAATAAAGGCCCTATATGATAAGCCATAGCTAAGATCATACTTGATGGTGAAAAGCTGAAAACTTTTCCTTAAGATCAGGAACAAGACAAGGATGTTCACTTGTATTTAACATAGTACTAAAAATCCTAGCCAGCAAACAGGTAAGGAAAGGAAACAAAAGCATCCAAATCAGAAAGAAAGAAGTAAAATTGTCTGTTCGTAGATGATGTGATATTGGGGCACGTGGGTGGTTCAGTCATTAAGCATCAGCTTTCGGCTCGGGTCATGATCTCGGGGTCCTGGGACCAAGCCCTGCATTGGGCTCCCTGCTCAGTGGGGAACTGTCTTCTCCCTCTCTCACTATCTCTCTCTCTTTCTCTCTGTCAAATAAATAAATAAATAAATAAATAAATAAATAAATAAATAAAATCTTTAAAAAAAAAAAGGTGACGTGATATTATATATAGAAACCAGGTATCTGATAGGGGGTTAATATCCAAAATATATATTAAAAAAAAGTCATACGACTCAACAGTAATAACAATAATAGCCCACTTAAAAATCGGCCAAAGGCATTGAATAGGCATACAAATGGCCAATAAGTATATGAAAATGCACTCACCACTACTAACCATTAGAGATACGCAAATCAAAACCAAGCCATGATGAGGTATCACCTCACTCCTGCAAGGATGGCTATTATCAAAAGACAAGAGATACTGAGTGTTACCAAGGTTATGAAGAAAAGGAAACACTGTACACTGCTGGTAGAAATGTGAACAGGTACAGTCGTTACAGAAAACAGTATGGAGGTTCCTCAAAAACTTAAAAATACAATCACCATATGATCCAGCAATCCCACTTCTGGGTATATACTCCAAGGAAATGAAATCAGGGGTGCCTGGCTGGTTCAGTCCATGGAGCATTGCAACTCTTGATCTCAGCACTGTGAATTCAAGCCCCATGTTGGGTGCAGAGATTACTTAAAAATAAAATCTTAAAGGAGCACCTGGGTGGTTCAGTTGGTTAAGTTCAGGCTCTTGATTTCTGCTCAGGTCATGATCTCAGGCGTCGTGGGATCTGCACTTAGCAGGGAGTGGCTTGAGATTCTCTCTCTCCCCCTACTTAAGCCCCTCCCCCACCCTCTCTAAAACATATAAATAAATCTTTAAAAAGTATATAAAAATAGAAAAAATCTTTAAAAAAAAACAAAGGAAATGAAATCAGCATCTCAAAGAGATATTTGCACTTCCAAGTTTCTTGCAGTACTATTCACGAGAGCCAAGATACGGAAACAAGTGCCAGTTGATGGATGACTAAATAAAGAATTGTGATATATATCTTATGATACATATATTATTCTATTATATGTAATTATATGTAATATAATAAAATATTACTTAGCCTTTAAAAAGGAAGGAATTCCTGCCACTTGCAATAACATGGATGAACTTGGAGAACATTGTGATAAGTGAAATAAGCCAGTCACAGAAAGACAAATATTGGGGCACCTGGGTGGCTCAGTCATTAAGCATCTGCCTTCAGCTCAGGTAATGATCCCAGGGTCCTGGGATCGAGCCCCACATCAGGCTCCCTGCTCGGCAGGGATCCTGCTTCTCCCTCTCCCACTCCCCCCGCTTGCTGTCTCTCTCTCTGTCATAAATAAATAAGATCTTTAAAAAAAATAAAAAAAGGAAAGACAAATATTTCATGATATCACTTATATGTAGACTCTAAAATCATCAAATTTATAGAAACAAACACTTAAGAAATGCTGTTTTCCAGATAATCCAATTTAAAAATGGGCAGAAGACATAAACAGACATTTCTCCAAAGATATACAGATGGCCAACAGATACATGAAAAGATGTTCATCATCACTTACTATCAGGAGAATGTAAATCAAAACTACTGAGATATCATCCCACACCTGTCAGAATGGCTAGAGTCAACAACACAAGAAACAGCAGGTCTTGGTGAGGATGTGGAGAAAGGGGAACGTGGTACACTGTTGGTGAGAATGCAAACTGGTGTAACCACTGAGGAAAACAGCATGGAGTTTCCTCAAAAAGTTAAAAATAGAGCTACCTGGGGCGCCTGGGTGGCTCAGTTGTTAAGTGTCTGCCGTAGGCTCAGGTCATGATCCCAGGTCCTGGGATGGAGCCCCACATCCGGATGTCTGCTCAGCGGGGAGCCTGCTTCTCCTTCTCCCACTCTTATTGCTTGTGTTCTCTCCCTCGCCGTGTGTGTCTCTCTCTCTCTGTCAAATAAATAAATAAATAAATCCTTAAAAAAATAAATAAAGCAACAACATCAAAACAACCTTTAAAAATAAATAAATAAAAATAGAACTACCCTACAATCCAGCAATTGCACTACTGGATATTTAACCAACAAATACAAAAACACTAATTCAAAGTGATACATGCACCCCAATATTTATAGCAGCATTATTTACAATAGCCAAATATGGAAGCAGCCCAAGTGTCCATCAGTTGATGAATGGATGAAAAGATAAATATGTGTGTGTACACACACACACAATGTAATATATATATAATGTGTATATATGTACATATCTCTGTATAGATGTGTATATATACACATAATGGACTATAGAGAAATATATGTAATTGAATATTATTTAGCCATAAAAAATAATGAAACATCACCATTTGCAACAACATGGATGGAGCTAGAGAGTATAATGCTAAGCAAAGTCAGTCAGAGAAAGACAAATACCGTATGATTTCACTCATATGTGGAATTTAAGAAACAGAGCAAACAAGCAAAGGGGGGAAAAACACCAATGAAGAAAGACCCTTAACTATAGGGAACAAACTGATCTGTGTCATCTAAGTTCTCCTAAAGGTCTTATTAAAGATTCTACTTATTAAAATGTATTTCTTATCTAACTCGAAATTATTTCTACTGTGATATGATTCAAATCTAACTCCATTTCCCTTTTGCTGAACAGCTAGCCAATTCTTCCAGTCATTTCATTTACCCCAGGATTTCTTAAAAGCGGTACTCTTGGTATTTGGGGCCACATACTTCTTTAATGCAGGGTCACCTGCACACTGTGAAATACTTAGCAGCATCCCTGACCTCTACCAAATTCCAGGATCATTTCTCCAGGTATGACAACCCAAAATGTCTCCAGACACTGCCCAGTGTCCCCTGGGAGACAAAATCACCCCCCAAGTTAAGAGCCATTGACTTATTGATTCCCCAGTGATTTGAAATACTCCTCCTATCGTGCAGTAAATTCTTATATATCATATACACTTGGGTCTATTTCAATTGGACTTTCCAGTGATTTGATGTCTACTCTTGGACCATACAGAAAATAGTACTAAACTGTTTCCATTATTGTGGTTTTGTATTATTTTTCATCAGTTATGCTCGCTCTCTCCCAATCTCTTTAAATCCTTCCTAGAGGATAATCTTATTGATCAACTGGGTGGGAAAAGAACAAGAGACCCAAGCAGAATCTGGGGCCACGGAGGCCCTGCCTTCCTGTCAAGGAGTCCCAGAATAAGCGGGGCAGCAGGCACTGGACTGAAGAGGCTGATAGGAGAAAAGGCATCTGATAGCACCTGGAAGCCGCACCTGGACCATCTAGTGAGACCCAAAGGGAAGCAGTGACAGAAAACAAAAACAGAAGAGAGGACAGCGTTTTGAGTTGTTGATGTTTTTTTCTTTTTCTTTTTTTTTTTTTTTTTTTTTTTTGAGAGAGAGAGACAGATTGTGTGGGTGGGGAAGGGGCAGAGGGACAGGGAGAGAGAGAATCTTTTTTTTTTTTAAAGATTTTATTTATTTATTTGATACAGAGAGAGATCAAAAGTAGGCAGAGAGGCAGACAGAAAGAGAGAGGGGGAAGCAGGCTCCCTGCTAAGCAGAGAGCCCGATGCAGGGCTCGATCCCAGGACCCTGAGATCATGGCCTGAGCCGAAGGCAGAGGCTTTAACCCACTGAGCCACCCAGGTGCCCTTCTTTTTCTTTTTCTTAAGTAGGCTCCAGGCCTAGCACAGAGCCCAACGCAAGACTTGAACTGACAATCCTGAGATCAAAACTTGAGATCAAGAGTCAGACACTTTGGGCGCCTCGGTGGCTCAGTTAGTTGCCTGTCCAACTCTTGATTTCAGCTCAGATCATGTTCTTAGGGTTGTGAGATGGAGCCCCATGTTGGGTCTGCACTCAGTGGGGAGTTTGCTTAAGGCTCGCTCTCCCTCTCCCTCTGCCCCTCCCCACCATGTGTGCTCTGTCAAAAATCAATCAATCTTCAAGAGAAAGAAAAGGAAGGAAGGAAGGAAGGAAGGAAGAAAGGGTCCGATGCTTAACCAACTGAGCCACCCAGGCTGCTGGTGTTAAGGGAGGATAGGGAAAGGAAGGAGAATGGGACAGTTGTAATTATTTATAGGGTAGCTAGACTTCCCTTGTTCCAGAGGAACTGAATATAGCCCTATAGGGAATTAGTCCTTCAAGCCCGTGGGCAAACCATATTCACATGGGCATGACTGCTTGATGGTAAACTCTCTCAGAACTGGACACTTAGGTCCTTCTCACCTCTGGGAAGGACGGCTCCACCTCTGCTAGGACTGCTGGGATGTACAAGTCAGGGCTGCCTTCCCCCATGAGTCTACAGCCCTGGGGTTCCAGAATTCTTAGAAGGGCCTAGGCCATGATCCCCAAGTTGTCCCTCCTCATCAGAGATAACAACAGCTCAGATGAAAATAGTAACTGGCAAACCACAGGTAGCAGTTAGGATGGTTTCCGTTGCAAGAAGTAGACAACCTGGCTTAAACAACACTGGAAATCTACAGACGCAGAGTGGAAGAGTCCATGGGGGGCTTCCTCCAGTAGTTCATAATGTTACAAAGATCTGTTTCTATCCTTGGCTCTACACGTTCTTGTTGCTAGCGGCATCTTCGGTGGGTAACTGGGGCTGCTGCATGCTTCCCTTCAAATCTGGTGATAATCATGCAGCAGAAATTCCCAGCGATTCTGAGATTCATTCTGATTGGACCATACTTGCTCACATGTCCGTCCCAGAGGAAGGGAGAATTGGCTTGTCTTGGTTGGCTTAGAGCTGAAACCACTTATGTCCTCTACTAGGAATCTGGAGCTGCTGGGAAGGGAGAGAGGGAGGAGGGAGTGGCTGCTGAGATGTCCACGAGTATGCATGGCACCTGCCTCCTGAAGGAACTAGAAGGAAAGCAGCCTGGAGCTTAGATCTTGAAATCTGGAAAGAACGACTTGTGTCACTAGAGGAAATTTGTCTCGTAAATCTTAGATGGAGTCATAACATCACTTGTCTTTATAACATCCTTCTAACTTCTTCCGAAGCTCAGGATTCAAAACCCTATCAGCCCCATTGTAAGGCTAAAGAAACAAAGGCCCAGGAAATGCCCGTGACCTACGTCAGGAACTAGAACCCCAATAGCAGGCAAAGCCAGGTTCTTGCTGCCTATTCCGGCCAGTGCTTCAATAAAGGGTGTACACAAGCTCTAAGTGACGGGCCCTGAGTGTTTTGTGTGGGAAACAAGTTGCAACTATTATAGCAAAAAGGGCCCTGGGGATGCAAGCTTGCCTGCCACTGCCACCGTCCACCCTGAGATACAAGGCTATTATTTGGTGCCAAGAGGGCTGCTCAGGAGGAACCACACAAGGAAGCCAGCCCCAGCCTGGTGTTAGCCCAGCAGCTTTACAAAGGCAATTCCAGGAACAGCCTCTTTCCAAAGCAGGTTTCTCATTAGCTTCACCCAGCAGTTTGGGGTCATCAAACTGGTGAGTGGCTCCTACCCATGAACTCTGCCATGTGACAGAAAGTACTGCAAGGTGAGGGTGGGGGCAAACCAGGCTTTGCCCATTAGGACACCATCATGCCTGAAGCTTCCTCCTGTGCTCAGGGTAAAGCAAGCTGCCACCAGCCACAGGTTTGCACTGGGACTGCCAACGCCGCATGCCAGGCATGCAGAAAATGGCAGCATTATCAGAATCATTGTAATTATGCTTGCAAATCCCTGTTTTGAATCCAACACTCCACCTTGATTCACTGATATGGTAGACCTTACCAAGAGTACAAGATCCCAGGGCACCTGGGTGGCTCAGTGGGTTAAAGCCTCTGCCTTTGGCTCAGGTCATGATCTCAGGGTCCTGGGATCGAACCCTGCATCGGGCTCTCTGCTCAGCAGGGAGCCTGCTTCCCCCTCCCTCTCTGCCTGCCTCTCTGCCTACTTGTGATCTCTCTCTCTCTGTCGAATAAATAAATAAAATCTTAAAAAAAAAAAAAAAAAAAGAGTACAAGATCCCAGCACCAACACCCCAGAGGTGGGCAATAGCTTCATATCTACTATCTACTAAGCCAACCACCTCACTGTCAGTTTCCTTCTTTTTTAAGATTTATATATTTGAGAGAGCGCACATGGGGTGGGAGGGACAAAGAGAGATGGAGAGAATCTCAAGCAAACTCCCTGCTGAGCAGAGCCCAACTTGGGGCTCAACCCCAAGACTGACCTGAGCCGAAATCAGGAGTTAGACGCTTAACTAATTGAGCCACCCAGGTGCCCCTAGTTTCCTTCTTTTGATTACCCAATTGTTTTTATGGGCTTTGAGGACCTTCAAAGTGCAGGTTTCTTGGTAAGGGCTCTTTTCTCCGAGCGCACGCACAAGTCTTACCTTTATGGTATGTAGCTCTTCGCTGGCTGTTTTCTGAAGGTGCTATTGCCAAAGCATACAGCCAACATTGTTTCCATGTTTCCTTAACTCATCTTCCTAGCACTCAGTCACTGCAGATGGAATAGTCCAACTGGCATCTAGCAGTCCATCCATTTATCTCGATCTGGAAATTCTCCTGCTTCACATGATGTGTTCTCTCTGTATGGGCCCCAGATAAACTGTCCCTTGGACTTTAATTTTCTCCATTACTGTAATGTCACATCCCCTAGTGTGCTGATTATGTGAACTTGCATTGTTTCCTAACCCTTAGAAGGCCTCAGTCTTCTCATCTACAGTAAGTAACTTCTTGAGTTATTGTATTAAATGAGTTAAAGGAAAGTGAGTGCTAAATTAATGCGAACTACGATTAATTTTGTACCACTCTAAGAGTGATTTCCCTTGACCAAATCCATCTAAGAATTAGGACACAGTAAATCTAAATTGCATCTATTTCATAATTGCATATTTAATTAGAAATTAAATATTTCGGGGCGCCTGGGGGGCTCAGTGGGTTAAAGCCTCTGCCTTTGGCTCAGGTCGTGGTCTCAGCGTCCTGGGATCGAGCCCCACATCGGGCTCCCTGCTCAGCGGGGAGCCTGCTTCCCCCTCTCTCTCTGCCTGCTTTTGTGCCTGCTTGTGATCTCTCTCTGACAAATAAATAAATAAATATTAAAAAAAAAAGAAATTAAATATTTCATTAAAGCGAAGACTAGAAGAGAACATGGGAAAATGTAATAGCAGATTGGGAGTCATGGGTAGGTGATTTTATAAATGTGCTATTCATAGAACATGAGAAAAGTAAACCCCAAACAGTCATATTGGGTGGATTTCAAATTTTGACGTGCGTTAAATACACTTATTTTTCCATATCCATAAAGGAGAAGAAATGTCTTCCCTTCAGTTTCTATCGTGGCTATAGCTCTGGTTACCTATTACATAACGAATAACGAACACAAGTAGTTAGTGGCCCTAAATGGAACAAAGGGAAAACAATGCAGGCCCTGGAACCTTAAGCTGCATTGTGGGTATAAGGGTGTTCATTATTTTATCCTTTATATAACCTTTTCCACGTCATAAATAATTCACAGCAAATTTAAAAAGTTTTAAAGACCTACTTGATATTGAGTATGTGGCACAATGCTGGGGACATGGCAAAGGCTCCATATACAGTAACAACGTCTATCCTTTTCACTTAGACATTCCACCCCTTACGTTCACTCACCTTCAGGATTCTCTCCTTCGCTCCATGCATAAGGTACAAAAAAAGGGCTTCCATTTTTACAGAAGCTCAAATAAATTTATGACGAAAGTCATGAGAATCACTCTAAACCTGGTTGCCTGGACTAATTGGGTCAGACTGGATTTTGAGAATTTTTTTTTTCAAAGGGGAGAAGTCAAATTTACAAATATGCCACGTGGTCAAGGTCAAACACTAACGGTGGGCAGACTTTTGGAAGTGCAGATTTGAAACCAAGACATGCCAATGTAGCTAGTTCAGTTCCTTCATTCCCATCCAATGGAATGGAACAGAGGACACCCCATGTGTTACTGTTTTACCCCATGCGACCAATTTAGGCTGCCTGTTTCAGAGCCTGCAACTCCAGCACACTGGAATCCACGGGAAGGCGTTGAAAAATCCTGATGCCCAGGTCACACCCACACCCAAGAAACCCCAATGCCGCAGGCTGGAACCCAGGCCTCCTCTCTCCAGGTGAATCCAGGGTGCAGCCATGGTGGAGAACCACTGGCCTATGTAGTCTTCTAAGGGGAAGGAGGGCCCTGAAACACCAGACACCACCTGTGAATTCTAGGTGTTTCCTTGCATATGTGAAGCACAAAGTAATTCCTTCTTAATCTTCCTGAAGCTTTTACAATTCAAGTCAGTTATAGATGCAACTGCAGTAGTAAGACTGCTTAGGCCAGGAACTGTGACAGGGTGCTAGCTGCTACTCCAGAGTCTGTTCCTTCCCAGCTCTTAGTACAACTCCAACTCTAAGCTGGGTTATGTGGCCGCTGGAGCGAAAACCACATTTCCCAGGGCAAGGGATGAGGGAGAAGAAAAAGGTCTCCTCTACCAAAGAATGCCAACTGATGAAAGTACAAGCAATGAGAAAAATAGAAAAATCACTGTTATTTTTTTAAGTAAGCGGCATCTCCTATGGGGCTTGAAGTCACCAGCCTGAGATCAAGAAACTGAGATCAAGGGTTGGACACTACTGAGTGGGCCTCCCAAACGCCCCCAAAATCACCATTTTACAACCATCTTAGTGATAACTGGTTCAGGCTAGACTCACCAGTGGATACTAAGGTAACGGGGTGAGACTGCTAGAGCAGAGGATATTCACGCAATGTCATTTTCACTCTACTAATCAGGTATTAATTCCAAAGATTCTCCTGAAATGGAGAAATCTGGGGCATCCGGCTGGCTCAGTTGGTAAGGCACACAACTCTTGATCTTGGGGTTCTAAGTTCAAGTCCCACGTTGGGTTACCTAAAAATAGTTTAAGATTACTTAAAAATAAAATCTGAAAAAAAAATTTTTTTTTAATAAAATGGAGACATCTAGCAGGTAGCCCCATGATGGTTAAGCTCTCGTATCCCAGCCTCTAAGCTTCATGGTGACACGAGGACTGGGGACTTGCCCAGGGAAGCACCTGCAAAAGTGGCTGGGAGAGTCCCCAGTCCTTGGGTCACCGCGAAGCTTAGAAGCTGAGCTCCCTATTCCAGTCTGCTACTAGGGGGGGCTATGAGGAGACCGCAGGGGAAGGAACTCACTCCTTGCTTGCTTCCTGTTCCTATGAAGGTCACCCTCACATTTCTTCACTAGGACAGCAGCATTCCACTGCTGTTCAGCAGCCCTCACAGAGTCAGCCTCTTCCCAGACCTTAGTCACTAGCCGCCAGCACGTCCTCCTCAATGGCTGGGGACCCGCAGCAGCCAACAGCAACCTTCCCTTAGAGGTCCGAGTTTCAGCTTCCCTGGGGCTCTTCTGTTTCTAAAGCTTTTTTTTTTTTTTTTTTTTTTTAAGATTTTATGAATTTGACAGAGATCACAAGTAGGCAGAGAGGCAGGCAGAGGGAGATGGGAAAGCAGGCTCCCCGCCGAGCAGGGAGCCCGATTCAGGGCTCGATCCCAGGACCCTGAGATCACGACCCGAGCTGAAGGCAGAGGCTTTAACCCACTCAGCCACCCAGGCACTTCTCTAAAACTTTAATATTTCCAACATCTTATCTTTGTTTCCCCAGCCTCGGTTGCTGCTACATCGAGGACACTGCTGTGTCTGCTTTTTGCCATTTCAGTTGCAGGTTAAGACTCTATCCCTCATTAGCTTTTATTAAATTCTCTGTTAGAACACCTCTGATTTCTGTCTTCTGACTGGATTCAAAGGCAAAAATTAGTACTGAGAGTGACGTGTATATCCCACCTCTTCCCCAGCACATACACACATCTTACTAAGGCCATCTAAACTACTTGCATTTCCTGCTCATCAGAATTGAGTGATCCCATAATGAGAAAACTAGCACGTTTGGGTCTTTAAGTCTTGAGGTAGTAATCACATGCTGAAGATGGGGCAAGATAGAAAGAGTCTGTCTTTCTACCCTGAGGACCATGATGCCACTGTAACAGCCCTTGGGCCTCTTTCACTTGGCAAAAAAATAAACTTTCTTCTCCGTTCTTGGAATTTCCTGCCACTCGGGTGTTTTTTTTGTTTATAGATTTTTTTAAAAAGATTTTATTTAGGGGCGCCTGGGTGGCTCGGTGGGTTGGAGCCTCTGCCTTCAGCTCGGGTCCTGGTCTCGGGGTCCTGGGGTCGGGCCCCGCGTCGAGCTCTCTGCTCGGCAGGGACCCTGCTTCCCCGTCTCTCTGCCTGCCTCTCTGCCTACTTGTGATCTCTCTCTGTGTCAAGTGAATAAATAAAATCTTTAAAAAAAATAAAAAAGATTTTATTTATTCATTTGAGACAGAAAGAGAGAGAGAGAAAATAAGTAGGGAGAGATGCAGAGGGAGAGGGAAAAGCAGACTCCCCACTGAGCAGGGAGCCTGATGTGGGGGTGATCCCAGGAACCAAGATCACAACCTGAGCCAAAGGCAGATGCTTAACCGACTAAGTCACCCTAGTGCCCCTTCTGTCACTCAGTTTAACATAATCCCAATTTATACAGAGTCCTATATACTTTTGTTCAAAGACATTCCCACCAAAGTTAGGTCCTTTATTTCAGACTTAAGAAATAAAGGTTTAGTTAAGGAAAATTATTTGTCCTACCAGCCAAGGAAAAGTATCAATGTTAAGTTGAACATTACCAAACCAAGAAAATTACATATATTTATTTGGAGGATGAGATCACCTAATAAACACCATTTACAAAGTGCTTATGAAGTATCAGGCATTACACACTTCACATGCACTATTTCACATAAATCTCATGAAAATTCTGTGACATAAGTACTATTATTATCACCAATCTTTAGACAAGGGAACTGAGGCCTAGAAAGATTAAACAGCCTCCAAGATATACAACTAGCAAGTGCTAAAGCTGAGATTAGAGTCCAGATAAATGTGGCTCCAGATCTCATGTTCCTAACCGCTATACTATACTGTACACATGAAGTAATCAACTGCCTTTAAGACCTGATTCCAATGGAAACTAAATTTAAAGCCTTTCTCTATACTAGACAGTGATTCTATGGGGAAGTCTGAGAAAAACCAAAGACTCTAAATGGAAGTGTCACATCAACTATATACACACAGGCTGGCAGTATTCCCAAAAATCTGGCAAGGCCAATCATATTTGATGTGGATGGAGGGCTTGCCAGAAGCCAAGGCCTTAGCTAAAAGAAAATTATCTCCCTTCCAAATCCAAGGTACACACAAGGCCCCTCACAGGACTGTTCAACTAATGGAAAATATTGACTAACATTCCCAGAACCTGGCCCCCCCACCAAATTTTTAATTGAAATTAAATTTAATAACGGCTCCTTGGAAAAGATATCAAATCAATAGGCACTGGGTTCTTATGGGCTGAAGCTTGATCTCTAACGATCCTTGTACACAGAATAAGCTCTGCCTGGAATTTCCAAAGGTCCATTATCCTTAGAGCTAACCTAAAAAGCACCACCTCACTTTAGGAACCAAACTGGCAACTCAGCTGCCAACTATTATTTTGCAAAGCAGGACAGTTAGTTGAGAATTATATTTTTCCAATTAGCACAGTGGGAAACACTACTGAGGCATTCAGCCCAAGCCTGCAATTAGAGAACATTTGCTTGCTTCTAGAAATAGAATGAATGGAAGTAGAAACCTGCTATCTAGGTCTTTAGCAGTAACACTCTGGGAGGAGAGACCTTGCTCTATCAGTAGTCCCCAGAAAATAACCATCTTGTCCTTTTAATAAGTAGCATTCTGCACCGCACCACAGTATGTTCAGGTGGGAGAAATCCAGTATCCTCTCTGAATGTAACAAAAGGGGTTTACACGAAAGCCAATCATTAGATAGGAAAGGACTACTGCCAATGAGCAGCTCCAGTGTTTTTCTTTTAGTAGTTATTTTTTAAAAATCTATTCATAAACTTTCAAAAGTCTCCATCTGTCACAAAAGGAATCATTTGGTATAAACACCTCAGTAATCTACAGCCAGTCGACCCCTCAGCTTTTCAAGTATCTGTGTCTCAGGTGAAACAATGGATAGGATTTAGATTTCTCAAGTAGAGGTGAAAAGAAAGGCAGAAAACAGTACTACAGAGAACCAAGTTCACACAACAGGGACACTAATAAACTTACCAAAATTTGGAGCCCTGAACAAAATTTTGACATGAGGCAAGAGAAAATATATGTCAGCAACGAAGATATATGAAAATCAGGGCGCCTGGGTGGTTCAGTTGGTTAAGCGTCTGACTCTTGGTCTCAGGGTCATGAGTGCAAGCCCTGCATTTGGGCTTCATGCTGGGTGTGGAGTTCACTTTAAAAAACAAAACCAAAAAATATATATATGTATCTATGAAAATCTTACGCACTGCACACAGTGGAAAAGGGTTTTAACAGACCAGGCATCCTCACACCACTAGATTTTATAGGGAACACAATCCAGCTTTTAATGAGCAACAATCTTAACTTTGTCATCTTTTGTCTCTAAGCAGCTTTATATTGCCTGAAGGGGAAGGAGCAGAGGGTGAGAACGAATCCTTTTATTTCCTGCCAGTCAGGAAATGCACTGTTGAAAGCACTAGCTCTGCCTAAAGCTCAGTCCAGCTTGCAAAGGACCTGGCAACTTACAAGTAAACACAAGCACAACTGTGTAACATTTATCTAGTTCTTGGTACAATGGTAGGTTAACCGGGTGACTCAACGTTGACTTGTTTATTCTGTGAATGACCATTTAACTTCTAGACACCAAGGGGGCTTTACAGGAGTGAAAAGCTTCATCTCTCAAAAAGATTCTTCAAGTGTGTGTGTGCACGCACACATGTGCACACATGCATGGGCGAAGTGCCTAAGATACGCAAGCTTCTGCACGAATTACTGACAGGCAAGCTACTGACAGCTACCTTAGGGGACTGGGGCTGAGAAAGAGGAAAACGAGGTTCTTTTCATTCTCTACCTTCTATGCTTAATTGTTCAAACTGTTTCAGTGTAAACATTCCAATAAACTTTTTTGCTTAAAAAAATCATTAAAATATCAGTCAAGAATTCCTAAGTAAACAAAGATTAAAATACTCACTTTCACTCCCTCTGAAACACACCAAAATGCTAGTAGTAAGGGACTACTGCAGAGACAGACAACAGGCGTGGATACGAAACCACCAAACTGGGGCACCTGCACGGCTCAGTCCGTTAAGGTTAAGCATCCGCCCATGTAGGGCTCTGTTCGGCGGGAGCCTGCTTCTCCCTCCCCCTTTTCCTGCTGCTCCACCTGCTTGCGCGGACGTGAGCATGCACTCTTTCGCTCTGTCAAACAAATAAATAAATCTTTAAAAAATAGATACATTCAAAACCACCAAACTATAGGAGCTAGCCAAGGTAAGCAGATATGGCAGACCTGACAAAGCTGAAGCTAAGCTGGCCACAAAAGGCTCAGAAATCAGAAAAAGGTACATCTAGAAGACACCATGAAAGGGTTAGAAACCAGACAGACTAAGCCTAAGAACTGTTATCGCACACTGAGGTAACATTTTTAAAAACAACAAAAACTCACTTTCATTTAGACATATCCCAAAGTATTTCACAGGTAAGAAGCTATGGTTGGGATTTGCTTTCAAATACTAGGCTCAGGTCATGATCTCAGGGTCCTGGGATCGAGCCCTGTATAGGCTTCCTGCTCAGTGGGGAGCCTGCTTCCCCCCCCTCTCTCTGCCTGCCTCTCTGCCTACTTGTGATCTTTCTCTCTGTCAAATAAATAAATAAAATCTTAAAAAAATAAAGTAAAATAAAATACTCCACTGAACAATCTCAAGAAAGAAGAGGTGAAACAATAGCAGGATATTGAGGGTCCTTAGGAGATGGCAGAGAGTACACAGGGTTCATTATACTCTTCTGTTTTCACGTTCATTTAAAGATCTCCATAATTAAACTTTTTTCTTTCAACAGTAGCAATTCAGCCCCAGGACCCTTTACCCCCACACTGTGGTCAGGCATCTGTCTCCCCAGGTGGCATTAGACTGCAAGTTTATTTTATAAAGGGTACGAGAGGGTCCACGGATTGGGAAATAAGAGTTTTAGGCACAAGAAATATACAGGCAGCCCTCACTATGCACAGTAGGTACAGGGTCCTTAAAACTGACCATCCAGGGCGCCTGGGTGGCTCAGTTGGTTGAGCAACTGCCTTCGGCTCAGCTCACGATCCTTGAGTTCTGGGATCGAGTCCCACATCGGGCTCCCAGCTCCACGGGGGGTCTGCTTCTTCCTCTAACCTTCTCTCCTCTCGTGCTCTCTCTCACTTTCTCTCAAATAAATAAAATCTTTAAAAAAAAAAAAAAAAAACTGACCATGCAAGCTGAAACCATGCAAAACCACCTAATAATGAACAGGAAAAAAGGTGGCTGTCCTATGAATTCTAAAAATTTGTCAAAACATAAAACACTGAGTTATAAATGTATATACACAGAAATGAAGAAATAGTAGAACTATTTAGTTAGCCCACTAATTTAAAACATTAGAAATATTGGGATTCAACGTTTTGAGATCAGCTGCTAACACTTTGTCTTTATTGAATGTTGTAAAATATCCCCGAGAATCTCCTTCCGTGAAGTGGAGGTCACCATGGCTTCTTCTAGGACATCCGTACCCACAGTCACTTACACATTTATGCTGAAAAGCTCACCTTCATGAAGTTCCCATAGCTGCCTGTATAGAATCTCTCAAACAGCAGCAGCAACCTTCCCACGGGCAAATACAACTCAATTTCACATTCGGTTTGAATCCCATGATGCAGAGTAGTACATTTCTGCCTCACCGCCCTATTACTATTTCTTCCTGCCGTGATGCTTCCCATTTCTTCCAAACCGCAACCACAGAAACTGCAAAATCTCCGGTTGTAGCATCAGTAGCCATCCAAAAGTCCATTAAAAGCTGAAATAAACCTGTCCACTGGCTAATCAAGGAAATTGTGCTTGATGGTAAAAAACACAACTTTCAACATTTTCATTCAAAAGCCCTAGAGAACGTGGACCAGAACCTGACAGGAGTGCTACAAGCTTACAATGTCTCTCTACCACCAGGAGATATAGAGGGGACACCGTCAAAAGTTGTCCTCAGTGAGTAAACTGACCAACAGAGGAGCAGCAAGCAGCCACCAGCAGACTTTGAAAGAAGTGATCTGATAAGCCAGTGATGGTGCTGCACGTCTGTTCTTTTGTAGGTGTGACTTGTGGACTGAAGGACCAGCATTGAGTTTGTACTTTATGTAGTTACTCCGTGAATAGACCACGGCAATCACTGAAATTTGAACCGTGTTGTTGGGGGGTGGCTGTCATTACCTAAACTGTGGTAACCAATTGTGCATATTGGAGTCACACAAAGCAAGGACTGCCTGTACTGCACGCAGGGAGATCAAAACACAGAGACCTCTTCCCCCACTGAGTGCCAGAACTTGGAGCAGTCAGGCCTTCACCTTTCCGATGCTTCTCTGGGATTCTCCCAAGGAAAGTCTAACCAGACCACTCTAAACCCAGGTTTCTCAGCCTCATACTTGACATTTTAGATCAGATAATGCTGTGCTGACAGGGGCTGACCTGTGTACTGTTCGATGTTTATAGCACCATCTCTGGCCAGTTGCAATCCCCCCTACTGTGACAACGAAGAATGTCTCAAACCAAGCATTGCCGTATATTCGGGGCGGGGGGCGGGGGGAGGCACTGCCCAAGACAGAGGCCCCACAGTCCCACCCACACACTCAGAGCTTCCCGCCAGCATTTTAGTGCTTCGCTCTTACACATAGATGACCAGAGATCACCAGGCCGCTAAGGATAGCCACTGGCATTAGAGACTAGAGTGAAAAATAAGACAAACATTTTAATTACCATTAATATCCTCAAAGAAAGATACTGATTGCATCCATTAATAGGATGCTATTTTTTTAAGGTTTTGGAAATCAGGGGCCGCCTGGGTGGCTCAGTGGGTTAAAGTCTCTGCCTTTGGCTCAGATCGTGATCTCAGGGTCCTGTGATGGAGACCCACTTCTGGCTCTCTGCTCGGCAGGGAGCCTACTTCCCCCTCTCTGCCTGCCTCTCTGCCTACTTGTGATCTGTCAAAGAAAAAAATAAAATCTTTTTTAAAAAAAAGGTTTTGGAAATCAGAAGGAAGCAGGAATTTTAATAGCATTAGAGTTGAGGGCATCTCTCAAAAAAATTAAAAGGACAAGGTCTGAGAAACAGAAAAATGTACTAAGGCGCTCAGAAATTAGGACCAGTGGGTAGCTTAAAAAGCTTAAAAAAAAAGGGGGGGGGTATCAAATTCAGGAAGTTGCTGGAATTAAAAAATGTTATTTTCTAGACTCAGTGAAGTACTCAAGTCAACTGAAAAGTAAACCAACTCTTCACTGTCAGGTTCCCAACACTAAGGACTAAAAATCCTAACAAGCTTCCAGAAAGATGGGTCATGTACAAATCAAAAAGATTTCAGGGGCGCCTGGGTGGCTCAGTGGGTTAAAGCCTCTGCCTTCGGTTCAGGTCATGATCTCAGGGTCCTGGGATCGAGCCCTGCATCAGGCTCTCTGCTCAGCAGGGAGTCTGCTTCCCCCTCTCTGCCTGCCTCTGCCTATTTGTGGTCTCTCTCTCTGTCAAATGAATAAATAAAATCTTTAAAAAAAAAAAAAAAAAGATTTCAGACTTCCACAGCAGCACTGAAAGCAATGCCTTCAAATATTCAAGGGAAATTACCTCAAACCTAGATCCTATACTCAAATTTTCAACTAAATGTGAAGATGTAATAAAAGCATGTCCAGATGTGCAAGGTCCCCCCAAAAAATTCTCTCCAATACTCTTCCCAGGAAACTGCTTATAAGGTGTTCTCCGTGAAAACTGAATAGAGGTGTCTGGGTGACTCAGTCGGTTAAGCATCTGCCTTCAGCTCAGGTCATGATCGCAGGGTCCTGGGACTGAGCCCTGTACTGGGCTCCGTGCTCCAGGGAGTCTGCTTCTCTCTGTCCCTCACCCAGCTCGTGCTCTCTCCCTCAAATACATAAATAAATAAAATCTTAAAAAAAAAGAAAAAGAAAATGAGGGAATAAACCAAGAAAAACAAACACAGGACTACAGTAAATAATAGGAACCCTAACGAAAGAGATATAGAAACTCCCAGAGGGGCACCCGGGTGGCTCAGTCCGTTAAGCATGACTCTTAATTTCAGCTCAGGTCATCTCGAGGTTGTGAAATCAAGCCCTTTGTCAGGCTCCACACTGGGCATGGAGCCTGCTTAAGATTCTCTTCTCTCCGTGGAGACAGCTGGGTGGATCAGTTGGTTAAGTATCTGCCTTCAGCTCAGGTCATGATCCCAGAGTCCTGGGATGGAGTCCCACATCGGGCTCCTTGCTCAGCTGGGAGCCTGCTTCTCCCTCTACCTGTCATTCCTCCTGCTTGCTCAGTCTCTAATAAATAAAATTTAAAAAAAAAGATTCTCTCTCTCTCTCTTCCTTTTCCCTCTCCCCCTCCTTTCCGCTCACCTAAGAAAGAAAAAAGAAATTCCCAGGACAGGGAGGGAAATTTTAGGATGCAAATGTGAAACTTGTCTAGACTAGAGCAGATAAGCTGTGAGGGAGGCTTCCCCAATACACCAGTAACATTCTTGTTTCCAACAGTCCTAAGAGGAAATTAAGACAACTGGTACAGTGGGGCACCTGGGTGGCTGTAGGTTAAGCATTTGCCTTCAGCTTAGGTCATGATCCTGAGCCCCCAGTGGGGAGTGGTGTGCTTCTCCCTCTCCCTCCCCTTGCTCATTCCCTCTCTCAAATAAAATCTTAAAAAAAAAAAAAAAAAAAAAAAACTGGTTCAGGATAGATTAGTGACAAGAACTTAAAAAAAAGACTACTCCAGGGAAAAACAAGAAGTGGTACAAGAAAAGTGATTACAATATATTACTGTTAAGACTCAGCAACTCAGTAACAGTTTTTAAGTACTATGAATATTATCTTAGCAAAATTAAGACCCAGTTATACAGTGAAGGTGGGAGATTAGGATCTGTGTATGGTAAAAGTTGAAGATGATGAAAACTACACATCGTCTTCCACTATGGGAAGTCAAGAACCAAAAGCTGGAAAGGCCAAGTAGTTACACTGAGATAAATACCGAAAGGACTGAGTGTCGCAGCATCATGAAAGAGAGGAATAGTGGTGGGAGACCCATTTCTGTTACAAGCCTTGCTGAATCACATGACTCCTTCACGTGCACACATAGAACCTTGATTTTAAAAACTTTTTTTTTTTTTTTTAAAAAGGCAACCTGTATGACCAAAAAATAGACCAAGGCTCTCCGGAGCACATTATCCCCAGCCTGTGGTAGGTATTACTATATATGGAAATACAAACTCCCTCTGGTCTCTTTCTAGCTCTTGGGGTTCCTCTTCCCCACATCTAGCTGCCCTTCCTAGAGAAACACATTCTTTTTTTTTTTTAAAGATTTTATTTATTTGAGAGATTGAGATCACAAGTAGGCAGAGAGGCAGGCAGAGAGAGAGGGGGAAGCAGGCTCCCCACGGAGCAGAGAGCCCGATCCAGGGCTCAATCCCAGGACCCTGAGATCATGACCTGAGCCGAAGGCAGAGGTTTTAACCCACTGGGCCACCCAGGCTCCCCGAGAAACACATTCCTGATTCAAGTATTTTCTCAGCTGTTTTCTCCCAAGCCAAGGGGAAATGTTGAGGCCAGTTACTATTCATTTAATCACAGGGAAGACAGGAACAAAGCTTGTGTGAGGTCACACAGCATCAGGAAAGGAAACCAATAACCAAAACTCAAGAGCATCTCCTCCAAAACCTTCAGTTCAGGGAATAGTGCTAAATTCTCCTTTGTCATACAGAGCTCCCTCCCACCTTCCTCAAATAAAAGAAAAAAAATCACAAGGCGACTTTCAGCTAGACCCAAAGGCTACAACCAACGTCCATTCTCTGCTAACACGTAATACTGGTAAAGATACAGCTTCCCAGGCCAGTTCTATCACCTGTAAGAGAGGGGTAAAGACCTATTTGAAGAGGTCTTAAGGATTAAATGTATATAAAAAGCTTAGCACGGTGCCTGATCTTAAATAGTGAACATCGAGTGAGTCTATGGCATGTACCCAACCAGTGATCTAATCTCTCTCAGGCATAGGTCAGGCAGGCTTATCTTTATGTGGTACAGTGTGGTTTCTCAAAAGCATCTTCCTAAAACACAACTCTCAGGACAGGAATCGATATAGTTTGCAAAGCAATGTACTTTTCATAAATTGTTCTGATCAAGAGTAAAAGAGATAATGGGTCAAGACTGAAAAGCCCAACACTGAGAATTTTTAAATAAGTCGAGCTACCCACACACACATATACACACCCCACCTGTCTTAATATCCTTCATAATAACAAAGCCAGGAACGTTCTAAGTAAGGATCTGATAAAACAGTCCATTCAAACAGGAAAACTTTGTGGCTGTCAAACAATGAGTACATTTATGCATGCTAACGTGCAAGTTGTCTAGGCTGTACTATTACAAGGAAAAATACCAAACAGCTACAACAGCACCTATGGAGTTAAGTCATGTATATTCTGGGATCACAAGGAATTTAACAGGGAGGAGTGGGGAAGTTTAAGTGGGTCGGTGGTTCTCATTGAAGATACTCACACTCAAGAATGGCATAAGGCTAATTGATCTGGAGTCCAGATGCTTCAAATATGAACAAAAACCATGAGAACAAAATTTTCTAAAAACTGTAGGCTTTTTTATTCAGTTAAGAGGTAGACAGATGAACATGGAAGGCTGTCCCATTTAACTTGCCCAAAGTTCATATTCCACTCCATTCATCCATCCCACACTGTCAGAAATCGTAAAGAAATAACCAAGACGGCCAGAAGGCTTTTTCTTCCTACTTCTTTTCAGCAACAGTCAATGAATTGCTTGCAAAGAAGTTACTACTAACTTAAATTTTCACTGTGTCCAAAGAACCTCGTCCCTATAAGAAGTTCCCACATATGCCAATGGAAGCTGCCACTACCGACAGGAGGGCAGAGTACAAACGGCTCTATTTCTCTAGAGACTACAAGGGAAGCTTCAGTTATGTTTGTTGTTAAGT
>CM052811.1:32716665-32761926 GCA_028533885.1 Nasua narica | reverse complement strand
CATATATGGGGGGGAAAAGTTCTGCTACAATTCGTTACTTACGTTCAATTTTTCTCTTCATCCTGGGACATACAAAGAACCAGACGATAAGGGCACAGAAAACTGCACATCCCACCGAGATGAGGATGGTGCCCCACAGAGGAAGTTTGTCAAAGCCCAGCACTAGGAGATAAAATGGTGCATCTTGAAAACCCCAGGGCAACAGCCCCCTGCAACAATGTGTAAACCCTCCTCTGGGGACTCTGGGGTTCCCCCAAGCCAGCCCATCACCCTTTAGAACTGCTGCCAGTCTTAGGTCCAAAGGGTTTTTCTTGTGCTCCTGACTACATAAACTCAGGAGGGGAGAAAACTCCCCCAGTCATCTGAAATCCACACCTCCACCTCTGGCCCACTCTCCACACCTGCTAGATTAAAGTCTCCCAAGCTCCTTAGAAAACTAGTGTTTTTCCTTTCTTTACCTAGAAGATAACAAGGATCACTATACTCACGATCTGCAACTGGCTATGAAACAGAAGTGTTCCACTCCCCAGCCTCCAGATGGGAGCTGCCACACATTATGTTTGCACATACAGATTTTGATGTTAAAAAGAAAGGAGCCCCAAAAGTTGTATTTGTCAAACTGACAGAATTCTCTGTGGAAGTTACCACATCCACTGTATAACCCTCCAGTAAAATCCTTTAACAAGATTATCTGTTAGGAGATCTTATCAAACTAGATACAGAAAACCAGAATATTATCTATCAAAAGATAAGAATAGTTCAAAGGGCTATCTTTTAAAAAAAGAAAATAGTTTAGTGGTAATTTTCTTAACAAGCCATATCTTAGACACTTGCCTACTTTTCATCAGGCTTTGGGATCATTAGTATCAGTCCTCATCTGCTTATCACTTATATCCCAACAGGCTCCAAGCCACCAGCCTAATGACTAAGCAAAGCACAATAGAATTCTATTTAAGCCTAAAAGTTATTATAATGATCTACAGTTCATCCAAGAATAGCTTGGCTACCTGCAATTCTTTTGTTTTATTCTGCTTAGGAATTAAATGACTTATAAAATGGAATATCTATTGCTTCCTTAATTAATATTTAAAAATCAGATATAAATTGTGATCCCTTCAAAACTAAAGTTCTATAGTGACTATAAATCTTTCCATTTTAATTCCTATCAATTCTAACCATGTGCTTAGTCACACAAACTAAAATATACATGAAATTTAATCAATCCCTATCACAATTTCAATTTGCTTGTGTTCCAAGTCAAAAAGGGGAAACGAGAAGGGGAAATTTTTCTTGTAAATGATCCACAAAGAACAGAACAAGAATATCCCAAGTTCCTTTTTCAAAAATGACTGAAAGTTTAAGTTTCTAATTTCAATGAACTATATGAGCTTTTCTACTACCAGATAAGATAAAACATCAGTGCTTAAAGCTTCATAGGAGACTTTTTTAGTTTAGCACAAAGAAAGATCTCAATTTTAGAACGAAAATGTAGCATTCAAGCTTTTCTTTGCCTGTACCATTTGATAAGGAGTCTGATATCACCTAAGTAAGACAAATATTCTCATTAAGTTGTCCATTTTCTTTCCTAATTATTCCAAGAATAAAAGACAAGGTTAAAACTACTGAGCTAATTCCATTTTTGGTCAGTGACTTATTACTTCAGTGAAGTTCAAGAAACAAGTTACGATCCATTAGTCAGAAAAGTAATCAATTTTGTGGGTACCAATGAGCATTAAAAAAAAGCTAGAGAATTATCTGAAAATATGAGTGCACAGCACAGTGAGAACAAGTAGCTTCAAAATACTATTCTGGTTTTCCTTCCTCTCTCCTTCTCTACATGGGCGTTGATAGGCAGCAATGTACAGTGTCTATTTTTTTCCAGTGTGTCACAGTCAAAAGATCAAAAGACACTGACTTGACCATCAAGTCGAATGACCCTAGACAGCAAAATGACTGATCAAAGCATGTACTGTCCTGTGAGTTAGTTACAAGTGATTGATCTTTTTCAGTTGCTAAATTAAACACATAATTTAATCCATGCTTTGCCTTAGTCCCAAAATAAAAGCAATCATTTTAATCTTTATATCCTCACAAATTATTTTTCCTCTTAGCTGTATGAATTCTTCTTCCAAGTGCACTTAGACCAGTTGTTAAACATCCCAACTCTTCTCATTCAAGCAGATTCAGGGAAGTAATTTTAGTGTTTAGAAACAAAGGTAGCTCCATTTGGGACAGAAAAATGAGAATATCCAGCAAACCAGTTCTAAATGACCGATTATTGAAGACCAAACATAACTAATGACTCTTCAGTAGTCAGTAGTTGAGGTCATTATCACTTCCAGTATTTTTAGCATAGATAGGAGAAAGGGAGGGAGAAGGTCATATTATGGTGGATCCTGTGAAGACTAAAGAGTAAAGGTCTGTAGTGATTTAGAATCTGAGCAGGTCTCTTTGGTTGAAAAACTATCTATGTTAACTCAGCATACACTAGCCTGCAGCCTTCTGAAATGGGCGCAGGCCAGCCACCTTCTAGGAGATTTCAGCCCTGTAAAGCAAAAAGGGGTAAATTGGGCATTTAATGCAAGTTTTATAAAAAACTTAAATTTACATTTAAATATTTTGATATATACTTACAAGGTGCTCCAGTATACATGATGGAAAAAAGGTTTATTCCAACTGTGCAGGCATAGAAAACTGGCAAAGCTCGCAAACCATTAGGAACTGGATCTGCCTGTAAAAGATAATTAAGATCAATACCTTAAAAGGTGTTAAAAGTTAATTCATTTCCATAGAACCTTGTAAAAGGGCAGGTTCAGGAATATACGGTGCCAGTTAATGGTGTCCACAGTAGTAGGAAAAGCCCAGTTGGCCCTGTTCCCCGTGAGTTTCCCTACCAAGGCTGATCTCATCTTTTACATCTACCTGAATTTAAGTTTGTGTTTGGATTTTTATTCTTTGGGGGAGTGGGGGGGGAGGGTGCTATTTCTAACCTATACCAGTGACTGGTAATGTCTCAAATAATCAGTTTCATCACCCAGTATTCTAAGGTACCTGACGTCCAGATGTAAATCTGGGCATACATCTGAGATATACTATACATTTGTAAAAGATGTCAAGAAATAGACAATGAGATGTGAGGACATTTTTCAGCATGTCTGCAAAGATTTCTTAAAACCAAATTATGCAGGATTTACCTGCAACAACCATCTTTCTAGACATCAATAAATATGCCATTAATGATTTACCAAAGTGCTAAGATAAAAATGAATTGTACACTAAGTCACCTACCTCTGCATCCACCAGACTATGCCAAACACTAAAATATGGGAATGAATGAGACAAAGTTCCTGCCCTCAGAGACCTGACATTTACATTCTAGTACAGAAAAAAGTAGCAATAAATACTATAAAGAAAATAAAGAAAGGTAAGGGGCAGTGATGGAAGAAGGGGCACACTGGGAAGTATAAGTGGAACAAAGACACAGCAATGCTAAGTCAACAAGCCACGTACATACCGAAGGGTGGGGGTGGGGGGGAAGCAAGGGAGGAGGGTATAGTCCAGACAGAGACATCAGCCAAGTGCAAAAGCCCCAAGGCAAAAACTCCAACAAATGTTTAAGGAACTGCAAGGCCAGTGTGACTGGAAATAAGAGTTGCATTAACAACACATGTGTATTACTTCTACAGGAAAACACCAAAGTCAAACCCTTAAAGAGAATACAGATCTGAATATATGGGGAAGACTAAACTTTGAAAGAAATTATCCTAAAAGTTTAAGGCTGTCTCGAGCACAATCTAGAAGAAAACCTTGAGAAAGAAGGGAAAGACCCAGTGATTCTAAAACTTCTGACTAGGGGGCGCCTGGGCGGCTTGGTTGGTTGAGCGACTGCCTTCAGCTCAGGTCATGATCCTGGAGTCCCAGAGCTGAGCATCAGGCTCCCTGCTCAGCAGGGGGTCTGCTTCTCCCTCTGACCTTCTCATGCTAGAGCTCTCAAATAATTGAGATTAATATAAGTTAATAATAATAAATAAAATATTATAAAATAAAATAAATAATTTATTTTTTAAAATAATAAGCCTGCTTCTCCTTCTCCAACTCCCTCTGCTGGTGTTCCCTCTCTTGCTCTCTGTCAAATAAATAAAATCTTAACAAAAAAATTAAAAATAAAAAAATAAAACTTCTGACAAGGGGTGCGTGGCTGGCTCAGTTGATGGAGCACGTGACTCTTGATCTTAGTTGTGAATCTGAGCCCCACACTGGGCACAGAGATTAAAGATAAATGCTACACACAGAAAAATAGCCAAAATAAAAACAATAGGTATGCCTAGGAACTATATTTTATACTGAGAAACTATTAAGCATCTTGAATAACTCAACAGTGTGGGTCACACTCCAAGGGCAGTCAATTAAGTTATAACGCTGATGTGTTTATGAGTTTTTCTTCTAAGAACTACCCTTGGTTTTAAGATTCTCCCCAAAATCAAAACCATTAGGGGGGCGCCTGGGTGGCTCAGTGGGTTAAAGCCTCTGCCTTCGGCTCAGGTCATGATCTCAGGATCCTGGGATCGAGCCCCACATCGGGCTCTCTGCTCAGCAAGGAGTCTGCTTCCCCCTCTCTCTCTCTGCCTGCCTCTCTGCCTACTTGTGATCTCTCTCTGTGTCAAATAAATAAAATCTTTAAAAAAAAAAAATCAAAACCATTAGGGTTTCTATAAACATTATATAGGGACTTCTTTTAATAGATTTTCAAATATTATTTGGTAATACGGTACCGAATCAAACTAATTATATAGAGTTGGGAGGAAGTAGCTTGAGTTTTATATTTCTGTACAGCCCAATTATGTACTTCTCAGAAGTAAACAATAATTAACTAGTTGGGGGGAAGGTAGAGAATGAATGATGCTAGTTTATTATGAAATACGGGCTCAGGGGTGCCAGGGTGGCTCAGTCTGTTAAGCATCTACCTTCAGCTCAGGTCATGATCCCAGAATCCTGGGATCTGAGCCCCACGAAAAGCCAAGGGTCCCCTGCTCAGTGGGCGTCAGCAGACGCTTCTCCCTCTCCCCCAACTCATATTCTCTCTCTCAAATAAAATCTTTAAAAAATAAAGAAAAGGAAAGGAAAAAAAAGGAAAAAAAGAAATCAAATGAAATACAGGATCATAGTCTAAAAAAGGCTAAGTTCATAAATCAGCCGGGAGAGTGGGGGGAAATAAAACTGTGTTCTCCCTTTTACCCTCCAGACTCCTCTCAGTCACTCATGAGAGGTAACCAAGGCTAACAACTTCATAAAAATGTTATTACTGTATGACCCATCTAACACACAGTTGAATCCTTACCTGGAAATAATGTAAATATCTCACCATATAGCTATTTGAGATGTGAAAGAGGGATCTTCATAACTCCCCATCTTTAACCAGAATAGTCCATTGTTTACATACTGGATGTTCCCATAAACCTTTGTCTAAAGAAAAAGGCTCCTCTGAGTTTGAAAAGATGTCCTAGATTTAATGTGATTCCTAACAAAAGGGAGAATGCTGAACAACCCGTTTTCTCTGACCAGCATTTAAATACTCAACAGGAAAACTTACCCTTTTCCCCTATTTCTTGTTTATTGCCCCCAGTCCTCAAGGGGAAGTACATCACCTCCATTCTGGTTTTTCCTAATAGACTACCCAATACCCTTGCAACAAACATTGAGAAAACAGAAATTTTTTTAAAAGCAATTTTAATGTTAATTTCCAAAACAGAATCTTAAGTTGGAAAGGATTTTAATGGTCAAATATTCAGACTCTGTAACAGCCAGGACGCCCAAAGGTTACCAGCATAAGGCTGTTTTCTTGAGATTTAAAACCTAAGGTAAACATGGGGCGCCTGGGTAGTTCAGTGGGTTGAGGCCTCTGCCTTCGGCTCGGGTCGTGATCTCGGGGTCCTAGGATGGAGCCCTGCATCAGGCTCTCTGCTCAGCGGGGAGCCTGCTTCCCCCTCTCTCTCTGCCTCTCTGCCTACTTGTGATCTCTGTCAAATAAATAAATAAAATCTTTGAAGAAAAAAAACCTAAGGTAGCTAGAACTATTCACATTCATCACCTAAAGACTTGCTGATAGATTGGACACAAGGGTATATATGGGCCATGGGGAGGAAAAGGGAGTTTGCAGGACAAGAAGGTCCTCAAAGTCAATATTGATTTAAACACTATTCCAATCACTCCTGATCATATCCATCCTCATTCCCACATAATGAATATATAGTTAAAAAGTTAATATATTTAACTTAAGCTGTTAACTGTGGGTAAAAAAACCTCCCATGCATTTCTCAAATCAGAGATTCTGGGCACTAAAAATCCCTCAGAGCACCACCATCATTCCCCCTCCAAGAAAGCAGTTTGTTTTGTCTTGAGACACACAAAGCCTCTCCAGAATCGGAACAATCTGCTTCCCAATAATCAACAAAGACTCAATGTAAACTTTTATAAAGCAGGAATCCCCTACAGAGGATCCTATTAATTCTCCTGGTTCTCTGGTATGGAGCAAGCTATATGGCTCTACTAAGAAGATTGAAAAATCTGAGCTGTGACTCCAGTATACCTCAAATCTAAGCATCATGTTAAATGCTACAGCAGTTCTGGGATTGGGAGGGTAGGTGCTCCTCGTACCTGTTTGCTAAATAGAATAGCAAACTTCAAGGCCATTAGTAGTAACAATGAACTATTTACTCTCAAATTATAACCAACCTACAATATTTCAAATTTTCCAAATATTCAACTGCTATATTCTGCCACACCCAGGTCATAATAGGAAAGGTGATTAATGAATCATGGTATTTCTACAGAAGTACAAATCCTTCCCTACAGAAGCTTACAACTAGACCAAACAAATGGCTCTGAATATATTCTTACCCCTTGGGATTAAGCTACCTATCTTCCTCCCTTCACTCAGATTTCTACTGTTTAGGAGCATTTTTAAGAACTTACAATGGACCGTTAAAAGCCATTCACCTCAGAAAAAGGACAACTTTGTTTCCTGAGCAAAATGCATTTATTCTTACTCAGTAAATAACTCAGTCCAATGATAACATCCCTTTGTCGTCTACATTTATTTTGGAGCCAGCATCAGACTTCTTGATAAAAGAAATGCTACTGGGTCACTCAAAAGGGATTTTCAAATGGGACAGGAAATTAAATGACTGTCTGGAAACTTTTTTTTTTTTTGCCAAGAAAAACAAAATAAAAGGAAACTACCTTTACTGGCTCTTTTTACCTAGTCTAAGAAATTAGAGTCAAGTCACTGTGAGACTGTGAGAGATAACAGTCTCCACCTAGAAGCTTATAAACTGGTTATGATAATCAGTACTACAGAAGTAACTACGCAGAGACCCAAACTACTCAATTTAACTATCAGCTTAAAAAAAAAAAAAAAAAGCTGCAAGAGACATTGTGACTGAACCCCAAACTTGTAAGTCAAACTGATCTGCATTTGATGGTTTAGGTAAAGCAATAATCTGCAAACACCTGTACAGAGCCCCACTGAATAAATTTCCTTATTTTCTCATTCCCAGTCTCTCCTATTTCTTGGCATGCCATAGTACTCAATGCAATTTTCCCTGCCTGAATGCATTCTTGGTTATTGCAAACTTGTTTCTTTCCGATAACTCAGCAACATACAAGAGATATACCTAAAGTAAATTTTTTAACTTTCTAAGGCCACACCAATCACATCTGGAAGAATGCTAGTAGCAGTCTGAAACCACTGATTATGACCCATCAAAGGTCATAAAAAAGGAGAAAGATTACCTCATGGAGGATGAATGCGCGAACAAGGAAGAATAAAATTCCAGACATAATACCAGAAAGCAGTGGAGAGATGAACCAAGACATCACTGGAACAGAACACAATTAAAAAAAAAAAGTCAACTAATGAAAATCAGAAACGACCCCCCCCCCAAAAAACACTTTAAATTTTAATATTCTAACTTCAAAACTCTATTTTACACCACTTATTTCATATAATGCCATGGTAGCACATGACAAGAATAAAAATTTAAAAACCATTTAGAATTAAACATACCAATTTTTATCAGTTCGTACCACTTGACACCCTCCTGCCCCTTTGCCACAAGGGAGAAACCAATGGTTGCACCAACAATACAATGGGTTCCAGAAATGGGAAGCTTCAAAAACGAAGCCACTAGTTGCCACACAGCAGAACCTGAAACACAGGTAAGTTTATTAAATGGCAAAATTCTTAGAAATGCGCTGCATTCTGCAGAAGAAAATCTGAAAGGGAAAGCACAAGAACGAAACTACCCATTTGCTCACCCACCACTAAGGAGCACACATAAAAAGAACTTACCAAACATCGCACTGACGGAGCCGGCCATCAACAGCTGTCGGGTCGAGTTGTACATTTCCACGTCGATCAAGCCCTTCCTGATTGTTTCGCTCACTTTGGCCCCCAGTAGGACGGAGCCCACGGTTTCAAAGATGCTAGCTAGGATGCAGGCTTGCTTGAGGGTCACTACACCTGAGCCCACAGCTGTACCAAACGAATTTGCTACATCATTGGCTCCCACGGAGAATGCCAAGACAAATGCAATAATGAAGCCCAGGATCAGCATCCATAGGTAGTTCACCAATGGACCAGAAGCAGCAGTAGCAGCAATAGTACTGGTAGTCAGCGTTGTCACTGTAGATGCCATTCTCTAGACTAGTGGTTTGTTTTTTTTTTTAACTGTAAGAGAATTACTGAGGGGCTTTCAAGATGTGTAAACAGAATGAGGTATCAAAAATGCTATAATAAATAATATATATTATATAAAATTAAATACTGTAAACTACGGCACAGAAACCGAGCTGGGGAGTTACTGCTATACGCTGCGTATGGGCATCTGTTGTCTGGGGTTTCTTTGGCTCTGGAGGGCTAAAAGCAAGGAGAATTCCATGGCGGAGAAGAGAAAGAACGCAAGTTCATCCTGGGGGGGAGGGGGAAGAAAAAAACAATAGCAGCGCGCCCTTGGGGGCCCGTGCAGCACCTCGCGCTGGCCCACGCGGCTGGGGGGGGGTGGGCGGCCGGCCTTGTCCTCCACCCGCAGCCTCACCGTCCCCGGCCCGGAGCAGGGCTTGCGAGGCGGTGGGCACGTGGCGCCGGGGATCTCCTCGGCCGGCGCGCGCCCAGCCCGCCCCGCCGTCGCCCGCCCGCGCGCGCGCCCTACCCACGAAAACCGGAAAAGCGCCGTTCCCGCGCGCGCCGCCCTGGGACCGCCAAAAAGGCCCGCGGGCGAGCCGGCGGGGTGGGGGAGGGAGGCGAACAGAAACCAAGCCAGAATCTCGCCGCACTGCCCGCACCGGTCCACCCGGCCGCCTCCCCCGCCACGGCATCGGCGCCTGGCCCCGGGGAGAAGAAAGGCTTATCCAAGGTGGCGCCACCACTCACCAGAGAAAACGAAGAGCCGAGCGGGAGACGAGAGGTGCAGGCTGCGGCGACGGGCTGGAGCCACAGACGCACGCACCTGTGGTCAAAGAGGAGACAGCCGGGGGGCGGACGCTCCGGGGATGGTTCGGCGGGGCTTGGCGACCCACCCTGGGAGCACCCGCGGGCGCCTTAGCGGCCGAGAAAAGCGAGCACGCAGCGCGCGCCGGCAGCCATCACTCTGGCAGAACACGCTACTGGCCGCTACTTATAGCCGGGCGCGCGACCCGCGTGACCTGCCTCGCCTCGCCCCGGCTCCGGAGCCCCGCCCCCGGGATGGCGCAGCCCGGGCCGGCGTGCCCAACCGGGTGAGCCCGACGGCGGCGTTCATTGGCCGGACCCGCACCGGCGGCCACGCCCCAAGCGGGGAGCTTGTCCGTGTGGGGTGGGCCAGCCCCCTCTCTGCAGCCTCGCCGGGTTGTTTGTATAGAGTCTAGCCGCACCGGTTAGTTACTGGTGGAGGCCGTGGGGGACCTTAGTTCTGTCACCGGAGGTCTCCATGCGGGGTTATAGAGGCCGCGACGAAGGTCATTCCTAGTCCCTCCATCTCGCGGGTTCCCGGTGCTGACCGCTTCTCCAGCCTCCCTTTGAGCGTACTAGTGACCTGCGCGCGTCCAGAGGCCACACCTGGCCAAGTTCCCTCCCAGCAGTCCAGTGACGCTGCGGGAGAACTCGAGCCCTCGGGCTCCGGATCCAGTCCTGGCACGTTATCGCACCTGTGACTTGCCCTTGGCCAGACAGGCACTGGCCCTCGCCCGGGGAGGGAGAAGGCTCACGTGGTCGCTTTGCTCCCGCAGTCATGCACTTGGGTGAAAACAGACTGAAGAGTCACGAGAACCAGGTTGTCTCCCCGTTATGGCGCAGAGCCTCAGGACGGCTGTGGGTCATTAATTTCCTGTAGACCTGGGTTTTCTGCGCGGCGGTGGCGCGGGGCGGGGCGGGGGGGGGGCGGAGGAACACTGCCTCTGATTCAAATCCTGACTCCTACTTGCTGCAGTGTGTCACCTTGAGCAAATTCCAGATCTCTCAGACTGCACTGTCACGAATGTAAAATGTTAACATTCCGTACCTACTTTGTGGCAGAACTTAAATGAGTTAACGTACGCGAATGTGACCAGCACTCACTAGGCATAGAATGCTGATTTCCGGTTTGCTCTTAATGTAAAAATGCCTGTTTTAGGATGTAGGAAAGAGTGTAAGGGGACATTCTCTATGCATCCCAGAAGCTTTCCTATTCTTTTGATGTAAAAATTGATTTCTGGTCTCCTACAGGGTATATAATGTAGTTTTGACGTTAATAAGATTTACTTTGCACGTTTGGGGCATTTATTCTATTGTGCAGCTAAGGATCAAAACTAATCATGCCGGGAGATTAAAGTCGTGCTTTCTTGTCAGGGTTGTAGTGAGACTGAAGAATTTCAACCAGAAATACTTACTAGGCTTAGAATGTTCTGGAGCCCTCCCCACCTTTTTGTCATCTCTAGTAGCAGGGCACTGAATAGCAGAAGCAAAGATGTTGTAAATCTTTGCTCTGTCTGGGACATCTGTAGAGGCTTAAACCGCAGATGATTATTCTGTGGCCTATCTAGAACATCTGATGGAGTTCTATGAGTAATTCACAATGAACTAGGTCCCAAGATCATGTCTGAAACAGAAAGTGTGTGTCTGGGAGTAATGACCCTAGAATGCAATACTAATGTAATTATCGCACCTTAAAAGGTACTCCTCTCTCCACCTTCAATTCATTCCAAGGTTATGAAGAAATTGAATAAAAGGACTGATCCGTTAAAGGTCCTTAGTGTTCTGCCATTTAAAATGATGATTTGGGGGTGCCTGGGTGGCTCAATGGGTTAAGTGTCTGCCTTGGGCTCAAGTCATGATCCCAGGGTCCTGGGATCAAGCCCCGTGTTAGCTTCCCTGCTCAGCAGGGAGTCTGCTTCTCCCGCTCCCTCTTGCTCTCCCCCTGCTGGTATTCCCTGTCTCTCTCAAATAAATAAAACCTTAAAAAACAAAAAACAATGATTTTGGGTTGGGGGAGATATGTGAAGTAGGTGAAGGGGATTAAGAGTACACTTACCGTGGGGCACCTGGGTGGTTCAGTGGATTAAAGCCTCTGCCTTCAGCTTGGGTCATGATCTCAGGGTCCTGGGATTGAGCCCAGCTTCGGGCTCTCTGCTCAGCAGGGAGCCTGCTTCCCTCTCTCTCTGCCTGTCTCTCTGACTACTTGTGATCTCTCTCTCTCTGTCAAATAAATAAAATCCTAAAAAAAAAAAAAAGAGTACACTTACCGTGATACTGAGTAATGAATTGTTGAATCATTATATACCTAAAATTAATATAATACTGTATTTTAATTATACTTGAATTTTAAAAACAATAAAATTTTTAAAATAATAATTTTCAAAGCAATTGTTTGTAAAGGAATTGCTTAGAACTTTTCACAGCATATGTTTTTTTTTCATTTTGTGCATGGGCGTTATTTTTCTGGCCTGTGGTGTTAGCCCTTCAAGTTTGCAGATATGTGCCAGACAACCTCTGAGTGAGGGGGGTCGGGCAGCCACAGTGAGTAGCCGTCAGGGTGAGAGAGCGCAGTCCAGGCCCCTTGGGATGGGTTTGCAGGGAGTTGAGAACCCCGGGGCAGAAATTCAAAGAAATGTCCCCTTGCATTACAGTGAATTCTGTCAACATCTTTAGGTTGGTCCTACCTTCCTCTTTAGGACAACAGAGTGCCTCTGCCAACCAGGCTACAAGGAGGGAAAAGTTGGGGATTGGGGTGGGTCCTGACCACCTCACCAGGGGAGAGAGCATCAGTGGGGTACAGCCCTTAGACACCTGGAGGTGCCTCGGTCCTGACGCCTTCATCCTCCATTAGGGAAGGAGAGGTAGGACTCTGCCTGTAGGAGAAGTTACAGTGCTCTGAAAATGGGTAAAGGAGATAGGCAGACCAAGTCATACACAAATCATACTCATACTGGTTCTGACCTTATGGCCGAACTTGGGAAAGAGGGCACAGACCCTAAGGATAACATTTCTGTGTTAGAGTCAAGGTGTTGGTGCACACTCTCTAGGATCTGAGTGAGGCCATTTGGTGTAGTGGTAAAACGCACAGACTGGAAAGCTAAACTACCTATTCTGCTATTCACTAGTCATGTGACGATGGGCGAATAAATTCTCTGCCTTATTTGCCTCATCTGTAAGGGGAGATGTTGAGAGTCCCTACGCTACAGGGCCATCATGAGGACTCGAGGTATATAAAACTCTTCTAAAGTTCTCACCATGGCTGGTACTACTCCAGCATTCATACTCTCCTTATTCAACTGCTAAAGGCCTGTGTGTATGTCAGGTGTCGGAGCTGCCATCTGGGCCAAGCTCTTTCAGACTTCTCCTACAGTTCATAGAAAATGAGGGGCCACTGGAACCTGCTGCCAGAGGGGGATGTTGCAGTGTGTGGCAGAGGACACCTGGTGGGCTCCCTGCCCTGGGAGTGGGTGGCCTGGGCCTTGTCCAGGCCCTGACTGCCCACAGGATCTTCGGTAGATCAGAGTCACTGCCTCTGATCTCCAACTGACCAAGGGTCCCTCACCCATCCTCATCCTCAAAGAGGACAGAGAAAGACAGCCTACTACATGCTGCTAAACACCAACCTGGGCACTATGGGTTTGGGGTTTTCTTGGAGTTGGTTCCATCTCTCACTAACTTGTTGGAGTTACGATTCTTTTTTTTTTTAGGATTTTATTTATTTATTTGACAGAGAGAGATCACGAGTAGGCAGAGAGAGAGAGAGAGAGAGAGAGAGAGAGGGAAGCAGGCTCCCTGCCCAGCAGAGAGCCCGATGCGGGGCTCCATCCCAGGACCCTGAGATCATGACCTGAGCCGAGGGCGGAGGTCAACCCACTAAGCCACCCAGACACCCCTGGAATTAAGCTTCTGAGAGCTGGGAAAGCAGACCCACCAGCCCTTCCAGACCCGCTGAAGTGGGACAAAAGGAGGAAACAACACCACTTCTGCACTTCCTGAGCCCGAGAGGCTTGCAGTCAAGGAAATGCATCTGAGGTCACTGTTCAACGAGCGGGAAGTAAGCATCTTGGAAATAATCTACTTGGAGGGGCAGAGACTGCAGTGGGAATGGGAACATTGTGAAGCCAGACTAGGATCAAAGGCAATTTCCAAGGCAGTCCATTAGGACTTGGATGGAGCAGGGAAGAGAAGGTAGGAACCTTTGAATAAAGGAAACCCACCTCCTTTCTACCCACTACTCCCTTTCACTTGGCTACAGTCACAAATGAACGAGGTAGTAATATAGGGTCCGATGAAATGTTGCGATGGGTTGGGATGAAATGTTTACAATGTGCCACGCTTTGTTTCATGTAGTCTATGTGTATCATCTCATGGGACCATAAAGCTCTAGTTGATGTATCTTATTTTACAGACAAACTGAGGCACAGAGAGCGAAGCAACAGGTAAACCAATGAGGAATGTAACAAACCGTGAGTTAGTAAGTGCTCCTTCCTGGCCGTCAGTAAGCACAGAGGCAAACATGATGCCCTTAGGTGTTAACTCTTATTTGCACTTTAGTTAACATGTTTCCTTCCCTCTTCTTTCCTCTTTATTTTTACTAATTCTGTTGCTTTTACTGCCTGCATGTTTAGCCTCCTCGAGTCCTGTTGGAATAGAAAGGGCATTTCTAGGAGACCTGACTCCAAGACTGTCCCTAGTTTCCCCAGAGTACGAAGAGGCAGGAAGCCAAGGGCCACAGGTTCTCTCCAGAAATAAAGCCGATGCAGTAGCCTGACCATGTTTCAGAGTTATGGAAAACTCCATCCTCATGAGACTTCTCAAGAAAGGAAATCTGTCTTGCACCCACCCATAGTCAATGCCTACAGGCAATAGGTTCAGAATAAACAAATTAATTAATAAGAATGAATGAATGGACGGACGAATGAATAATAAATAATAATAAAGTAAGGACCACGCCTCACCATCACCACCAGCACTTTCCCAACTGCTGTGGACATGGCTGGCCTCTGCCTTCAAACGTTTCCTCATTCCCCATCAAACAGGACTGGGCGCCCAGTATCCGTGGCTCTGCCCTCACCAGGTCCAGAGAAAGTTCCAGACAGAGACGGAGGGTAGGAGGAGGGTGCTTTGAAGCACCCGGACAGCGGAGCTCTGTTGTGGAGACACCGGTGGAGACTGGTCTCAGGCCAGTGTCCCACAGCAACAAAGAGCCCGATTTGGGTTACATCAGGCATATGAGTCGGTCCATTCCTCCGCCCACCCAAGGAGTGGGGGACAGCGCCACCCACTCCAGACTTTAGGTCCCTAGTGCTCATCGCCCGGTCTCTTTGCTTTGGTTTTGAGTTCTTACATTTGGGTGTGATGTGGCCTAGGACCCAGACAGAGGGGGCAGAAGGACAGTGCTTGGAGCTTGAAACGGCTCTGAAGTGTCTGGTTCCCCTCCAAGCCACGACAACTTTTAGGACAGTGCAGTGTTTTTAACCACTTGTTCAGAAATACCTCTCTCCAGAGACCTAACCTGGGACTCCATTTTCTCCGAGGCCCACATTTCTCGGCTCTTACCGGGAAAGCAGGGAGGAAAGGCAACTTGCTGGAAACTCAGGAACTGTGTGCCATGAAGATCCTGCGGCAGAAGCGGGGAAGAGGTCAGCTCCCCGCCACCACACCCCGGGACATGTGGTTTTAGGCTGAGAGAGTGAGTGGGCTGCAGGACGTGAGTCATCCCCATAGGCATTTCAAGGACGAGGTAGAGGGTAAAGGCTCCAGGCACTGCGCTTCCCCTAGCTCTTCATTTGTTCATTCACTCAACAAATAGTCTACTATGGATGTGGCAGAAAAAGCAAGATTGACTAGCCGGTGCCCTCACGAAACACAAACTCCTTCTTACGTCTAGAACTTCCTGCTGAGGACTGGCCACGGAGGCAACAGCCAAAGAGGCAAACCTTCCAGCCCCCGCCAGATCTCCCGCCCCTGTACCCAGCTCGCATGGCTCCTTTCCCAGGATACCCTTATTATTGTTCTCTCAGCGAACATTTCCAGGGCACTGGAGAGTGCCAGGTCACCCGTCCCAGAGTGACCCCCACCCTGCCCCACCTCCTGCTCTCCACAGGCTCCCCCCTGGGTTGGCTCAGGGCCCCTCAGTTTTCCCTTGGCCTCAGCAAGAGAAAGCCAGCCAAGAAGAACCCCACAGGGCCCCATGGGTAAAGCTGAAGAAAAAGCTGTCTGTCTTGGGGGAGAGATCAGAACCTAAGCAGGCCCAGAAATTCAGGTGTTTGGGACTCAAAGAGGGGTTTCAGCTGCTGGAAGCTGCCTCATTGGAGAGAGAATCTGAGCAGAACCCGGTTCCTTCGTTTTCAGCGGGCAGATCCATTTCTGATGACAGGAACCTTCTCACTGTCAGCCTAGAGCCTTGCTCCTTAAAGTGGGGTCTGCAGACCCTCAGCAAGGCAGTTTGCAGAGTCTCCGGCCCCACCCAGACCTACCGAATCTCGGCATCTGCATTTTTAACAAGGTCACCATGTGACTCATGAGTACATTAAGCAATTGGGGAAGAATCACGATTCTTGTTACCTGGTAAGTTTAGAAACATTATGTTAACACATTCTTTTTCAGTTGGATGTTGAAAAGCCATCCTTTTTTTTTTTTCTTTTTTTTTTTCTGTGTTAAGTCCCAGTTTCCCGAGCCAGCGCTCCTCCCGTTTTTTCACTGTGGAGTTGTTCAGTGCACAGGGGTCAGGCAATCTGAAATTAGAATCCTGGCCCTACCATTTCCCTGCCAGGACCTCGGGGCAAATCACTTCACTTCTCCGTGCCTCACACTCCTCCTCTATAAAGTAGAGATGTTATGAGGACGGAGTTCTAAAGGGCTGACACTATACCTGGCATTTAGCAAGTACACAATACATTTGGATACTAATTGGACTTGGGTGTCCCCAACTTTCCTATACACTATATTTACCGTCTTTTAGGCTGAAATGCTTCTGTAGTTGATGATCTCATCTATTATGCCAAGATTCTTCCTGGTTTTATTTTCCAAAGGTGACTTTATTTCCTAGGGGCAACTTACTATCACTCCAAAATACCTCCGTTTCAGGACTGCCCATTCAATTTATTCCATACTTGCCATCTGCAGGGAATTGGACTTTTCTTTCCATCTTTTTTTTTTTTAATTCCAGTATAGTTAACATACAGTGCTGTATTAGTTTCGGGTGTACAATATAGTGATTCAGCCGTTCTATATACGGCTCAACGCTCATCATGACAAGAGTGCTCTTAATTCTCCTCACCCTTTTCACCCACCTCCCCTCTGGTAACCACCAGTTTGTTCTCTATAGTTAAGAGTCTGGTTTTTGGGGGGCACCTGGGTGGCTCAGTGGGTTAAAGCTTCTGCCTTCGGTTCAGGTCATAATCTCAGGGTCTTGGGATGAGCCCCGCATTGGGCTCTCTGCTCAGCAGGGAGCCTGCTTCCCCCTCTCTCCCTCTGCCTACCTCTCTGCCTACTTTTGTCCTCTCTCTATGTCAAGTAAATAAATAAAATCTTAAAAAAAGAGTCTGTTTTTTGGGGGCGCTAGGTGGCTCAGTCAGTTAAGCATCTGCCTTCAGCTCACATCATGATCTCAGGGTCCTGGGATCAAGCCCCTGAGTCAGGCTTTCTGCTCCGCAGGGAGCCTGCTTCTCTCTCTCCTCCGCATTTGTGCTCTCTCTCTCGATCTCTCTCTTTCTGTGTCTCAAATAAATAAAATCTTTTTTTAAAAAAAAGCCTGGAAAAAAAAAAGTCTGGGTGTTTTTTTTGTTTATCTAGGTTTTTTCTTCATTCATTTTGTTTCTTAAACTCTACATATGATTGAAATCATGTGTTATTTGTCTTCCTCGGATTTGATTTCACTCAGCATTACACCATCTAGAGTCTAGATCCATGCACGTTACTGCAAATGCCAAGATTTTAGTCTTTTTATGGCTGAGTAATATTCCATTGTGCATGCACGTGCGCGTGTGTGGGTGTATACCACATCTTCTGTATCCACTCAGCTATGGATGGACACTTGGGTTGTTCCCATATCTTGGTTATCGTAAATAGTGCTTCAATAAACATAGGGGTGCACCTATCTTTTCAAAGTAGTGTTTCTATATTCTCTGTGTAAATACCCACTAGTGGAATTACTGGGTCAGATGGTGATTCTATTTTTATTTATTTACTTACTTACTTAGTTATAGTTCAATTCCAATGTAGTTAACAAACAATGTTGTTTCAGGTGTAAAATATGATTCAACAGTTCCATATATTACTCAGTGCTCAAGATAAGTGTATTCACCTATTTCACGCATTGCCCCACCCATGCCCATAGTTCTATTTTTAGTTTTTTGAGGAACCTCAATACTGTTTTCCAGAGTGGCTGCATCAGTTCACATTCCCTCCAACAGGGCGCTCTCTGTTTTTCTCTGCATCCTCAGCAACGCTTGTTTTTTGAGTTGTTGGTTTTAGAAATCTGACAGGTAGGATGTGATAACTCATTGCAGTTTTTTTTTTAAAAGATTTTATTTATTTATTTGACAGAGAGCACAAGCAAGGGTAGCAGCAGGCAGAGGGAGAACCACGTGCGCCTCTGAGCAAGGAGCCTGATGCAGGACTCGATCCCGGGACCCTGAGATCATGACCGGAGCCAAAGGCAGAGGCTTTAAACCACTGAGCCACCCAGGCGCCCCCAACTTTATGCTTTTAAGTGGTTTCATAAGCAGAGCAAGTATTATTACCCCGTCTCACAGGGATATGAAAGTCCAAGATCCCACAGCCAGACAGTAAGTAGGGGACTAGGTCCTGGAACACTGGCACAGTGGGCCCTGGCAGGGAGTCAGTGAATGAATAACTCAAAGGCCAATGTTCTTCCCTCCAGTTTTAACCCAGAGAAGCTGCTTACAGGAGTGAGGCTTTCAGGCCAGATAAAGGAGAAAGAAGGAAAAGAGAATGTACTTCCTTTGCTAGGATGACCTCAATGGCAAATATTCTGTTCCATTGTCTCTATAAAAATTCATATTTATCAGCCTTGTGTTCTGACTAGCTCACAAAATGTGGTCACTGAAACTACCAAGTTGAACAATTAAAAACCACACCATATAGATATTAAAAAGAAAATCCAGGCCCCAAATGGAGTCACTTATGCTAGGCCAAGTCACCAAACTGGGGCTTAGTCCTTAACCAAAGGGCAGTTTGAACTTTCCCCAGAAATGTGGTCTTAACTGGTTAGCTAGGAATTTTCTGGTAAACACCAGTGAGGTCATCTGTCACAGAGGCCCTCTCCATCCCCCGAAAGGAAGATGAGGTAATCTACCCAATAAGACCTTTGCTCTTTCCTCTAAGGGAAGAAGACCTTGCTCAAAATATGCTTTCTTTTCTTTTGCTAATTGTTCCAACCTCCCCACCCCTCTCCCCCTCCCTTTCTGCCTATAAAATGTTTCTATTTTGTGTAGCTGCCTGGAGCTCCTTTCTATTTGCTAGATGGGATTCTGCCTAATTCATAAACTGTTGAACAAAGCCAATTTGATCTTGAATTTTTTTAAGTTGATTTATTTTTCTTTTGTAACCTCTATACCCAACGTGGGGCTTGAACCCCAAGATCAAGAGTCTCACGCTCTTCTGACTGAGCAGCCAGGCACCCCAAGTTTGGCAAGGGGTAGTATAAATTTTTTTAAGGTTTTATTTATTTATTTGACAGAGAGGGAGAGAGCACAAGTAGGCAGGGCAGCAGGCAGAGGAAGAGGGAGAACTAGGCTCCCCGCTGAGCAGGGAGCCCAGTGTGGGGGCTCGATCCCAGGACCCTGGGATTATGGCCTGAGCCGAAGGCAGATGCTTAACTGACTGAGCCACCCAGGCACCCCTGAATTTTTTTTTTTTTTAGCACAGAAGACTATCTAGTTAAAAATCCCCCTCCATAGAACGTTATTCTAATCTAAGCCCCCAAAATAACTACTAACAGTTCAAGTTGTATACACAAATACATGTCAGTCATATTTTAATAAAGTGGTTTTTTAAAAACTCCTTGTGATACACAAAAACGTATAAGATATTCATATTTTTCTATAATATATAATATACATCATTTTTCTTTTTTTTAAGATTTTATTTATTTATTTGACAGAGAAAGAGATCACAAGTAGGCAGAGAGGCAGGCAGAGGTGGGGGGGGGAAGCAGTCTCCCTGCTGAGCAGAGGAGTCCGATGTGGGGGCTTGATCCCAGGACCCCGAGATCATGACCTGAGCCGAAGGCAGAAGCTTTAACCCACTGAGCCACCCAGGCGCCCCCATTTTTCTTCTTTTAATCTAACGAAATACTACCATGCACAATTATACAACTTGTTCTTTTCACTTAACCTTGTCTTAAATACCTTTGCACGTCATTGCAGATAGAGCTCTTTGATTCCTTCCTTTTAATATCGGAATACTAATCCATTATAAAGTGTGTGTGTGTGTGTGTGTGTGTGTGTACGCGCGCGCGCGAGCGGGTGTTTTCATCTTCTATGAGAGTGACACCCACCCAGCCTATAACCGGAAAATGCCAGTTTCGAGACTCGGGATGTTTTAGATCTCCTTCGGATGACACGTGGTCAGAGCCTAATGGTCCACCCAGACCTCCATCCACACAAGCTACCTCTTCAGAGCGTCTGCGAGCTTGGTCAGAATGAAACCTTCTGACTCAGCCCCAGCAATGGCTTTCCCCCCTTCCCTTTGGCCCTGGTCATGCCTGCACCAGCCTTTTTGCTTTCATACTGTCCCTCCCAGCTTAGATCTGTCTTCCCAGCCCTTTCCCTCCAGAGCAGCCTCCCCCAGCCCAGCAGGGAGCAAGCTCCTCCTTCCCTTCCGGGGGGAGGGGGTGTGTTTGCTTTTCTGCTGAGGTCATCCTCACCCCCACTTCCTTGCTTGTTGATGCTCCTACCTCCTCCGGGGCCGGTTGTGGTGGTGGTTGTTCTGTGCTCAGTGTAGGTAACCAGACCCTGAAGAGACACAGACACTGCCGCTAAGAATTCGACATCTGTAGTCACTTACTCACCATCTCAGCAAAGGCTGGCTGGGAGCTTGCGGCTGACAATTCAGATGATTAACCCCCTCCTCGCGCCCGCTTCCTCGTGGTTACCCCACTTTCACTTCTTGTCTGCCTGCTTGTGCCTACATACCTAAAACAGAGGGCAGAGGCTTCACTACTGTGTGCAGCCCTCGGGCCGGTGTCTAGCCACCGGGACTGACCAGGTCTGATAGAGAAAAGAGAGCGAATCCGTGGCAAAGGGGATAAATAACTGCTGGTGCTTGGGGTCCCAGGCCCCAGGGAAGGACCCCTACACCATTGACAGACAGTGCCCAGTCTGGCCCCGCCCACTTCCTTCTGCTGCCTAACCACAAGAACGAGGAGGACCTAGGATCGAGGACCGCAGACAGCAGGGGGACCCAGGCCCCGGCCCAACATTGAGGAACAGGGAGATGCAGAAGTTGTGAAATCCAAGATGAGCATCTCCATCTACCTCCTCTGGGTTCTGTCTTCATTTTATCCTTTCTCCTGAGCGAATTCAGTTCTTCTCTCACCTCCCTAATCTTCCTTCTGCCTTCAAACTTGCGTGGGTTTCCCTTTGCTCCTACTGTGGCTTCTGTCTGCCAGGAGCTTCTTGATCTAATGGCCTCTACCTGTTACCTTCCCCTCCGCCTGCTCTCCTTGACTCTGAAATATGTTGTCCCCTTCTCCACACCAGCAGAAATCCCTGTCACCTCCTAGCTTCAAATTCCGGGCTTTTCTCTGCTCTGTTCTTCTGGAACCTCCTGTAAGAGACCTCCAGAGGCCTGCTAACAGACCTCTTTCTTTTCTGCTGACATCTGTTCATTCTCCACCTCTCCAGTTCCAGTGTAGTCTCCTTTTCTGGTTTCTCTTCCACCTTTTTCTTCCCGAGTCTCTCTCTCCCCACCTTGTCCCACCTCATCTCCCTTGGAAGTCCCATTTAATCCACTGCAGGCCTCCAGAAGCACCTCCGTCTCCATCCTGAATGCCAGCTGCATATTTCTTCCATCAAATGTAACACTTTATTTATTTATTTATTTATTTATTTATTTATTTATTTATTTATTTATTTGACAGAGAGAGATCACAAGTAGGCAGAGAGGCAGAGAGGAGGGAGGGGGAAGCAGGCTCCCCGCTGAGCAGAGAGCCCGATGCGGGGCTCGATCCCAGGACCCTGAGATCATGACCTGAGCCGAAGGCAGAGGCTTTAACCGACTGAGCCACCCAGGTGCCCCCACATTTATTTTTTTTAAAGAAGATTTTATTTATTTATGACAGAGAGAGATATAGCAAGAGAGGGAACGCAAGCAGGGGGAGCTGGAGAGGGGGAAGCAGGCTCCCCATTGAGCAAGGAGCCTGATATGGCACTTGATCCCAGGACGCTGGGATCATGACCCGAGCCAAAGACAGACGCTTAATAACTGAGCCCCCCAGGCGCCCCAAATGTAACACATTGAAATAAAAAATTTTCTCAACTTCTCACACCCCGCCCCAAGCAGCTGCCTTCTTATAACTTCTCTTTCGAGGTGACTAGAGCAGCATCTCTAAGATGCTCTGAAGCTTCCCTGGTGCCCTTTGGATCCTTCGACTCCCGCTCTGCACCAGTCTTTACATCTTCAAAATTTCTGGAGCAGCTGGCTGGCTCAGTCAATAGAGCATGTGACTCTTGGGGTTGTAGGTTCAAGCCCCACGTTGGGCATAGAGATTACTTAAAAAATAAATAAATAGAATCTTGGGGCACCTGGGTGGCTTGGTCAGTTAAGCGTCTGCCTTCAGCTCAGGTTGTGAACTCGAGGTCCTGGAATAGAGCCCTGCCTCTCAGCGGAGAGTCTGCTTGTCCCTCTCCCTCAGCCTCCCCCTCCCACTTGTGTTCTCTTGCATGTGCTCTCTTTCAAAAAAATGAACAAAAATTTTAAAAACGATTTTGTTTTTTTATTTGACAGAGAGAGAGAACAAGAGAGCACAAATTTTGGAGTTGAGCTTAGATAGGAGATCTCTCCTATCTAAGGGATAGGAGGGAGGGAGAAAGAAGCAGGTCCTTCGCTGAGCTGGGAGCCAGATGCAGGGCTCGATCCCAGGACCCTGGTATCATGACCTAAGCTGAAGGCAGACGCTTAACCAACTAAGCCACCCACCAGTCCCTGGATAAAATTTAAAAACAAATTTTTTTTAATAAAAATAAAATCTTAAAAAAAAAATTCTCCCTAATTCAGCTCCTACTCACCCGCTACTTCTCCTGGGTTGTTTTGTGCCTTTATCATCACTGGCCTGTGCACACCTCAGAGGTCCCGTGCTGTGTGTGCCCCTTTTCCAGGCTAGCTCCCCCCACCTGTTCCCACCCGGCAGCATCCCTACCTCATCTCCATTGAGACCTGTCTCTTCCAGCAAGTTGCCCTTGACTTCTACATACCCTTTTCTCATGACCTTAGTGGGAGAGATCTCCTATCTAAGCTCAACTCCAGAATACAAGTGTCTGCCCCACACATTGGGTCTGGCCTGGCTAGCCTCTTGGCCTGTGTATTTGTTTTGTTTTCCCAGCAACGTTGGAAGCTCCTAGAACACCTTTGTATTCCTCTGTGCCTCCTAGGATGGGATTGGTAAATTCATAAGCTCAGACCAGGAAGGCAAATACATAAGGCGGAGAGGGAACAAGCGTGGTGTGTAATGTAATAGAGGGTTCGAGGGCCTGAGCTGGCCAAACAAAATCCATCTTCAGGGTGAACGGACCTGTGGGCCACCAGTTTGAGATCCTCACCCAGGTGTCGTGTCCGGGCCACTCTTCCAAGAACACTTCTTTTCTTTTCTTTTTCTTTTTTTTTTTTTTAAGATTTTATTTATTTGACAGAGAGAGAGAGAGATCACAAGTAGGCAGAGAGGTAGGCAGAGGGAGAGGGGGAGGCAGGCTCCCTGCTGAGCAGAAAGCCCGGTGTGGGGCTCGATCCCAGGACACTGAGATCATGACCTGAGCCCGAGGTGGAGGCTTTAACCCACTGAGCCACCCGGGGGCGCCTCCATGAATATTTCTTTATTATTATTATTATTTTTTGAACATTTCTTTATGGTTGATTTTCGAGAGGCAGCAGTCAGTCCCTCGGTGTCTGGCTAGTGAATCAGGTGGCCTGATTTCCTCGGCCTGGAGTAGAAGGAACAACAGGCCTCAGCAGCCCAGAGCTGTCACCTCCCTTCTCACCCACCCGCTGTATTGCACTCCGTGTCAGGTGCTGTCACTTGGCTCTAGCTTCCTGTGAGGTCTAACCTGCAGTAGCTGTTCTCACTCCGGTACTAAAGAAAACTGGGGCCTGCGCTCCTGGCTCATGACCAATCAATGCCTGCCAGACCAGCTCTACCCCGGAGGCCCACCGGGCAGCATCTTTATCATCTGAAGCATTTGCTAAGCCGCGTTTGCGTGCCTGCTCAGGTGGTAGAAGGACACAGGGCTGATAACGGAAGCCGGGGTAGGGGTGGAGATGGAAGGACATGGAGGAGAAAAAGCAAAGACAGGGAGGAAAGAAGCAGTGGGGGAAACATACCGAGCAGCTGGACACCCAAATTGGACTCTTCCTGGGGTCTGCCTCTCACACCTGCCCCCTCCACTGCCTCAGCCTTCTAAGTCCAGTGCCTCACCCCTGTTCCCAGCCTCGAGCCCCACTCCACGTCCAACCAGACTTTAGGCCAGACTAATCGGCCAAACCACCGCTTTCCTGAAGTCTTTCCCCGGCTACCATTGCCTACGGGACCAAATGCAGCCGGCTCCGTCTGACAGGGGTTTTCCATGACAGGGCCCTGTGGCCATCCAGCTTTACTTTCCACTGATTCACAACAGGAAAAACCTACTCTGCCCAGTCTGGCTGGTCACCTCCATCGCCCTTCTGGGCACTGAAGCCAGTGGACTTGCGTGGTCACCACAGAAAGTTAGCAGCTTCACGAATATTAGCTGTTCCCACATATTTCTCCTCATGCCCCTCCTCGCAGAGGCCTGGGGAGCCGTGTCGTTGTCCGCATTCTACAGATAAGAAGAAACCGGGTGCAGAAGGAGTCAGTCCCTTCCCAAGACCACAGGGCTTGTGAGTGACAGAGCCAAGGTCTCAGCTCAGACCTTTGTCCTCTGGAGGCCACGGCCTATTCACTTTACCTTAGTTACGTGGGAGAGGTGAGCTCCGGAACGAGGGCCAGGTTCTCGTTCCCGTGTGACAAACAGTGCTTACGGTGGGTTATAACTTGGGCGTGTAACAGAAAGCAGAACTAGGCAAACAGCTAAGAGGAATTAGTTTTTGTTTATTTTTAACCTACAGAGTTGCTTGCTCAAATCCTTCCACGAGTTAAATTTCCTCCCCTGTGGGAGACGCCACAATGCTATCCTGCTAGAAGGCATTCAGTAAGGCTGAAAGAACAAAGACACAAAGGGAGTGGGGCCCAGATGCAGGCAGAAACCAGCTGGAATGTTCTGGAATCAGAGTCCAGCTTCCCTTCTGAGGTGTTGGGCCCTGTACAGAATGGAGCTGGTGATGTTTGTTATTTCTTGCTTTGTTTTTTCTAATCCTTTGGGTTTTTAAGATTTTTTTTTTTTTTTTTATTAGAGAGAGAGAGACTGAGAATGAGAGGGGAGAAGGTCAGAGGGAGAAGCAGACTTCCCGCAGAGCCGGGAGCCCGATATGGGACTCGATCCCGGAACTCCGGGATCATGACCTGAGCCGAAGGCAGTCGCCCAACCACCTGAGCCACCCAGGTGCCCTCCTTTGGGTTTTTAAAGAAGATTTTATTTATTTATCTTTGAGAGAGAGAGAGCACGCACAAGAGTGAGCATGAGCAGACTCCCCACTGGGCAGGGAGCTTGACCCAGGGGTGGATCCCAGGATCCTGAGATCATGACCTGAGCTGAAAGCAGATGTTTAACCGACTGAGCCACTCAGGCGCCCTGATTCTTTTTTCTTTTCTTTTCTTTCTTTCTTTCTTTCTTTCTTTCTTTCTTTCTTTCTTTCTTTCTTTCTTTCTTTCTTTCACAGAGAGAGATTGAGATCACAAGTAGGCAGAGAGGCAGGCGGGGGTGGGGGTGGGTGGGAACAGGCTCCCTGCTGAGCAGAGAGCCCAATTTGGGACTCAGTCCCAGGACCCTGAGATCATGACCTGAACCGAAGGCAGAGGCTTTAACCCACTGAGTGACCCAGGCGCCCCAAGCACCCTGATTCTTGCTTTGTGAAAGTGTGGTTACTGCTGTCATAGGAGAAGCAGGAGCATAATTTCCGTTTCCCAATGTAATGCGATCTATGTGCTACTGATGTTTCATGATCTGTGGTCATTTCTGACAGCTACATGGAAATTTTCTACCAGGACTATTAGCTGGTTGGGTTGAGAGATGGGAGGCACACCATTCACTGCCCTCCCTCTCTGTATTCCACTTACTTGCTCGGGATGAGGCACAACAGAGAAGAGAAATGGTGGAGAAGAGAAGAGGCAGGAGCTCCGAAGGCTCTGGGGTTGGGTAAACTAACTGGAAGGGACTCCCGTGGGTCACCCTTGTGCTCTGAGTGCCGGGGCCCTGAGTTGGCTGCCACCTGCCATTCTAATTAGTTCTTCAGCAACTCCAGTCCCAAGGGCGTGCTTTTGAGTGTCCAAGTTTACCCTGAAGCTCAGGTTTAGTGTCTTCCTTTCTTAAATTGTGAGGTTTCTACACCAAGGGAAGAGATAAGTGGGTTTTGTAAATTCTCTGTTGAATTTCAGCCACTGCTTCCTGTCTCCGGGCAGCACCTGCCCATCCAACTCCAAAGCAGCTGGACCTGGCCTGCTTCTCCCTGCTCTCATCCTTCGGAGCCCCTGGCCACCCCCGACCCAGGGTACATTCGGGAAGAGAGGGGCACCTGCAGACCCCAAGTGTGTAGCCTTTCATCTCTTCTCAGCCACACGTCAAATCCTTCTTGACAGCCTTTCCCACACCAGGCTCCCTCCAGGAGCTCAGCCCAGCAGCCAGCCCCATGAAAAAGACTTGCATTACAGTCTGGCGTGATAAGAGCAATCATGGAGGGCTGCAGAAAACATAGCTGGGACAGCAAGTGCAATGGGAAGAACTCTTTGAGGGGGCGTGTGTGTGTGTGTGTGTGTGTGTGTGCGTCTGTGTCTGTGTGTGTGTGTCCGTGTTAAGGAATGAAGGAAAGCTGTGAGGGACTGGACAGGAAAGCTGCCAAGGGTTGTTGTTGGCCCAAGCTGAGGTCCATCACGTGGTCGATAAAGCCCACTGAGCCCTCAGCTTCATAATAAAGCCAAGACCCTTATGATCTGCACATCCTAGCTGGCGGAGGCCCTCATTTGTTTACAGCTTAATCCTAATCTGATCCTGGCTTGGAAGGGAAGCTCTTCTCATTTTAGCTATGGCAGCTTTTCTTTATACTTTAGAATTGTGGCTTTCCACCTGCAAGTCCCAATAAGGACTTAGAGAGAAAGAAAGAAAGAAGAGAAAAATCTCAGAGTGCATGCCACCTAGTAAGTATTCTTTTTTTTTTTAAGACTTTATTTATTTATTAGACAGAGAGAGAGGAAACACAAGCAGTGAGAGTGGGAGAGGGAGAAGCAGGCTTCCCGCCGAGCAGGGAACCTGATGTGGGGCTCGATCCCAGGACCCCAGGATCATGACCTGAGCCGAAGGCAGACGCTTAACAACTGAGCCACCCAGGCGCCCAGTATTATTTCTTGAAACTTTTGTTTCAGTTAGGGGTGTGTGTGTATAGGAGTCTGCGTAAACTGGGTCATGGTGTAAAAAGTATTTTTTACTGTGGTTTAAAAAGCTTAAGAAACATTGTTTTAAGGGGAAATATCCATTCCTCAAATATTGAACAAATACCATCAAAAACGGTATCTTATTCTAGTGCAGAAAAGAGCAAGACTTGGCTCCCGCCCTTAAGAAGCTCTGAGCCTGGGGGTGGAAGGCAAACGTTCACCTGGACAGGATGTGAAAACCACACTGACGGAGGAATGTGCACCCCCCCGCCAGTTCGGAGTTGGAGGGGGCCACCGCCTTGCCCCTGAGTGCCACTGCCCCTCTAGGACGTGGTGCATGGCTGGTCCCGAAGAGTGGTGTTCCCAATGGGGGGGAGTGATCGCAGAGCTGTAGGGGGCACTGCGGGGGGCCCAAGGCAAGGCTTGGGGGTGGGTGCTGGGGAAGGGAACAGGGGCCGTGGTGTCTGACAGCAATGAAAAGATCAGAAGGGGCCAGATGCGGACTTTATCCTCTGTGGTATGAGATTAATTCTATTGTTTCAAAGATGATGACAGCACACCACACACCGCGGGCCGCAATTTGAAAGCCATTGTTGTGACGGTCCCTGGGTCAAGATAAACTTTTCAGGTTTATCTGAATATGGTGCTGATAAAAACCTAGGGTACTGCTAACCGTGAGTCTGATAAAGATGTCCGTGTTTTTATTTTTTTCTTGTTTCCATTCTGCTGCTTAGCCCACCAGGTGTCTGCCCACCAGGCTCGGCCGGCTTCCCTTCCCTCCAGTCACAGGGCCTCCTGGCTTTCTCTTTCATTTCCTCTCATTATCCCTGCTGAGCGCCAAACCCTTCAGCTGGGAGAGGAGATGAAAAGCGGAAGTGCTTTCCGCTAACACTTCTTGCATAGCCTGGGGGCTGCCTGCAGGCTGGCTTTAGACAGGTGCAAGGCTAACAGTCTCCTTTTCAGCTCCGCAAACAAACTGGGAGCGGCTTCTCTCTCTGCTGGTCTCCCCCGAGAAAGTAGAGCTGAAGAGAAGAGCAAAAGCCACCACAGGAACTCAAATTTTACTTCCCCTCATGCAAAAAGAGTTTTTAACCTGTGGATCCAGAATACAGTGTCTACCTTTTCCTAATAAGCTCGTGGAGCCCAGTAACTGGAAAGGGATTAGACAGCTATCAAATAACAATAGGCAGCTATGAAAGGGCTAACGTTCAGGGCCTGGGAATTCACTGACCTCATCCCAGCCTCATTGTGGACACCTTCCTCCCATGATGTTCACCTTGACCTTGAACTCCAACAGATATCCAAGAAGGTTATGTACGTGCCCTTCTATGTTGTCCATCCTTCTGCAAAGGCTGGTCTTCTCCTTGGCTCCCCATGCACCAAGCCCCTTTCTACACCTCTGCTCCCCTGTGGGTCGGCTGCCTGGGATTTCTTCAGCCCTTTCCCACACCTACCTGAATCCTACCTAGGAGATTTCGGTTTTGCTCGAATCCTAATATCTTCCAAGAAGTCAGCCCTCAAGGAATGCTCAGAATTCCTGAAATCTTTATGGCCGTTAAATCTTTATGAATGATAAGGGACTCGCTTGTTTCCCTCTTTTTATAGCCTCCTGGTGTTAAATGTTAATCACTAAGGTTGTAGATTCTTAGAATCCAGGGGGGACTAACTCATACCTGTGCCTGGCACAGAGCTGAGTCTATCACAGGATCTCAGAACCGAGACCTCATACAAATCTGATACAAAATCTGAGTTCAAGTCCCTGGGACCTTGGCAGCTTCCTGAATCCCACTGAGGCATGACTTCCTCTCTTGTAAAAGTAGGATAGGAATAGTACCTAGTATTTAGAGATGTTGCACAGATTAATATTTAACACATAGTAAAGGTAATATTTAACACATAATAAGGGATCAACTATTTTTACTAGAATGCAAGATAGAAGTCAAAGGGCATTCTTTCTTACTCACTTCTTTCTTTTTTTTTTTTTAAAGATTTTATTTATTTATTTGATTGAGAGAGAGAGAGATCACAAGTAGGCAGAGTGGCAGGCAGAGGGGGGGAAGCAGGCTCCCTGCTGAGCAGAGAGCCCGATGCGGGGCTCGATCCCAGGACCCTGAGATTATGACCTGAGCCGAAAGCATGAGCTCAACCCACTGAGCCACCCAGGCGCCCCCTTACTCACTTATTTCTAAGTATATTCCATTGTGGGGTTTCCCCATCCATGTGAGTTTTTTGTTTTTTTAAGATTTTATTTATTTATTTGACAGAGAGATCACAAGTTGGCAGAGAGGCAGGCAGAGAGAGGGGTGAAGCAGGCTCCCCGCTGAGCAGAGAGCCCCTGAGATCATGACCTGAGCCGAAGGCAGAGGCTTTAACCCACTGAGCCACCCGGGTGCCCCCATCCTTGTGAGTTTTATTTTATTTTAATTTATTTTTGAAAAGAGAAATATTAAAATGGTTCCGAAAGCCAAGTCAGAACAAGAAGGTATCTCAGAGAAGTGTCATCCCCCTCGTTCCCTCTTGGCCTTTCCAAGCTGTTCCCATAGTGCCCTGTGGCTAACTAATCTCATTAGACTGTTTTCCACTTTTCTCTTTCTTTTCCCTTGGATAAGTAGGTAGGTAAATGTCCTTAATTCCTGCCCCCAAATGATGCTCTTCGGAGACAGGGTTTTCGGGACCCCAGTCATCTCCTGCACCGCTGCGTGGGAGATGCCGGAGATGCCGGGAGCAGGGGCCCCCTGACCCCCTGACTTTGGGGATGGTTGCTGTTAATTCGCACCCGGATTCTTCAAGGTGACTATGACTGACACTCCTCACCAGACTGGCTCTATCAGATATTGCCCCAAGCCCCAAAGGTGTCCCGGTGACCAGTCACGAGGCCAGAGCCCTCTTCCCGCCACTCAGGAGGCTGAGCTCTAGCGAAGCCAAGCCTGCGGATTCTCCTGGACGCGTGAGCCTGCCAGCTTGTCCGCGCGGAGTGTACGATTATATAATACTGGATTTTTAAAAAACCACACTCCGTCCTTGCAAAGCCACCACAAACACAGGCTGCCTCCCCGTGACCTTCTTCTCACAATACGGGGAAACAGCACTCCATGCTTCACGGTCATTACTTGTGGGGAATCAAGGTTGAAAGGATGCCTGGGTCCTTCTCCATAGGACCTCATTTCAAGGAGGAAAAGACCTGAGTGAATAGAAGTTTCTAGCCGTAGGGAGGTGGCCAGAGGAAGTGGAGCCCCACAGCTGGAGGGATTCACTGGAAAAAGCAGTGGGAGGGAGGGATCCTGTGTTGGGAGTCAAGTTCGCAAGTCAGCTCAGAGGCTGTGACTCACTGCGAGGAAAAGCAGGCCCTGTATCCTGGGGGCGGCTACTTTCTCCAAACAGGGGATCAGTGGCCAAGGAAGGAAATGAAGTAATCCAAGACGAGACAGCCCGAAGGGCAGGCAGAGCTGGACGTCCTAATCACCCCAGCTACTGAGCTTAATATTCAGCCCGCACAAGGGGGGGAAAGACACCGAAAGGGACCTTGCCTGGTGAGAAGGAAAATCAGGCCCGATCTCAGGCAAGTTGTTTTGCCTTCCCCGGATCTCAGTTTCTCACCACAGGATGAAAGGGAGACCTGGCAGCCGGCGTCCCAGCTCAGCCCAGGGCCTTGTTTTCTTTTCCTCTCAGTGAGAAGCCAGGGAACGTAGGTGCTTTGGCGCAGGCTCGTCTCCCGCTCCCACAGCCACTGTCACTCCCCAACATCCCACCCTGAATCAGTGAGACAAATTTAGGGCTCTCTGCCTGCCTTTGAAGTTATTTCAAATGGCAATGGCTGGACGAGCAGCTCCCCTGGGGCTCCAGGATTCCGGGCCTCAGAAAAAACAGATATTGAACAGGGAGTAGAAACAGGGCAAGCAGCCTGTGCCAGGATGAGAAGGAACTGATCCTTCGTCCCAGGACCCTAGAGAGGGTGAACGTGGCAGAGGGCCAGCGCTGAGCATCTGCCAGGCAGAGCCGCTGCAACTTAAAGAGAATTAAGAACAGTCTTTTTTTTTTTACAGCCTCCTGGTGCATCCTGTTTCTCTCGGGCCGCCACCGCCAGCGAGTGGGCACCCTGCCCAAGTTTCAGTGGGCAGAGAGGGGGCTTGGTAGCCATCTGTCCGGGTTCCTAAGCAGGTGGCTAGGAAGGTGGTACCCAGGCTCCGACTGCCCTCTGCTGGGCAAGCACAGACGCTGCTGTGGGGTCAGACGCAACGGAAAGATCCAGAGGGGAAAGGGGCGCCCCTCTCCTACAGTGTCTGCATCTGTGAAGGGCGAGAAGGATGGAGGGCATGGGGGAGGTCTTCCGCTGCTCTGCCGCCTTCCCGGGAGGCCTTGGTCTCCTTGGGTATCAGAGGCTGTTAAAAGGCCTCTGGTAAGACGGTCTCAGCTCACAGAAGTCTTTGGCAGTTCATCAAAATGATATTTCTGGCATAGGGTCTGGTATAACGATAAATATTTGTTTTTTAAAGGTTTTATTTATTTCTTTGACAGAAAGAGACAGTGAGAGGGGGAACACAGGTAGGGGGGGTGGGAGAGGGAGAAGCAGGCTTCTTGCTGAGGAGGGAGCCGGATGCGGGGCTTGACCCTGGGATCATGACTGGAGCCAAAGGCAGACGCTTAACCAACTGAGCCACCCAGGCGCCCAGAGCATTTACAGTTTATTGTCTCTCTTTCTGAGATTCCCCTAACAGACCTCTTGTCTGGTTCTCCCAGTTCCAAGCTCCTTGTCTTGATGATCCTACGGGGGCTTCTTCCTTTGGTCTCAGGGACCTCTAACTCCTTAACCCACTCCCAGCCTCCCCTACCCCGACTCTGAGATACTTACTAGTCACATGAGATCTACTGTGGAGCTTCTCCCCTTTCTCTTTCCGTATGTTGTTCTGTCTCCCTTCCAGACCACTGGATTCTCATTTGGTCTTTTAGTTCATGGGACTTAGAGATACTCCCTCCTTCCTGAAGTAGCTACAGGGAAGTCTCTCTTTCCCCCATTACCTACTGCTGTTACTTGACATTTGTAACTAAGATGAGTGGGTGGGAAGGGCTGGAAACTTCTGGTTTCCAGGAAGGACTTCTGGGAACCGCTCCAGGTTAGTCAGGGGCAAGGCGAGGCTCAGGGAGGGGTTGAGGTGGGGTGCCAGGTCCAGGCCACATGGCAGGATACTCTGCAAGCACCGAGCTTTCCTTCAAGCCTGTCTGGGGTGTTCTCACTCAGCCCCATGCAACCATCTCACCCTACCGTGTGTGTGGTTCTTACCTTTTTCCCCCGTTAGGCTTATTTCTCTTACAACTTGTTTTTCCTGATCGATAATAGGGATCTAAGGGCACCTGGCTAGCTCAGTCGGTACAGCATGGGACTCTTGATCTCGGAGTCATGAGTTCAAGCCCCACATTGGATGCAGAGCTTACTTAAAATAATAATAATAAGACTAGGGATCTAATTTATTTTTGATTAGCTAGGTATACTGTGTTAAAAGATAGAGGCGACTGGGTGGCTCAGTCAGTTGAGTGTCCAACTCTCTCTTTTTTTTTTTTTAAGATTTTATTTATTTGTCAGAGAGAGAGAGAGAGAGCACAAGCAGGCGGAGTGGCAGGCAGAAGCAGAGGGAGAAGCAGGCTCCCCGCAGAGCAAGGAGCCCAATGTGGGACTTGATCCCAGGACCCTGGGATCATGACCTGAGCCGAAGGCAGCTGCTTAACCAACTGAGCCACCCAGGCGTCCCAAGTGTCCAACTCTTGATTTCAGCTCAGGTCATGGTCTCAGATTCCTGGGATCGAATCCCAGGTGGGGCTCCAGACTTAGCAGGGAGTCCGCTTGAGGAATTTCTCCCTCTCCCTTCTGCCCCTTTCCCTGCCTGCGTGAAAGCGCATGCGCGCACTCTCTTTCTAAAATAAATAAAATAAATCCTTTTTAAAAAAATATTTTATCTATTTATTTGACAGAGAGAGAGAAAGATCACAAGTAGGCAGAGAGGCAGGCAGAGAGAGAGGGGCAAGCAGGCTCCCCGCTGAGCAGAGAGCCCAATGCGGGGCTGGAACCCAGGACCCTGAGATCATGACCCGAGCAGACGGCAGAGGCTTTCGCCCACTTTAACCTGCGTTAACCTGGGTGGCTTTAACGACCCCCCCCCCTTTTTTTAATATTTTATTTATTTATTTGAGAGAGAGAACATGCTAGAGAGCACAAGTGGTAGAGAGAGAGAAGCAGGCGATCCCATGACCTGAGTCTAAGGCAGACACTTAACCGACCAAGCCACCCAGGCACTGCTGGTTTTAATCAGATGTTACCAGAATGCAGGGCGCCTGGGTGGCTTAGTCAGTTATGTGTTTGACTCTTGATTTCAGCTCAGATCATGATCTGAGGGTCATGATACTGAGCCCCACATCTGTGAGATCAACCCCCCAAGTTGGGCCCTGTGCTGGGCGTAGAGCCTGCTTAAGATTCACTCTCTCATTTGCCCTCTGCTCCTCCCCAACTCCCTCTCTCTCTACAAAAACAAAAACAAACCAGAATACTCTGAATACTGTATATCAGTAGTTCTCAAAGGGTGGTCTGTGGGCCAGCAGCATCAGGATCAGCATCATCTGGGAACTTGTCAGAGATGCAAATTCTTTGTCTTGAGTCCAGAAATCGGTATTTTAACTAATCTTGATATCTGCTGTACACAAATGCTATACCAATTCATGTTGCTACAAGCTAAGGTTAAAGCACACGTTTTCTACAGTCTTCTGAATTTAAAAAAAATCTCTTCCAAATTAAATCCTAGACTAGTGGCACAGATTAGATGTTAAGAAGTAAAAGATAAATCTTATAGCTCCATTCTTTACAAATAAGGATCAAGTCATTTGATTCTCTGGGCCTTACTATCCAATCTGTCATGTAAGAATATTCATTCAATTGATGACTGACCTCAAACTAAGTTCCTACCCCTAAATTCTATGTTATTAAGAAGCAACAAAAATCGGAAATAAATGTGAAGCAATTAAAAATGCATAAAGTGAGCTACTAAAACACTGATAGATAGCAGTGAGCTATTGAAACACTGATAGATATATTGTAATATATATTTCTCTTCTTTTTTTTTTTTAAAGATTTTATTTATTTATTTGACAGAGAAAGAGAAATCACAAGCAGGCAGAGAGAGAGGAGGAAGCAGGCTCCCCGCTGAGCAGAGAGCCCGATGTGGGGCTCGATCCCAGGACCCCGAGATCATGACCTGAGCTGAAGGCAGAGGCTTTAACTCACGGAGCCACTCAGGCGCCCCATATATTTCTATTCTTCTTTACAATATCCAGGGTGGTATTGATGGGTGTTAGGCTGTATCTAGGCAGTGTGTAAAGCACTCTGTGTGTAATCTTATCACATCAGCACAAATAAGAAACAATCAGAAGAATATTTTTGGCTTTAATTTACGAATGAGCAAATAGGCTCAGAGAGTTTAAGGATTTTGCCTGATAACACGCCTAGCAAAAGAGAGGATAGGGAATCAGGTGCCTTAATCTCAGTCTGTGCTCATTTTCCTGAAAGCCACATTTGTAGATACTGGTGCTTATCTGAGCCTAATCCCCGGGGCGCTGTGATTCATTGGAGAGAGGATTAGGGAGGTCGGGAGCAGGATAAGTGTTGGTCAGAGTCCATCTCACAGAAGGTCAAGGGGGATCCCAGACACACTGTTGGGCTATTTCACCAGCCTTGCTTCCCTATTCCTAGAGGAATAGGTCTATTTTGGTAAGAATGGCCCAATGAAGTCCAATGAATGGGCCTCCTACAGACAAGATAATACCCCAAAATTCTGTGCTTCCGGGACATTGCAGAAATCAGTCCCATAAAGACTTGAAAGGGCTAATGATTTTTACCACATCTGCATTTAGCTCCTCTGTGTGGTCGGTGTGAAAGGCTACTGGTGGTGGGGAATGAAGGCAAGCATCTTCTGGGGATGGATTTCCTTAGCTGCCCTCGGCACTTCTGCCAACATCACTGTCCATAGATTTATAGATGCTTATTCAGTTACAAGGGTGTCCCACAAATTATTTGGCCACGAGACACTATTTTATGACAAAAAATGTGGGCAGTGTGCCCAAATCATAGAATTCCCTGATGTTACCACGTGCCGTTATCTCCTAGAAGCAGATAGCCTCCGGAATGCTGTGCCTGCCCCCTGGAGTCTCGGTCATGGGGGTGGTGTGAAGACAATGACTTTGGGGTCTGTAGTTGACCTGAGGGCACCTCCCTGAGTCCCCATCAGGACTCATTCCTCCAGCTGCTGGAGTAATAACTGCTAGTGGCTCACAGCTGAGTCCCCTTCCAAGAATGGCCTTGGCCCACAGGAACAATTGCATCCAAGGCCACGCACCCTCCGCAATGTGGGGACACACAGCGCTTTCAAGTATGTGTTGAACTTCTCCTGATGGTTAAGAGACCCCGTTGGGCAGATGCTACAACAAAGACAGTGCTGGTGGGCTGAGTATCCATGTGGGACCCAGCCCAGTCCTGCGCTGTAGGGGAGACAGCACAGGGTGTGGTGAAGAGCCTACCGCACTGATGGAAGAGCTGGTCCCGGCAGGCTTCCCGCAGGCTGTCCAAACTGCCCTCCCCCTTCGACCAGCTAGTCCGGGTAAGCCTTTTCAACTGCAGAAGTCAGTGACTGGCGGGAGCCTCCAGGCATTCAAAGGAGTCATGTTGCTGCATAAAAATGTGGCCAGACATCCCTGGATGCAGCAACCCCAGAGGAAAAGTTTGTGCTAGCGCCTCCGGCATCGGGGGGGCCATTAGTGCCCCAAGGTCTCCGAGGATGCCTGGGGCCTGGTTCATCGGCGGACCAGCCACGTGAAAGGCCAGTGGAATGCTCTTGGACCCTGCCACTGTGCAACCACAGAAAACAAGTGTCCAAAACTTTGCACGAAGAGGAAAACTCTGCACAGTGAACAGAGTAGGAGTTAAGTTATGCTTGTCCTGAACAAGCCCTCCAAAAAGGACTTTGCTGTATTTTCACTGATTCATGGGCAGTAGCTGGTGGATTGCAGGGACTACATCATGTGACCATGAAAGGAGAGCAACCTCCCAGGCTCGTGGTGAAGGAATACCGCAGATCTCTCTTGACTCTGGCCTGCACATCACCCGGCTGGGCCTGTCGTCTTGGAGTACTTTGGAAACCTGGTCCCACACTGTCACTACTGTCCTCAACCTAACTACAGGACTCCCATTCTAGTGGAGAGCTTAAATTAAGGACTTTAAAAGTAGAGAATCTTGGCCCAACATATCAAAAAAATTAATTTTCAGGACACTTATGATTCTACTCAGCCTTTTTATTGCTGATCTCCCCCTCTACCCCCCAAAAACCCACACAAAATTCCCTTGGATTGCTGAATCTGTATTACCCTCTTGACCCCGCTGGCAAACCCTTGAGAGTTCCTCCTTTGAATACTTTGGAAGGATTCTTCTAGAAAGTATTCTCCTTTATAGGTTCTTTCTGGTATTTGAATTTCCTTTACATGGTTAATCCCAACGCCCCAGTCTTGCCAGCCTTGGACCTTGACTTCACATCAACAAAATGTTCTTGCTGAGGTGACTCAAACCTACTATTAGCAGAATCTAAGTTGTCTCGGGCAGGACATGGTGTTGAGGTTGGGCTGGGCTATGATAGCTGGGTATTACACTCCGAACATACCTTTGCCCCGAGTGAATAGTACTGTTTATGGTGAATATCAGGCATATACTGCCCGCCACTCGTAAACAGTGTAAACTATGTAGTGTGATGGATGATCGCGTCGTCTGGATTTGGTGCTGACCAGCCACGGCAGGGTCTATGTAATAACCGACACCTCTTCTGGCCTGCACTGAGTGAAACAGAACTGCCAGAATGGCCATGGCAAATGGTGGGCAAAGGGATCAAAAGACTTGGAGAAGTGGGCCTGCTGGTGTAGAGAGGCTGCTGAGGACAGAAACCAACCAGGTGGCTGTGGTCCACAGGAGGACCTGAAGAACATTCTATTTTCCCGAGTGGTAAGGAATGTGCCAGTGAAGGCGGCCTGCAGCATCAGTGGAAAGTTCAGTGGTGGCTCCTTTCTAGGCCAGGGCTGATGGGAGATGCCGTTTCAGAAAGAAGTATGCTTCTAATTCTAATGGAGATGACAGAATGTCAGAATAATAGAGGCCACCTGATGGCACGCCACTGCCAGCAGCAAGGTGGGTGAGATTACTGTAGTACGTGACAAGTGCAGTGGTAATTCATGGCAGCCAGAGGAGTCCGTTCTCACAGAGAATTACAGAGGTGGTATTACACCATAGTATTCCTAGGGGGCAAGATAGAGCCTAATTTATACAACTAAAGGGAATCAGGATGGATGATAAAGGCTCGAGGCAGCCATCTTGATAAAAAATTATGACCCTGAGGTGCCTGGGTGGCTCAGTCCATTAAGTGTCTGCCTTCAGCTCAGGGCATGATCCCAGGATGCTGGGACTGAGCCCCGAGTCGGGGGCTGGGGGCCCCTGATCAGCGAGGAGTCTGCTTCTCCCTCTCCCTCCCTCTGCCTCTCCTCTCCCTCATGCTCTCTCTCTTTCTCAAATAAACAAATAAAATCTTTTTTTTTTTTTAATTATGATCCCTCGTCCATCAGACCTCTGACTGAAAGGGAGGCCAGGCTGCATAAGGAAGGATCCCACAATGTCATGCAAAATGTATATGGTAATGATGCCTCTAGTCCTTCGCCAAATGGACCTCTAAAATGACCTCAAAAGAAAGGGAAATAAGCAGATATTTCAAGGACTGTTGGACACAGGACCTGAGTCAACACTGAAGAGTAGAGACTTGTAGTATCATCATTACAGAAGCAAGGTCATACATGGAGTCCTGGGCCAGGTCAAGTCCTAGTGGATCTGCCATGTCCATAGATCCACCTGATGCTCATTTCCCTGATCCACACATAGAGCACTGGAATAGACATGCTTGCCCATCGGAAGAACCCCATGTGGTCCTTAGCCTGTGGGGAAGAACCACTGTAGTTGCAGAGAAAGCCCCTGCAACTGTTTCCCCTGACCGAAATAATCCATCCAAAACAACACTCATCCCAGGGGGACTGGCTCAGAGGCGCACCACCCATAAAGACGAAAGAACGAGCAGGTGGAGGTGCCTGTCAAAGGGTGCCTGTCTCTTTCAACCACATCTGGTTCCTGCACCAACCAGATGCGTCCTGGCAGAAGGCGAGTAGACAGCTGCACACACAACCAAAGAGTGGCCTCAGGGGTCATCACTGCCTCACCTGAGAGGGTATCCAGATGCATTCTTTGGGAGCTAAACAGGCTCTCAGAGATGTAGCAGGGCAGTGAGTGATCTGGCTAATGGCTCTTCTGCAGCCCTGTCAGCGACCACCTACAGTCTTGCCCTAGGGTATAACTCTCCCACCCTCTAGTTGTGATCAAAGATGATTTGGGGTGGAACTAGGACCCCCTGAGAACAAGTCTGGGTTAGGTTTAAAAAAAACAACTCTCGCAGGATCACAAGCAGTAGACCAACTAAACGTGTTTCCAGATGACTACAGTCATATAGAACCTAATGAGCACAGAACTCCCTTTTGGAAAACAAGCTCTGGGGATTTGTATTCAATTCTACTACCTACTCTCCTCCCCTAGGATGGACTGGGGCAAGAGACACTGGAAGCAAGGAAAGGGGTTACTTCTACAAGCCCTGCAGCCTCTCTCCCAAGACCAACTTTCCTCACTGTCTCCCCTGCCCTGGGGGCTTGACCTCATCTTGCAAATTTTGCATTTCTTGTTCCATCCTCCCCAGCCATTCCAAATAGGTGACCTGCTCCTTCTCACCTAAAACGAAGCATCGACCTCCAGCCTCTTCCTGTCTTCCCACCTGTTGGCCCTTAAATTCCCCTCCCTGTGTCGCCAGTATCAGGAAACCTTGAGCTTCAGCCTCCGCGGCTCTCAGTCTGTGCCTCCCACATTTGACCTGTGAGTTCAGCAGACATAGGCAGGTGCCTCAGAACTGCCCGAGTTCCTTTAAAAGAATATTTTAATCTTTCACCATGGAGAAAGCTTCTTGCTCATTTCCTGGCCTGGGTCATTCTTCAGGCAGCCCGGGTCACAAGTTATGATGAGAGGGAGAGCCTCTGGGTATTTAATTAAGGGGCCAAAGGCCCCTTCTTCCTGTGGAATCCCTTTCTCCACCATTTTTGGGCAAGCATTTGAGTTCCTACCATATGACAATCACTGTGCTTGAGCTGAGAATATAAGGGTAACATCTAGACTTGCAGCTGACTTCTCGCCAACAAGATTGGAAGCCAGAAAATGATGGAATCTATCCAGTGTTCTGAGATGAGATGACTGTGTGTCCGTACTCTTTCATGTTCAAGTTCAACACGTCACCAGGAGGGCTCACACGACTCAGCATATAGTCAGACTCACGCTATGATTTATTACAGTGAAAAGATACAAAAAAGAAAAAAAAAAAAGGAAATGGTGCATGGAGCACAGTCCAAAGGAAACCAGATGCAAGCTTCCAAGAGTCCTCTCCCTCAGTGGAGTCACACAGGACATGCTTAATTCTTCTAGCAGAGTTGTGACAACACGTGTGAAATGTTGTCCACCAGGGAAGCTCATTAGAGGCTCAGCATGTATAAGATTTGTATTGGGAACTGGTGACATAGCCACCTCTGTCTAGCACATATCAAAATTCCAGACTCCCAGTTGGAGAGCAGATGTTCAGCATAGACCATATGCTACAGTCAACACAGGAAGCCATTCTTGCGAGTTAAGGAATGATGAGAACCCTTCTGAAAGCCAAGGGCCCAGATGCCAGCCAAGGGCCATCCTTGTAAGCAGTCCTTTCTAAAGATAGCAGTCTTGGACCTGCTTTGATAACTCTTTTTTTTTTTTTTCCACCCACGGTCGACTTGGAACTTTGCTATCAGTAAGAATACTCTTGAAACATGAAAGCAAAATGAAGACATTTTCTAGCTAACAAAGTAGAGGGGGTGCCGGCAACAGAGCTGCTGTCAATTCTAAAGGATATAACTTTATTTTTTTTTTTTAAGATTTTATTTATGTGAGAGAGAGAGTGTGCTAGAGGGGATAGGGTCAGAGGGAGAAGCAGACTTCCCGCTGAGCAGGGGGCCTGATGTGGGATTCAATTCAGGGACTCCAGGATCACAACCTGAGCCGAAGGCAGGTGCCTAACCAACTGAGCCACCCAGGGGCTCCTAAAGGATGTACTTTAGACAGAAGGAGAGCAATCCAGAAAAAAGACCGATAATAAATAAATAAAATCTTTAAAAAATATCTGCAAGGCTTAAAATAACAAGATGAGAAACAAAATAAGGGACAGAGGATGGGAGGTTAATGTATTCCAATATCCTTGTACGATGTGAAGGATAGTAAAGCCATTCATTAATTTTAGACTTTAGCAAGTTAATTGTGAATGTCAAAATATCTAGGGTAAAAATTATTAGGCTAGAGATAGAAATCCCACACTTGTTCAAAGAAAAAAAAAAGGAATTATAGAAAAATACTTAATCAGTACAAAAGAAGCCAGAGACAAATAGAACTAGAAAGGAAGGCAAATATAAAGCACAAAATAAGATGCCCAAGATATTCCAAACAAGTTGTTGATTAGCATATAAATTGTAATAGAATATGTAGCACACAAATAACTGAAAATTTTATTTAAGAGATTTATATAAAGGAATGCAAAAGAATATATTCAGACAAACTAAGGAAAAGAAAGCAGATGTGGCTATGTTATTATCAGACCAAATAGAATTTAAGGCAAAAAGCATTACTAGAGATAAAGAGGATCACTCCATTATGATAAAAGGTTTAATTCACCGGAACATGAAATAAATACAAACTTGTGCAAACCTAACTAAATAGCATAAAATACTGTATATAAACAAAAAATGGGCAGAACTACAAGGAGAAATTCACAATGCTACTGTCCATGGGATATTTTAAACAGCATTGCCTGTAATACTTTGACCAAGATGCTACTATATTGACTACACTCAGCGGCCAAAGGCATAACTTTTTTTTTTTTAAAGATTTTATTTATTTGACAGAGAGAGAGATGACAAGTGTGGCAGGCAGAGAGGGGGGGAAGCAGGCTCCCTGCTGAGCAGAGAGCCCGATGCGGGGCTCAATCCCAGGACCCTGAGACCATGACCTAAGCCAAAGGCAGAGGCTTTAATCCACTGAGCCACCCAGGCGCCCCTAAAAGTGTATCTTTAGGGCAGAAATGGAACAACAGTCTTGGAGCACACGTTGCTTTGAGTCTCACATTGAACTTTTATGAAAAAAGGAACCCACATCCCATTTTTCACCAAATCTCAAAGGATTGATGTCACTCCCTGACCACAATTCAATTATATTAGAAAGCATTAACCTAAAAAGAAAATTAGAAAAACATCATATTTGGAAATTCATGAAATAATTTCTATTCTTTTTTTTTTTTAAAAGATTTCATTTATTTATTTGACAGAGAGAGAGAGATCACAAGTAGGCAGAGAGGCAGGCAGAGAGAGAGGGAGAAGCAGGCTCCCCGCTGAGCAGAGAGCTCGATGGGGGCCTCGATCTCAAGACCCTGAGATCATGACCTGAGCTGAAGGCAGAGGCTTTAAACCACTGAGCCACCCAGGCACCCCTATTCTTTTATTCATTTTTTTTAAGTAGGCTCCACATCCAACCTGGGGTTTGAATTCACAAGCTGAGATCAGGAGTCACACGCTCTACCTAATGAGCCCCCTACCAGGAGCCCCCTCATGAAATGACTTCTAAATAATTCATGTGTCAAAGAAGAAACCATAGTGGAAATCACTTAGGATGTAGAAATTAAAAACAGTGATAATACTACCATACCACAAACATTGTCTCGATATTATAGTCTTAAATGCTCATGTTAGAGAAAACTAAAGGCTAAAAATTAAAGATCCATTTAAGTAATTTGACATAAGAAGTTGCAAAAAGACAAAATAAGTTAAATTCTAGGCAATGGATTGCTGCCTTAAAATTATGGGTATTTCTCTTGGTCTTATTAAATCTCCCAGATATGCTTCTCCAATTTATACTGCTATTAGCTATGGTTGGAACACGATTTCTTGCACCCTCACTGACAGTTAAAAAAATAATTTGCTGGGGCTGCTGGTTGGCTCAGTGGTTAAAGCCTCTGCCTTCGGCTCAGGTCATGATCTCAGGGTCCTGGGATTGAGCCCCACCTTGGGCTCTCTGCTCAGCAGGGAGCTTGTTTCCCTCTCTCTCTCTGCCTATTTGTGATCTCTCTCTCTGTGTCAAATAAATAAATAAAATCTTTAAAAGAAAATAATTTGCTAAATCAAGTTCTAAGATAGGGAGTACAGATGTGTTTTTTATTTAATTTTTTAAAAAAGATTTTATTTATTTCTTTGACACAGAGAGAGAGAACACAAGCAGGGAGAGTGGGAAAGCGAAAAGCAGACTTCCTGCTGAGCAAGGACCCTGACATGGGACTTGATCCCAGGACCTTGAAATCATGATCTGAGCTGAAGGCAGATGATCAACTACTGAGCCACCTAGGTGCCCCAAATGTATTTTTTAAATGTAAGTTAAATTGTACAGCTCATTATTTGAAAATAAGGGACAAATCATCTGTATTCTCTTGGTCTCAGTATCTAAAATCTCAGGAGGGAATTTGTATTAGCTCAAGATATTTTCAAGAAATATTATTAATGTTTAAATGATGTAAAACATTTGGAATTTTAAAAATCAAAATGCTATGGAATGTAAGTTATCAAAATATTGATAAAGGAACAATAACGAGTCAGGTTTGTACTCTTTTTCTTACAGAAGTAAATGGTATTCACGGTCATTAGGCCGTATTCCAGGCAACATTTGAAACATTTGACTTACGTAGTCTTACTATATCCTCACAACAATCAGATGAGTATATTTAGCTCCATCTTTCTGATAAGCAAACAGGCTCAGAAAGCTTAAAACCCTTGCCTCTCCTCCTCCTTCCCCGGGGGGGAGGGGGACTGGAATAAAGTGAGAACAAGAATCAGATTCTGATCATTTTTAAATCCTGTGCTATTCCACTAGATGCCATATTGTGGATATTGGCTCATATCTGAACCCAATCTCTGGAAAGCCAAAGTGCCCCATCATCCACTGGAGAGAGAAGAACTCATGGAGGGGAGTAGATACAGAGCTTTGGCAGTAGCCCATCTCACAGTGGGTCAGGTAAGAACCTGAACTAATCTTATGGTTATTTCCTCCATCACATTAGATACACTTTCCAATTGGCAAAATCGCTACATTTCTTTCCTGACCCAAAGAATAATTAAAACCTATTATGATGGGACAGGTCAAGTGAAAGCTTCTAGAACCGCTCCCTCCCCACCTCCACCTTAGATACTCAACCAAAAATCAATGCCCTATCCCTGGGGGGATCCCTAGCTCTTGATAGCACCATCCAGAACTCAAAAGATGCAGAGGTGGTGATCCCCAACACATCTTCATTTCACGTACATGTTTGGACTGTACAAAATCCAGATGATAGGTTTTCACAAATTTAATCAGGTGATGATGCCAATGCTCACTAGGCCTGTGTACAACTGGAATAATATACATGGAAGAGCTCCTGTATGACATGGCTTGGCCATAGTAATGGAGTCTAAGCATGGGTTCAACAGAATGACTTTTTTCTGAAGAAGGTTGCTATGGCTATGACATTGATGAATGTCCAACCTGCCTTCAGGGGAGGCCAATACTGAGCTATAGGAATTTAGAAATATGGTTCACCCTAGCCAAGCTGACACACTACAAAGACATCACAGTGACCAACCTGCCTTACTCAGGCATTTGGACAAGGAGAAGATGAGAGAGTTGATTTTTGAGGAGGCTCTTTCAAAGCTCAACAATACCAGAAGCCTGGGAATGATAGAGAACATACAGACTCACTGACTACCTGGACTCTCAGTTCATTGTCGGGTGGCTTTGCAGGCTTTGCTATAAAAGGTGCACCATTGTCAAACTGTAAATGATCCAGAAAGCCAAACACGTGATAGTTTGGTTTCAAAGGCCACAATGGTAGGCCCAGAGTCAGCTAATCAGACTGGAACAGAAACATCATAACCTTAAAAAGTGTCAGCAATGGTGAAGCACTGTTGGAAGCCAAAAAAGGAGAATCAAAGGTCCAATGTAGTCAATCCATCAAGAGTGGGTAGGGGCAACGCCCTCTGTCCTATGGCTTCCTTCACCGTGAGATAAAGGGGTCAACTCTTGGCAGAAGTCACAAGTCTGGATGCAGTGAGGCTTCTGTATCAGAAACAGGGGCCTCGACTTTGTGTCCAGTGTATCATGGTGGATGGAGTGCCATGTTCAGGATGATTCAAGGAGGCAATCTGGACCACACAGGCTTGACCAACACCTTGACTCCAGTCAGCCTCCTCAGAGAAAGGGCCCTTACCATGGGCCCAGTGTGCTGAATCACTAACCACGACTTTTTTTTCAGTTTGCAGTCCAAAGAGGAGTGTCTTTAATTTATCAGTCAGTAGCTTTAAGTGACAGAACAGATGGGTAGTCCATTGCGGATGATCCAAGAGTCAGTAAAGATATGACTAGTTCTGTGGAGTAACCTCTAAAGCAAAGGAACTTCCCTTGTGCCCTGGGGGTGGGAATCTAAATTGGTGTTGCTGCTGTGGAAAACAGTGTGGAGCCTCATCAAATAATTAGAAATACTAGATGATCCAGTAATTCCACTATTGGGTACTTACCCAAAGAAAACAAGAACACTAATCAGAAAAGATATATGCACCCTCTATTATTTCAGTGCTATTTACAATAGCAAAGACATGGATGGAAGCTAAGTGCCCACTGAGAGAAGAACGAATAAGGGAGATGTGGTATCTGTACACAATGGAATTTTACTCAGCCATAAAAAATAATGAGATCTTGCTATTTGTGGCAACATGGATGGATGTAGGGGATATTATGTTGAGTGAAATAAGTCAAACGGAGAAAGACAAGTACCACATGGTT
>CM052811.1:32673737-32698468 GCA_028533885.1 Nasua narica | reverse complement strand
CTGCGCTCACACAACGTACATTTGTACTTTCTGCTGCGCATGGCAGACCAGGAAGGGGGTGGCTTCTCCAACAGCGGGGACAGTAAACTACCACACTGCACGCACACGTGGGCTACCGAGCGATCCGAACAGTTGAAGAGGCGGTCGTGAAGGAGAAAAGACGTACCATGAGCTAAAAGAGCATCCCGCTCCATTTCCCCAAAACGGATTCCACCCTGAACATTCCTTCCCCCAATAGGCTGGTTGGTGACTTTGTCTCTGGCTCCCGTGGTTCTAACCTGGAACTTGTCTGAGACCATGTGGCGCAAACGCTGATAATAAACCACGCCTATGAAAATGTCTGCTTCCAGCTCTAGCCCACTGATGCCGCTGTACAACCTCTCGGTGCCGTAGAAGTTGTAGCCAGCAGCTTTTAACAGCTCCCCGAAGTACTCTAAGGCCGAGTTCTCCTCTGAAAAGGTGAAGGGTGTCGCATCGTGGCAGAGGCCGTGCAGAGCAGCGGACTTCCCTGCCATGCTTTCAATTAACATCCCAATGGTCATGCGGGAGGGAAAACCGTGAGGATTGAACAGAATATCTGGGACCATCCCGCTCTCGGTGAACGGCATGTCCTCCACTGGCCACAGCCTGCTCAGGATGCCCTTCTGCCCGTGGCGACTGGCGAATTTATCTCCGATGGTCGGGTTCCGAGGGACTCTCATCGTGATGCAGATACACTTGAATTTCCCACTGCCGGTGTCATTACTACACACTTTGATGTTATCCACGATGCAATTTTCTTTACTCCTGGGAAAAAAAGCAGACCACCTATTCTCTTTACGCTGACAAAGACACCTCTAAGTTTTAATTGACATAAGCAGTGCTTCGTAGAGGCCATCTGCAAAACTTATTCTCAACATCTCTTCTCCAGCGCAAAGAGAGTTGGTATCCCTGAAAACATCTGTGAACAGAGCTACTGATTCCGTTCGCTATAGAACTCTGTTCATCCGAAAAAACGGCGACAGAGACCACCAAACACTATTACGAAGACCTACTACTGAAACCATTTCATAGATGTAAAATAAGCTAACCATTTTTAATTTTAACAAGAGGCATCACGAACTTGACATTTGTAGCTAGGAAAATCCCTAACAACATGCTTGAGAGAGATAATCAAGTTTGAACAGCCTAAGTTTTAAAAGAAGTCACAGGCAGCTTGTCAAATCGTAACAGACTGACAAGAGAAGCAGAAAACCAAAGGCCCTCCAGCAGACACAGAACTTTGTCTCATTTAAGAAATGCCAATTCAGTTACGACTGAGTCAGGAATTGAGCTACCACTTCTATCTTTTCCAAAATTCGCCTCTTACAACGTAACATTCACTGACCTCCCCAGAAATTTCACTGAGAAACAGCCTTTAAAAAATAGCACTGGGGACCCGCACTCACTTATAGTACATCACAGAGCTTTCCCCGGTGTTGAGGTTCAGGTAGCCGTAATACGGATCTCCATATTGTAGCTGGGATCCGATAAATGGCAATCCGTCGTCGTCCAACTTCTGCAGGATCCGCGGGTCACCAGGTTTGACTCCAAACACCAGACTATCATCTCCTTGTTTAATTTTTTCAGAGAGATCTATGAACTCAGACTTGTAGACACTTCCATGGGCAAAGCCTCGTTCCCAGGAGGCCTTATTCACGATCTACGAGGTCAAAGAATCCTTAATTTAAGAGACTGAGGCCAAATGGGGATTTTGGTTTAGGATAACTGGCATTCTATTTTAAAAACTCCAGATTTTCAGGGCACCTGGGTGGCTCAGTTGGTTGAGCGACTGCCTTCGGCTCAGGTCATGATCCCGGAGTCCCGGGATTGAGTCCCATATCGGGCTCCCGGCTCTGCGGGAAGTCTGCTTCTCCCTCTTACCTTCTCCCCTCTCATTCTCAATCTCTCTCTCTCTAATAAATAAATCTTTAAAAAAAAAAAACACAACAAAACTCCAGATTTTCAGAAGCGCCTACGTGGCTCAGTCAGTTAAGCATCTGCCTTCAGCTCAGGTCTTGATCTTGGGGTCCTGGGATCGAGCACCAGGTCGGGCTTACTGCTCAGTGGGGAGCCTGCTTCTCCCTTTCCCACTCCCTCTGCTTGTGTTCCCTCTCTCTCAAATAAATAAAATCTTTTTTTTTTTTTTTGGAGATTTTATTTATTTGACAGAGAGACACAGCGAGAGAGGGAACAAAAGCAGGGGGGAGTAGAATAGAGAGAAGCAGGCTTCAGCCCAATGCAGGGTTCGATCCCAGGACCCTAGGATCACGACCCAAGCTGAAGGCCGATGCTTAACGACTGAGACACCCAGGTGCCCCTCAAATAAATAAAATCTTAAACAAAACAAAACACGGGCACCTGGGTGGCTCAGTTGGTTAAGTGACTGCCTTCTGCTCAGGTTATGATCTTGGAGTTCCGGGATCAAGTCCCGCATCGGGCTCCCAGCTCCATGGGGAGTCTGCTTCTCCCTCTGACCTTCTCCCCTTTCATGTTCTCTCTCACTCTCTCGCTCAAATAAATAAATAAAATCTTAAAAAAAAAATTAAACAAACAAAACACTCCACATTTTCCCAAGCCACCGACACTATTATAAGTACTACCACTTATAAGTAGCTCAAAACCTAATCATGCGTAAATATAAAAGGTAGCTATACCCACGACTACATTCATTCAACATCTTCTTACACTATGCACTCAAATATGCACCATACATGCATATCTGAATATTTAGTGAATTGTGCCACTTTCATGGAGACTAGTAATTAATCATTTAACAGAACACTCACACGCCAGGATGTAGAAACACAATAAACAAAGTTAAAAAGTGGGGTGCCAGGGTGGCTCAGTGCATTAAAGCCTCTGCCTTCAGCTCAGGTCATGATCTCAGGGTCCTGGGATCGAGCCCCGCATCGGGCTCTCTGCTCAGCAGGGAGCCTGCTTCCCCCTCTCTCTGCCTGCCTCTCTGCCTACTTGTGATTTCTCTCTCTCTTTCAAATAAATAAATAAAATCTTTAAAACAACAACAACAAAAACAAAGTTAAAAAGTAAAAAGAATGGAACATCTCCCGGTAGAACTTACCATGGCATCTTCCATATCGTAGCCAGTGTAAGAAATCACAGCAACGATGGCGTTTGTTCCAATTGGATAATTATCCATGTCATAATAATCATACATATACGGTCTCACTAAAGGGCTTTGTGGAGTCTGAAGACGATACAGTTTATTATCTGATCGAGCCTGGTAAGTGAGAAGTGGAAAGCCCATGGTTTGCTTCCCTACAAAGGGGGGAAAAAAACTTTAGCATCTCTTTTTCCCCCGATTATAAAGATCATATATAAAATTGGAGGGCGCCTCAGTGACTCAGTCAGTTAAGCATCTGCCTTCGGCTCAGGTCATGATCTTGGAGTCCTGGGATCAAGCCCTGCATCAGACTCCCTGCTCAGTGGGGAGTGTGCTTCTTTCTCTGCCCCTCACTCCACTTTTGTGCTGTCTCACTCTCTCTCTCAAACAAGTAAAAATATTTTTAAAAAATAAAATAAAATAGAAAACAATAAAACATTCATCATAGGGGAATGAATAATCGACCATGGCAGTTCTGCTCACTGCAGACTAATACACAGCACAAAAATGAAGCAGAACCACACGTATCTACGTAATCAGACCGTGAAGACAATGCTAAGTGGGAAAAAGCACAGAATGATATTTAATATTATATGATTTATGTATATTTTTGTAACACATCCCAGATAATCCCATACCTATACACACGTATAATGTAAGAAAAACATAAAAAGGGAAAATAAAGGATATATATAAACTATAGGGTATTACTAGTGGAGAAAGAGAATAGGTGAAAAGAGAACAGTAACTATTATCTGATTACTTTCTTACACAGAACAAAATGTCAATATTTGTTAATTCTGGGTGTGGGATACACAGGGTAGGGAAGTAAGACTGCTTTCCGCTACTTTACATTATAGAGAATCAATCTGAAACAAAACGATTTTTTTTTTTTTAAAGATTTTATTTGTTTATTTATTTGAGATAGAGACAGTAAGAGAGAGCATGAGAGGGGAGAAGGTCAGAGGGAGACGCAGACTCCCCGTGGAGCTGGGAGTCCGATGTGGGACTCGATCCCAGGACTCTGGGATCATGACCTGAGCTGAAGGCAGTTGTTTAACCAACTGAGCCACCCAGGCGCCCCCAAAACGATTTTTAAGACTAAATACATATATGCATATAGACATAGTGGAATTTTAAAATACAGAAAAGGAGACTTCTATATATATATAGAAAAAATATATATTTACACATATCTATATATAAAGTACAGAAAAGGCTACTCCTACAAGACCACCCTCTACACATAAGATCCAGAACGATACAAAACAAAAAACACCACATGGGCGCACGCGCGCGCACACACACATACAATCTGAAAGCACTGGAGAGTAACCAGAAGCAGTGAGGAACTGGAGAAGAATTTACACTTGGACGAAAGAAACAGAACAGAATAGTTCACTCTACTACGTTTTTCAGGTTTTAATGTTTTTGTTTTGGCCTGATGGCCCAGTCACTATAGTGGGTATAACCTAGATAGAAACTTACAGTTTTACTGGCTTGAAGAGCCAAGGAACAGAGTTCAGAATACAATAGCAACTGGAAAGTAAGGGGGAAATTTTAGAAATTTATGGGAGAACCATAAAGGGAGGGGCTTAAATTCTACGTATAAACTGAGTCCAGATCTCGGTGGACTGAGCACGCATGCATGGGACAGATCCAAGCTGCCCACATCTCTTGTGGCTGCTTGGCCTGAGCCTGGGTGGCTTAGGTCATGATCCCAGGGTCCTGAGATCGAGCCTCACGTCAGGCTCACTGCAGCAGGGAGTCTGCTTCTCCCTCTCCCTAATAAATACATAAATAAATCTAAAAAAAAAAAAAAAAAGATGTTGTAATTAGCAGACAACGGTTTTTATTAAAGACCCATTATAACTATGCTCCAAAACAAAGGAAAATGTGTTCACAAAGAAGACAACAATCTCCGAGAAAACAGAAACTAAACAAATGGAAACAAAGGGCTAAAAAATAAAATATCTGAAGAATAAAAAGTCAGTGAGGATAACGATAGATCAATAGAAATGATCCAGTCTGGAGGCACCTAGGTGCCTCAGTTGGTTAGGCGTCTATCTTTGGCTCAGGTCATGATCTCAGGTTCCTGGGATGGAGCCCCACGTAGGGATCCTTGCTCAGCAGGAAGTCTACTTCTCCCTCTCCCTCTGCTTGCTGTTCCCCCTGCTTGTGCTCACGCTCTCTCTCTCTCTGTCAAATACATAAATAAATCTTTAAAAAAAATCCAGTCTGAAGAGAAAGAAAAAAAAAAAAGATAGAAAAAAGAAAAAGAAGAACAGAAACCCCAGGGCTTACAGGGCAATATCAAAAGATTTAACATAGCTGATGCATACTGAAATTTCAGAGGAGGAATGAGAGAATAGGGCAGAAGCAGGGTTTCTAGAAATAATGGCAGAAAACTACAAATTTGATGAAAACTTTAAAAACAGATCTTAGAAGACCAGTAAACCTCAAGCACAAAGGCCATCAGATCTAGGCACATCACAATCAGCTACAAAAGAGATATGAAGAGAAAATCTTACAGACAGGAGAAAATAACACATTATATACAAGCAAACGATGACACATATAACCAGACTTCTGACACAAATGACAAAAGACCAAGAAGGGACCCATTAATATCTCGTAAGTGCTGAAAAACTGTTAACTGTCCAATCAGAATTGTAAATTCAGTTCTAGGTGAAGATCAAATAGAGACATTTTCGGAGGAATAAAAACCAAAAGGATTTGTAGCCAGCAACCTAAACTATAAAAAAAGCGCTAAAGGAAGGTTTTCAGGCTCAAGAGATACGACACTCAGCGGAAACCGGAATCATAGGCGGGCGGGCAGGGTACTGGCAGTGGTGAGATGTGGGTGACGACAACAGCTTCAAATCACAAGATCTCGGACAAATCCAAATTGACAAACATTCCACAGAATAAATGACCTTTCTGCTCAAAAAGGTCAGTGTCAAAGATGACAAAGGCTAAGGATCTATCTAATTAAAAAGACTAAAGAGACTCGACAACTAAGTGCAACATGTGAACCCGGACTAGGTGCTACACAGAAAAAAATTTGCCATAAACCATATTTTTGGGACGATCAGTTAAAATCTGAGTAAGGACTATAAAGCAGTATAATGACATCAATGTTAAACTACCCGATGTTAATACTTGCCCTTGTAATATACCAGGGAACATCCTTCCTGTTAGGAAATACACAACGAAACACTTTGGGGTGAAGGGGCATCGTGTCTGCAACTTCATCTCCAAATGGAAAACGGTTCACGTGGGACAAAACGTTCACAGAATCCACGTTAAAGGGCTTACGGGAGTTCTTTGTGCCACCCTGGCAACATTTCTCTGAGTTTGAAATTATTTCACCATGAAAAAGTTACAAGCGCCTTTCTTGCGTGAATACCACCCTGCTCCCCTCCGCCTTACCCATCTGGCACTGGTACATGTTCCGGGGACTCTGGTTGTGATCGGAGAAAGGGATGAAGTTGGCGATCACGCTCAGCAGGCTGTGAGGGAAGAGCTCCTGGTGAGTGGTAACTCCAGCCGAAACCTCATCCTCGAAGATGGCAATGTTCATGAAGATCTGGAAAAGCGGAAGGACAAGGAAGCTCCAGGCACAGAGTAACTGACTGCTAACACGTTATACTCTTCCTATCGCTCAGAGTTTAGGACTCGAAGACTGGAGCGAAAACCTTCCCCTCTCAGCATCATGAACACTGATGGGATCCACTCGGAAGCACAGGGAAGCTTCGAGTCAGAAATACTGCTTGCCTGACGCATTTCATCCTAAACCCACCCTAGTCCAACCATACAGGACAGGAAGAAAGACATTCTGAAGTAGCACGAAGCCCACAGTTTTGCAGCTAGGAAGATGTAGGCAAATACTGTAAGTCTGGTGGAATGTTCTCACCTCACCCCCTGAGGCAGAGCCAGGTGCAAAGGAGCTGGGCAGGAAGGGAAGGCAGGTGATGTGACCGCCAATCCACTCTCTCGATGTGTGAGAGGTCACAGAGGAGGCAGAAAGTACGCTTTGATTTTCTTTCAAAATGCCCAATTGTTACTAAATAATGACAACACTATAAAAAGGTGGGTTTTTTGTTTTTGTTTTGAGAGAGCACACAAGCAGGGGGAGGGGCAGAGTGAGAGAGGGAGAGAGAATCTGAAGCAGACTTCCCGTTGAACGTGGAAGCCTGACTCGGGGCTCCATCCCACGACCCTGAGATCACGACCTGAACCGAAATTAAGAGTGGAACTTAGCCACCTAAGCGCCCTGATAACACTTTTAAAAAACAGCGGTTAGGGGTGCCTGGGTGGCTCTGCATTTGGCTCAGGTCACGATCCCAGGGTCCCTGGGATCGAGCCCCACATCGGGCTCCCTGCTCAGTGGAGAGCCTGCTTCTCCCTCTCCCTCTGCGGCTCCCCATGCCTGTGTTTTCTCCCTGTCTATCAAATAAATAAATGAAATCTTTATTAAAAAAATTTAAAAAACAACAAAAAACCCCAGCGGTCGTTAAGTCCCCCAAAGTTGTACAGCACACGAGCACACATAGGCACCAATCACAATGCTCTACGTACCTGCTCCATAGTTCCAATTAGTTCTGCTTTGCCTAATTCCAAGTTCTGCACAGGACGCACCAGTCTACAAGGAGTGGTAAACAGGAACAATCCTGGGTACAGACTTGGTTTTCCTGTCATGGGGATAAGGGCCACTTCCATCCAGGGAGGAATTCTTTTTTCTCTCGACACCTGTTTTCAACAAAAAAGAGAGTTCAATTAAGGAGCGATGTGTTTTACATCTATCCCCTGCCACCCGGGGCGTGGGCAGAATGGGAAAGGAGGTCAAATATAAAAAGCAGTATCAGGAAATTAGTTATGCCAGTAACAACCTAGTGCCCTGCCAGTCTCACCTCACAGAATGCCTCTCATCCAGGATCCAGAGCAGGCAAGAGCCCTCCCTTCTGGGGGGCTCGGCCCTACTTTGCGGCAACTGGTAATGGGGAAGACTGGGGCAAAGGTAAACCAAGAAGGTGCATGTGAACACACTAAGTGAAAGTTTGTCCTCTGATGTCTAGAATGTAGTCCGTTACTGGTTTTATTTTAAACTGTATTCAATAGGGGTACCTGGGTGGCTCAGTCGTTAAGCATCTGCCTTTGGCTCAGGACGTGATGCCAGGGTCCTGGGATCGGGGCCCGCATCAGGCTCCCTGTTCAGTGGGAAGCTGCTTCTCCATCTCCCACTCACCCTGCTTGTGTTCCCTCTCTCACTGTGTCTCTCTCTGTCAAATAAATAAAATCTTTAACAACAAAAAACAGGGGCACCTGGGTGGCTCAGTGGGTTAAAGTCTCTGCCTTTGGCTCAGGTCATGATCTCAGGGTCCTGGGATCAAGCCCCACATGGGGCTCTCTGCTCAGCAGCGAGCCTGCTTCCCCCGCCCCCCCCGCCTGCCTCTCTGCCTACTTGTGATCTCTGTCAAATAAACAAATAAAATCTTAAAAAAAAAAAAACAAAAAAAAAACAAGGAAAAAAGGGACACACACACACACACAAATGTGCTGAAAAAGAAATGACAACAGGAAAAAAACCACTGAAACTAAATTTTAAAATCATGGGTATAATCTGCATACCTCTAAGAAATCAAGATGAAATGGATAAAATGCAGTTTACCAAAATAGACCTCAAGAAAGGTAGAAAAGCCTTTTAAGAGATGATCAATTCCCATATTAGGAATTAGGAATATTATTCCCATTATTTAAACTACCCCTAAAGAAAGCTCTAGAGCCAGATGGTTTCAGAGAGGAATTCTACCAGACTTAGACCCAGATAAGCCCATGCTCCACAAACTGTTCCAGGGCACTGAAAACAAAGGAAAACTTTCTAATTCTTTTTATAAAGATAAAAAATCTTTTATAAAGATACTCGTGCCGATTAAGAAACAAATCCACCAAGACCAAGTGAGATATATTCCAGGAATTTAAGATTCATTATTCATCACTATGATTACAGAATGATGATTATCAGGGAATAACTTAATATAATACACTCAGTACACATCTAAGGGAAAATATTACAGATTTGTCCCCAAACATACTCAAGAATGAAACACGGAATTACTGGACGATCCAGCAGTTCCAATTGTAGGCAGACACCCAAAAGTACTGAAAGCAGGGCTTCGAAAAGGTACTCGTACACCCAGGTTCCTAGCAGCAGTATTCATGATAGCCAAACGGTGGAAGCAACCCAAGCGTCCACCAGTGAATGAACGGCTAAACAAAATGTGGTGGTATATGCAACGGGGTACTCTTCGGTCTTAAAGAGGAATGCAATTCTGACCCATGCAACGACATGGAAAATATTACGCCACGTGAAATGAGCCAGACACAAAGGGACAAATACTGTACGATTCCACTGACATGAGGTACCTAGCAATGTCAAAGTTCATGAAGAAAAGCGGAATAGTGGTCACCAGGAATTAGGGAAGGGGGAAATGGGGCGCTCCTGTGGAATGAGCACAGAGGTTCAGTCTGAGACGATGAAAAACTTCAGCAGGTGGGCAGGGCGATGGCTGCACAACACTATGAATGTGCTTAATGGCACTGAACTTAAAATGGTTATGATGGTAAGTTTTGCTATGTAAATGTATAAACAAAACCAAAGGACAGGGACTTCTGGAGAAGGTGGAAATGCATCCAATTTGAGCATCAAAATAAGCAACAGCAATGGAATACTCATGAAATGAAATGAAATTTCATGAAATGAAACAAGCATCTCATAAATCTATGCTGATGTGAATCAATAAACAAATGCAGAAGGGAAAACTCTACCTTAGGGAACAGCAACTCGTAAACGCAGAAGGGACGACGGAGTTAGAAAACCATTTGGCAGCCATCACAGTAATAAACCCAGCAAAGAATCATCAATGGAATAGTAGTAACTCTGCAAAGAAGTCACCAACTCGTGGGGGCAAACCTGATGAGGGAAAGGGCTTTCGCGTAGCTTCCAAATGTCTCTCCACAAATTACTAATTACACAGAAAACTGGTAACAGCACAGCAGGTCGACCTAGAGAATACGAGCTGTGAGAGACCATAATGAGCACGGGCAGCTGTGGGACAGGCCAGCATCATGTGCCTCTTGAGAGGACGTCCTGAATCTCATCACCAGAAAGCTCCGCGCCTACATAAATTAAAGAATATATGACAACCTGCCTGTAGTTGTTTTTTTTTTTAAAGTCAAGACCTGGAAGGCTGAGGGACTGTTCCAGATTAAAGGAGACTAAAGCAACATGATAACCACATGTAATACACGATACAGGCCTGGGTCCCAGCCCAGGATGGCGAAAACAACGCCAGGAAGGACCTGACGGGGACGACTGGCATCCTCGGAGTTTCAGCCGTGCGTTCCGCCGCCCTGACCTTCCCTGACGTTAAAAAGCAGACTGTGGTTACTGAGGAGAGAAACTCCTTGTTCTCAGGAAGAATGCTCTGCAGTCTCTGTGGAAAAGGGGTCGTACCTGTCTACCACCCTCAAACGGTTCAGAGGAAAAAACTACGTACCTGTTTATAAAGAGCATACGAATGGATGAAGCGTGTGGAGCGAAACGTAACAATTGGTGGATCCGGGGAATGGGTACACGGGAGCTCCTCGTGCTGTTCAAACACCTTTATGTTTACAATTATGTCAAAGTAAACCGATGTAAAACTCAAAAACCAAAACTGAACCAAATAGACCAGAGCACGAACTACAATTCATCCTGATGCCAAAGAAGAATTCTTCAATGTCCGTCATCTCGTAGCGACACTCTTGTTAGGAAAATTCCAAGTAAGTTAGTTAAAGGATGTCATTCTACTTGACTTTTTAAAAATACACTTTCAAGATCCAGAAGCTTCCCTGTAATATTACTTGAAATATAAAGAAACTATTTTGAGGCCCTAGTATTTACAAAACAAAAAAGTTAAAATTTGTTAGAGTAGGCCCTCAAGGAAACTACCAAAAAAAAAATCCTTTCAGGTCAAAGTATCTGTCACTGACCCCAACCTATGAGGCCAGCGCAAGACAAGACTCTGCCACTACAGGGGACGTATGGACATTTTTGTATCTTCGTTTTTTTAAAGACTTTATTTATTTATTTGACAGAGAGAGAGAGCACAAGAAGGGGGAGTGCCAGGCAGAGGCAGAGGAGGAAGCAGGCTCCCCACTGAGCAAGGAGCCCGACGAGGGGATCAGTCCCCAGGCCCCTGGGATCAGGACCAGAGCCAAAGGCAGACACTTAACCGACTGAGCCACCCAGGTGCCCCCAAGCACTTTAGGAATTAGCTTCTGACCTCCAAACCCCCTGCCCACTGTAGACAGTCGTGGGGCTACCTCAACAATGAGAAAAGCACTGACAATCAAGATGAAGGCATAGAACAATTCACAAAGATGTAAGATCACCTTAAAATGTCGGAGGGAATCTGCAATGCTAGGAGCAAGTTCCTTATCCACCCAGCCAACCACGACGCCGTCCAGCAGGACGGGGTAGCACTCGCTGTAAGGTCGGTGTGGAGCTCCGTCGACCGGAGTGACCCCTGGTGAAACAAACACACAATGCTCAGGTCGGAATGCTTTTTCCCTACAGCCAGAATTCCCTCTAGATGGGCTCAGCAACCGCTTTGTCATTTTAGACAGCTGGTTATCTTGTCTCTAAACCACATTTCTTTATTGCTTGAGTGTTTCTAAGTCATTGCAGCAAGGACACTCGAGCGACTAGCGACTCTGGGGGGAGAGCAGCTGGGGGGCAATCAGGTGTAAGAGAGGCTGTCCACTGTACACCTTCTATATTTTGATCTGAACCAGGTAAATAGATGAACTTTTCCCCCAAAACCCAACTACATGTGATCCTCATTATTTGTGGATTCCACACCTGTGAATTTGCCTACTTGCTAAAATGTATTGGTTTTTGTGGTCATTAAGCCAAAGCAGAGAGAGCAGCTTGAAGGTCCCTGGGAACAAACACTATGTCTCTGATGACATCGGGGTACAGACTAGATTCCTCCTTTTCAACTGTCTTCCTGCAAAATGACACAGTTTCCTACTTACTTAGAGATGCAGTACTCACAGATGCACGGAGAGTGACCCCAAATGTCATTTCTGATATTACATGCTGAATGCTGCTTTATTTAAAATGCTTTGACATCTTTTTTTGGTGGCGGAGCGAGGGCGTGTGTGTGTGTGTGTGTGTGTGTGTGTGTGTGTAAGAACAGAACCGCAACATTTAATTTCTCCTTCACTCATTCTCAAAAAAAAAAAAAAAAAAAAAGCGCACCTGACTTATAGAAAAGCCAAGAGACCAGCCCAACTCCTGCACAGAAGAGGAAACAGAATTCTTGCAGGAATTCTCTGCTCAGCCTCCAGAGAAGCAAACCTCAATAGTCTGCACCTGTTAAAACCCACCCGCCCAAAAAAGACGGCTGCCGGCCGCACCCCACATACCCAAGCTGCACAGCAAAGCGGGAACGGACGCCGTGTACGCAAACTGTGTGACAACCTCGCACACAGCAGTCAAGTGGTTCATGAGGCCACAGGGCTCCCCGTCTGGGGTGTGCACGGGGCACAGGAAGCCCCAGGACTCCGGCAGCAGCCTGCGTACCGTGGTGGTCCTCATCTTGGCAAAATCGGCCCCTCTGTGCACACAGCGGAAATGGGAGAGATAGCGTATGAAGTTCAGCTTATCGGCCACAACACAAAGGCCAGAATCTTGCAGGAAGCCAAGACCTTCATAAAACAAAAATCATTCAGAAACAGGCTCCGCTTAAAAACACAAGTCTCTTTTGATTTAGTGCTCTGAGGACAAGTACCTCAGGGCACACTATAAACCGCAGAGTTATTACAAAGTTTATTAGCTCTGATGAGTGGGAAGAGTTTACAAAACTGGTAGTAAAAAGGCAGTAAGACCCCCCAGACTTCCCAAATTGTATTAGTCCCCCTGCTTCCCTCACACCTCTACTACTACCTCTTTAGTGGGAAACATTAAATGAGTATGAAATAGCAAGTAACTGAGCGGGGGGTTCATCAGAGAGGCTGGGAGAATATGTAATTATTATTATTTTTTAAAGATTTTATTTATTTATTTGACAGAGAGAGAGAAATCACAAGTAGGCAGAGAGGCAGACAGAGAGAGAAGGAAGCAGGCTCCCCGCTGAGCAGAGAGCCCGATGCGGGGTTCGATCCTAGGACCCTGAGATCATGACCTGAGCCGAAGGCAGAGGCTTTAACCCACTGAGCCACCCCGGCGCCCCATGTAATTGTTATTTTTAACAACAATCTGCATTAGTACCACCTGTTTGGAAAAAAAAAAAGAAACAACAGCAGATTTCTGGGCCCTCAATGACTATGTAAGTTTTTCAGGCCTTTCTAAAGCACTTGGTTTAGGGACAAGGCACAACCCTCCCAGACTATCTGCCCCGATGACCGCTCCTCACAGATCTACACGGCCTTTAGTATTCTGGAAAGAGCCACAGAAATGCATGTGACAATAAGAAGCAGATTTACGCTCCACCGATGCCTTGTCTCAAGTCCTTCAGACCGATACATACTTGTCAAATTTACAACATGAAATCGGTCTTTACTGAGAGGGACCAAGAGAACCCTCACTTTCAAAGAGAACCCTCTCTCAGCAGTATATAAATCTACACTGAGCAAATGCAATGTAATTAAAATGAAGTCAATCGATTTAATTTTACCTGTTTTAGAACGCAGATTCCCAGTAGCAAGAAGATACTCAAATGGCTTTGTAAGGTCTGTTCCCAGATTAAAAATCTTCATCAAATTTTCAGTGTTTATGGACACATTCGTCTTCTGAGCCCTCTTGTCTACAGCTATTTTAATAGACACTAACCAAGATTCCATTTTTTCCTGAAATAAAATTTAAGCCATTACATTCAAATTATTCACATTTCGTATTACCCCCACGTAATCTGTACATCCACAACAAAGGCCCACTAATTTATACATTTGACATGGAAAACGTCTGGCCTATAAGCCTGAAAACCAGCCTTTCAATGCACTATTATAGGTCTGGCATTCTTTTTTTTTTTTTTTTAAATTTTTATTTATTTATTTGAGAATGAGAGAGAGAGAGAGAGCGTGCACGCAGGCATGAGGGGGAAGGGTCAGAGGGAGAAGCAGACTCCCCAGTGAGCAGGGGGTCCTATCCTGGGATCATGACCTGAGCCGAAGACAGTCGCTTAACCAACTGAGCCACCCACGTGCCCCGGTCCGGCAGTCTTGAGACAGAAGCTATAAATGCCTGTAGATCAGTTTCTCCACCTTGGCACTACTGACATTTTGGCTGGACACTTCTTCATGGTGAGGGGCCGAGCATGTGTGTAGGATTGCCAGGTGTCCTTGGCCCTGACCCATTGGATGCCTGTAGTACCCCACGAGTCGTGACAACCAAAACTGTTTCCAGGCACCATAAAATGTCCCTGGAGTGGGGCAAAACTACTCCCAGTCAACACTATCGACACTAGTGGTTTGCTCTGGCTTTAGAAAGGGTTTTTATTAAAATGCGGGTTAAGGCCTCTGCCTTTAGTTCGGGTCGTGATTTCGGGGTCCTGGGATCGAGCCCCGCATTGGGCTCTCTGCTTGGCAGGGAGCCTGCTTCCTCCTCTCTCTCTGCCTGCCTCTCTCTCTCTCTCTGTCAAATAAATAAAATCTTAAAAAAATGCTCTTATTGAGCCATCAGAACAGCTTCAACAGGCAGAAAGAGGCAACAAAAACAAAGCTTTGAGACCAAGCAGCAGACTGTTGTCCTACCAATAAAAACAAACAAGAGGAGGTCAAAGTCTCCAAATGACCCCCAGCATCCAAGATGGTTGACAAACTAGTAGGAAAGACTGACTCTTCTCCTAGAAATCTGAAACACAATGGAAAATAAGACAGAAGAGACAGAAGAGGACAGAAAGTCCCACAAGTGAGGATCAGAGATTCGGGCAGCAGCTCTGTAACCCGAGACAGGAGACTGGGGGAATGAGGCGCTAACCTCGCTCCCTAGTCACACGTCTGCCTCCGGTCACTTTGTTGTTAACTTGCTAAGGGGAGCAAGCAGCATTTCTTGGGCACGTACTGTATGCTGGCCCCTGGCATATTTACTTAAGCCTCACAACAAATTTTTCCTCAAGAAGCAGTGTGTTACAGGACCACTTGGGCCAAACGTATTTCAGTATTAAGAATTTTCGGGCGCCTGGGTGGCTCAGTTGGTTGAGCGACTGCCCTGGGCTCAGGTCATGGTCCCAGAGTCCTGGGATCGAGTCCCACATCGGGCTCCCAGCTCCACGGGGAGTCTGCTTTTCCCTCTGACCTTCTCCCCTCTCATGCTTTCTCTCTCACTGTCTCTATCTCAAATAAATAAATAAAATCTTTAAAAAAGAAAAAAAAAAAGAATTTTCCAGGGGCGCCTGGGTGGCTCAGTGGGTTAAAGTCTCTGCCTTCAGCTCAGGCAGGTCATGTTCTCAGGGTCCTGGGATCAAGCCCCACATCAGGCTCTCTGCTCAGCGGGGAGCCTGCTTCTCCCTCTCTCTCTGCCTGCCTCTCTGCCTACTTGTAATCTCTCTCTCTCTCTCTGTCAAGTAAGTAAATAAAATCTTTGAAAAAAAAAAAAGTACGAAAATCTCAGACGTTAGGCCAGTGACACGGGGTAATCAACGTTACAACCAAGATTTGCTGTTGTCTTCACTTAGACGCTAAGAAACATGAAGGACATTTCTGAATTTGGTATAAACTAAGATCTTTGATCAAGTCCCTTACTGCTCAGCGAACACACAAACAGAAAAGGCAGACTATGTAAAACGCCCAAACTACAAATCATAACCCCGCAGGAAACAATACTGCCGGAAACTGCAATACCATCCCACGAGAGGGGCAGCTGGCTGGGGTGAGAGCGGCGGGCGCTTACCTTCAGAAACATGAGAAAGAGCTGACCGGGCGTCAGGACTTCCTGATTCACTAAACTATCAGGATTGTCCTCCATGCACTCTCCTTTGGCTAAGGCAAAGAGCTTCCGGGTCATGAGACAAAGCATATAAAACTTTTCCGTATTGGATTTCAAGTGGATACAGACGCACTGGCTGTCAAAAGAGAAAGCAAAGCTTAAAACAATTTTGCTGCTACTAGTACTTGATATCTACTGACCAAGGGGCCCGATTCCTCTTTACCTGGAAGTGCTTACTCATTTTCAAAAAATTGCTTTTCATTTTCACTGGCACCACGAGCAAGAGAACAGCATATGGTCACAAGGTCCAGAGCTGTGCTGGACAAGAAGGCGTGACAAGCACCATGTGGCCTTTTACATTTAAATTAATTAGAATTACTACATAAACTTAAGAATTCAGTTTCTCAGTTGCACTGGCCATTCAAAGGCTTAAGATGGGAGTTGTGGCTACATATCGGATGGTGCTAAGAACTAGACAGTGGTTAACAGAACCCGGAGTCCTTGCCTTGGGGAAAGAAAGGCATGTCCTGCCTACAACTTTCAAATGTTGCAGAAAGAAACATGTTTACGAGCAGAGAAATTACAAAACCAAATGTAGTAAAAATTATGCTGAGCATCCCTGATGATAAATGATAAAAAATGATACCGACTAGTGAATGAAGTGTCCACCATACTATTTTTGCAGCAATCCCTGAAGTCCGAAGTTGTTTCCAAATAAAAGTGTAAAAGTAGAATAAAATAAAATGAAACTACCATGAAAAGAAAAGGCGACAATGGCCAGAGAAACACAGGGCTAGCCTCTACTTTCTTAGACCAGTATCCTGCCCCCAGGTCCGTTCCGAGCCCCAGATGACTCACCAGCCCTAACTACAATCAATCCAAAGAACCGCTGACACTGTCCGCCCCACAAAACACGGTTTAAGCAGAAGCGTACGTACTTAAACAGAAACTCTGCCGCTTGCTCATTTGGACACCAGTCGGGAAGACTGAGCTTTACTCTGAAGCGTTCGCCTAGATAGTTAAGGACCTGCTTTTGTGTGGAACAACCCTCTTCCATGACGATCCTTAACATCTGAGAAATGGAGTTCCTAAAGAAAGAGTCCTCCTCTTTGCCTTTGATGAGCTCCTGAAAAATCTGATAATCGGAGAAGCTGACGAGCGCCTAGAACCAAAAAAAAGAAAAAAAAAGGTTTTCTTTTTAATGGCTCGTAATAACTAAGCCTTTTTTACCCGTTAGGTAACGAATCTCTATTTCTCTAATACCCAAGAAAAATTAGCACTCCACTATTGGTGAATCGAAAGGAACTCTCCAAGATAAGATTTTAAGTTTGTTTCAGCGTTAACCAAAGATCGCTATGACATTCTACAACAGTGACGCAAAAGAACAAATGACTAGACATTTTGACTTGCTGAGATGCTGTTATTCTAGATACAGGAGGTATGGCTATTATTAGAGGCTGTATGATAAGACAGCAAGATGGCCCTAGTGAGCCTCGCCTTATGGTATTCACAGCCCTATATAGCCTCCTCCCACACTAAATCAGCACTGGCCCGTGTGACCAAAACAATACGATGGAAGAGTGGATGTGTGACTCTTAAGGACAGGTCATAGAAGGGGCTACAGGTGCAGCCTTGCTCTCTTGGCTAGCCCTCTTGGGGAAGACAGCCACCCCAAAGAGCCTGTGCAAAGGCCCACGCCGATGAACTGGGACTTCCCCCCAACAGCCCGCAATGACAGGCCAGCTATGAGCGACTACCCTGGAAATGGACCCTCCGACCCTGGTCAGCCCTTCTAAATGACCACAGCCCCTACCGAAATCTCACTGCAACCTCCTGAAACCTTTGAGGCAGACGTGCCCCTAGTCCGAGCCACTTCCAAACTCCCAGCCACAGAAATAGTTAAGAGGGAAATGTTTACTGATGGTTTAAGCTACCGGACTTTGGTATGTTATGGCACAGTGCACAGCTGGAACAGCATGAACTCTGCTAAGGACACTTTATCCATCCATTCTGCATAGAACATGACCCCCAATGAAACTCTTCATAGCAGAAGAAATATATTCATGAAGTCACACCTTAAGTGCAAATCCCAGAGGAAGAAAAAACAGTTCTTTCCGATAAATAAAGTTCAACATAACCGTGCCATTTTCCAAGTAGTGAAGATTCATATTGACTGCAGAATGTTCCTCCCTCACACAGTGCATTGAGACGCCTGTTGAAACAAAGCAAGAAGTCAAAAACTCAGTAATACTGTAACTGCTTCCACAATTGTTTTTTTTTTTCCTGAATTATTTTTACCCCTTAAAAATAGAGCCAAATCACCAAGATTAGCCAAGACTGGCAACTAGAAATGTCTCCAGGCTTTGGTGAACGTCCCCTGGGGTGCAAAACCTCCCTGAGTTGAAAACCTCTTAGTAACTGAAGCTACAGAAATTTAATCCAACTTCAAAGTTTCCTTCCAGAGCAGGGTCTTTGTCTTATGACACGTTATATCGACAGCTCCCTGCAGAGCCTGATCGTACAGCACTTTATATATCTGGTACCCTGTGGAATCCAGTCAAGAGGTCATGGCTTGATCCAACAGTTCAAATGGAGAAAAGCAGGATTTTAGATTTTAAGTTTGTTTCAGGGTTAAAGATCGCTAAGACTTCTGCATCAGTGATGCAAAAGGAAAAATGACCAGACATTTTGACTTGCTGAGAGGCTATCGTTCTAGATCCAGTACATATGGCTATCATTAGAGGCTGACTGTTAGCTCAATTATTAGAATAAATTATTTAACTGCAGGGCTGCCCAAGAATGTAGAATGCTGTCTTATGAAGCCAGGCCTAGTCTCAGAAAGTGCTCAGAGTCCAGGTGGCTGTCTGCCAGGGACCCCCAAGAGGAATGCTGTGGTAGCCTGCACCAGGAGACTTCTGGGGCCCATACCTACCTCTGGTTAAGTCAGGCCAACCTCTATGCTCGTAAGTAATACCATAAATACATGTGCTCTTCCAATGTGAAAAGAATGACACATAATAGAAAGGAGGGTTTTTCATTATAAATTCTTAGCACAGAAATGCTTACTAGAAAAACAAACAAAACTTTTCTAAAACAACATTCCAAAAGTCACTACAACTTACCATACTGAGTATAGCCGGGCCCTCTGGTTTTCCATTTTGGTCTTACCATTGCAATGGGGAAATTCCTCCGAGGCATAATCAGCATTCGGATGACTTTTTCAATGCCGTTTATTATAAAATAGCCTCCCATTTCCTGTCAAAGAGATGAATTATAATTTGTTAAACCAAGAAAACATTAATTGTAAACATGAAACTACCTGCCAGATATAGTATAAGGTGCAGAAGAGGCACACAGGGGCGAAAGGGTCTACAGATCCTTTGGAAACTGTACGGAAACTGTCAACGTGTGAACTCACAGTCTTCTCAAGTGCATTACAAAGGTCCTAGGACCTGGGAGAAAAATATGGAAGAAAATCAGGGTACTTTCTTCCACTGGACAGGCTTGACCTAACTTGCCCTTTTGTCCCCTAAAATGATTTGTCTTCAAATGATATTTAAAAAACAAAACAAAAACAACAAAAAAAACCCCACCTTACTCTAAAGAGATGAAAACAATTAGCCATTTGCTTCCCGGCAAATAAGGTTTCCCAAATAAGTTAAAAAAAAACTTTGTACAAAAACTCTGCAAACCAGAAATTCAGATCAGCTAAAGAGGAAACGATTTTTCACAGCCCTGGTATCACATTTCTATAATAAAAAGCTACCACCACTGACTGCCTCACTATGAAGCAGGCGTAAGCGTGCCAAGTGCTCTATGTCACCATCCCATTTAATCCTCACGATGACGAGTGGCACAGCTGTCATGCCCCGCACAGGGATGGAATGTGCCCAAAGCCGCCTACGTGGTAAGCGGAAGAGCTGGGTGTCAAACCCAGATCTGACGCCATCACGCTCAGCCCGCCGTGTTACACAGTCGCCCCACTGCGGGCCGAGTCTGTGTTCTGGATCACTTCCGCTCAATAGGGCAAAACCACCTGACGCGGCTGAAAGAGACACCAAAGGGAAGGTAGGGGAAGCATTTAATACGCTCACACGGTCTTACTGCTGGTAAAACAGACATCTCTAAATGTGTATCCTACAGAAAACTCGGGAAAAAAACTGTCAATTCTTCCCGCACAATAATAATGTCTGCTAGCTGTACGGCCACTTTTCACACACTGTCTCTGAGCCTCATTCTGAGCCCAGCACAGGGTGCACACGAGGGAGCCAGCCCCGTTTTACCTCTCCAGAAACTGAAGCAGAGAAGGAAAACCGGACTCCCACTGACGAGTGTCATATCTTCTCGCCCCCACCGCGGGCCTTCTCTAGCATCACCTGGCCTTGCAGCGCGCCGGGCGCGCGCACTTACCTCTGCCTCCTCATGGTGCTCAATGAGGGCTTTGGGGGGGAGGCCGTGTAAGTTGCACAGCTTAGACTTCACCATGATGGGAACATAGCCAAGAAACTGTTTAATGATTCCTCTTGAGATTCCATTCACTGCCCAGCTGATATCAGCCTAGAGGAAAAGGAGAGAGAAAAAATACTTAAGAAAAAGAAACTACGTGAATCTATAAGAACAAGAGAGTAAGGAAGAAGGCCGGAAAGTAAACGATTGTACGCTTTCGATTTAGAAGATGGGAGCTCTTAGACGACCGTACTAAGAAAGCAGAATTCTGGTATACACTGTATCAGGTGTCAGCCTTATTCTCACCAACAATACAGTGTGAGGGTCACGTGCTGTCACTTGTACTCACTGTCAGCTTGCCCCGATAGGTGCTCCTCCGGCCCCGGCATTCGGCTGGATAAATGTTGAGCTCTTTGCAGATGTTCCCTTTTGGAACCATGGGTGGACTGATGACAGCGTCCACAATAGTAAGAGAGATGCGCTCATCTTTGAAAGCGAATTCAAAGGGAGGGATAGCCTGAAATACAATACATACTATTAGCTGCTTGCATTTCTCTAAGGCCCTCTTTCTCTAAGGTTCTTCCAAACCCCACGCCTTCTACAAGCACCGATGCCCATCATGCCAAAGGTGACCTATCTAGGAAGATGGTTAAAGCTACGTCCATTCTACTCGTACCCCCAAGTCCCTGAAACGATAACGTACTACTTCAGTTCGTGACGGTCTACAAGTCAGATTCGTAGCAGGCTCGAGGGTACAACTGTACAGAACAAAGCTGTTCTCTGGACCAAGTGACTGCCTTCTCTGGTCTACTTGGTGTCTGCTTAGTACATGGCAACACAAATGGGACTGCGGCTAACAGGCAAGGATATGGAAACACCCTGCTGATTTAGGACTGGACACTCTAATGCCCTTCTTTGGTATTTGTACATTTCACTCCACGGTAGCTTCATTCTGAAGCCAGAGGCACAGGTGGGGGCCCCAGTGGTCCTTCCTCTGCCATAACAGTTGCTTCTCTGGGGTGCCTGGGTGGCTTATCATTAAGCATCTGCCTTCAGCTCAGGTCATGATCCGGGAGTCCTGGGATCGAGCCCCAAGTCGGGCTCCCTGCTCGGCAGGAGGCCTGTTTCTCCCTCTCCCACTTCCCCCTGCTTGTGTTCCCTCTCTCACTGTGTCTCTCTCTGTCAAATAAATAAACAAAATCTTAAAAACCAAACCAAAACAAAACCAGTTGCTTCTCTGCACCACTCCCTGGGAGCTCTGCTCTTCTGAGAGAAGGGCACAACTGAGCTCTCCTACATCTCAACTATGAACAACCCTCTAGCCTTAGCGTTAGAACAAGAATGCCAAAAATGGAGCCAAGAATATAAAGAAGGTTCTCCTCCTCATGTCAGTTCAGTTGACCTTTTCTTAAAGTCTTTTTTTTTTTAAAGATTTTTTATTTATTTATTTGAGAGACAGAGAAAGTGAGAGAGAGCATGAGAGGAGAGAAGGTTAGAGGAAGAAGCAGACTCCCCGTGGAGCTGGGAGCCCGATGTGGGACTCGATCCCGGAACTCAAGGATCATGACCTGAGCCGAAGGCAGTTACTCAACCAACTGAGCCACCCAGGCGCCCTCAGTTGACCTTTTCTAAATTTTAAAATTTTATCTGAAGTTGGTATTGTTTTAGAATGTAATATTCTATTCTAAAACAAAATTTTTTAATCTGTCCTGTTTAAGAATTAAAATTAAACATTAAATTTTTAAAAGGGAGAAGATTTACTTTTTCAAGCCATAGCTGCACGATCTCTATCTCAATACAAGCTCCTTCCTTGGGATAGTTATGGTCTATAAAGTTGACACGAACACTGAATTAGTGAATACTGAACCACAGTGCTTAGGGGAAATACAAAGTTAGGTTCCTGTGAGTCCCTCATCACACTTCGTCAACTGACTGATACATAACCTTGCTTTAAGGATACTTTATTCAATATATATTGTTGATTCATTAGCACTAAACTCACAGCCGACGGCACTAACTCATGACTGAACAAAGGTTACCTCACATAGATTTCCTCTCACGGGGTACGTCACAGCCTTTCTGCACTTGGAACAGTAAACAGCACTTTACCATTGTGCTTGAGGACCATCTTAAACAGTGAAATCACCAATAAAAAGCACCAGAATGAGAAAAACTGGACAGACTTCGAAAAGGATACTTATTTATAGGATGAGAGCTTGAAACAAGAAAGCAGAGCATCGCCTTCTTGGACCTCAGCTGGGATGATGCCCACTGGGCAATTCAAATTTTCACCATTCTGCACATGGTGAATATTGGCTTGGGGGTTACAAATAAATTTTAGCGAGTAGGCAACTCACAAATACGAATTCCCGAAAAATGAGAATTGACTGTATTCCAAAAAGATGACTGTGACCTATCAATTCGGAATCACAGAATGAAGGAATCCATACCCCTCGCCCCAAGTTGGGCAAAACTCTAAACAAACAAAAATATGACAAAGGCTATTCTTCCCTGGACTTCATGTTAGTCATTTACCTCACTGTGTTTTCTGGAACATTTTCACCTCGTCTTATGGCACAGGCTAAGCTGCAGCATCATTATCTGGGCAGGCTACACTTTCTAGATGCACTTCGATCAAAACAATGTATCCCGACACATCGAATACAGAAGCAGAAATCGGAATCCATCTGTCTTCTATAAGCCAGACATTTTTAAAAGATATGTAAAATTATCATTTACCTTTAATTTTTTCTGCTTTAGAAAAAAATTTTTTAAACCACAGCACTAAGTTTTATCAGGGATTTCATTAAGGTTAAATCTCTAGAAATAGGGGAGTCCGTTAGGGGCACAAAGCTGATGAAGTCTCCTCAGATCTCATCAAGAACCACCAGCCTGATCTCTTTGGTGGGATCACTGCCTCATTCCAGGTACAGATTATTATAAGGATACCATTTGGTCCCATGGGTTGGTAGGTGGGGTAAGTTTCCCTAACCCAAAACATGAACACCGTGAAGACCACGAAGCCCAAGAGGTGCTTACACATGAGATTTCAGGAAACAGGCATGGGGGATGTGTCCACAAGGTTCCTGATGTACATGTCAAAGTTCCAGTTCATCAGTCCATCCCAGTTCAACCTCGGGTCTGGGGCGTCCCAGTCATACCATGGATCCCTCTCCTGCCAAGAGGGGTGAGGGAGCTCTGGGAAGTCGCCACCCCCTCCATGCTCTCTGTCATCTAAGTATGTCATCTAAGTCTTCCACCCCCATATTATACTTCTTACCAGCAGCAGCTGATTCTTCTGGGGTCTTGGGAGAGGGCCCCAGGAGCACGTCCTTGGTAATGTGGGAGGCTGTCTGTGTACCCAGCGGCACCATGGTCCCAGCTGCTCTTTGTAGCCGTTAGACTCCCAGGACCCACACCCTGGCTGCATCTTGATCTTCCTTCCCCAAAATATTTTTATTAAAAATGTCAATATGTGATTGGTTTATCTTTTAAATGAATTGGTTTTAAAAAAAATTCTCAGTTTTAATTTCTAATAGCGTAAATACTGATAAACAAAAGCTCTTTAGGATCTCTTAAAAATTTTAAGAATGGGAGGGGGGTCCTGGGACCAAAAAGTTAGAGAACTGCCTGTCTGTCTATGACTCCTCATAAAAAGTCTTTTGTACACATGCTTTTTTATTTTAGAGCAAGCCTTCCTTGATCATCTCAATCCCGGACTCTTTTTTTGCACTGTTTTAATAAACCCTAGGGCCCATTAACTTTTAATGAGATATGCTTTTTCTCAGAGATACGACACAAATATTTCCCATCAGCCTTATCTTTTGCCAAAAGGTGAAGGAATATTAATTAATCTTCAAAGAAACTTCAAAGGCTCATGTATTATTTGGAGAGTTCAAGTATCAGCAACTGGCAAATCTATCCCTATTTCTCATGACACAAATCCTACCCAAGAAACCCACACAGTAGTGTCCCCTGAGCTGTGCTCTTCTATGTCCCCTGGAGGGAATGCACTCTCCTCCCCCCTTCAATTCACCTGACCGCCTTCTTTCAAGCACCTGGATTACCCTTGCCTCCTATGTGCTCCCCAAATACCCTACGCTACTGCTTGGCAGAGCAGTTCTCGAGTATCAGCAGGGACTGTTTCCATGTCTCCCCCTTCTCCACTCC
>CM052811.1:32630295-32673637 GCA_028533885.1 Nasua narica | reverse complement strand
AGAGAGAGAGAGAGAGAGAGAGATCACAAGTAGGCAGAAAGAGAGGGAAGCAAGCTCACTGCTGAGCAGAGAGCCCAATGCGGGGCTTGATCCCAGGACCCTGAGGTCATGACCTGAGTCAAAGGCAGAGGCTTTAACCCAGAGCCACCCGGGCGCCCCTGCTACCATATCCTTTAGATCAATCACTTAACGTTGGGCAAGTGTATGCTACTAAATCTCGCTTCTATGCTTCATCTGTATCTTCTTCAATGCCCACCTCAATGCCCTTCCTCAATTGAGAACCGGTGTCCAGTAGTTTCTCCCTTTAAAGCTCTCAGAGAAGAAAACCGTGGAAGGATGACCTCCCACAGCACAGCTTTTGTGCGAATAGGCTCAAAACTTTTTCAGGTAAATTTCTTGGAGAAGTGAAACTTCCAATGATATGAAAGCGCGTGCTTTGTGAATGGCTGTCATCGCACACTAGAACGGTCCCACAAAACAATAGCGTTCAGGGGCGCCTGGATGGTTCAGTCTGTTAATCGTCCGCCTTCGGCTCCTTGTGATCCCAGGGTCCTAGGATCGAGTCTCTCCTCGGGCTCCCCAGCTCAATGGGGAGCCTGCTTCTCCCTCTGCTCCTCTCTCTCTGACAAATAAATAAATAAAAATTGGGGGCGCCTGGGTGATTGACTGGGTTAAGCCTCTGCCTTTGGCTCAGGTCATGATCTCAGAGTCCTGGGATCAAGCCCCGCATCAGGCTCTCTGCTCAGCAGAGAGCTTGCTTCCCTCTCTTTCTGCCTCTCTGCCTACTTGTGATCTCTCTCTCTCTCTCTCTGTGTCAAATAAATAAATAGAATCTTTTTTAAAAAATCCAGTGATGACAAACACATCTAGTATTCCCCTAGTCGACTCGCCTACAAATGCTAGGCCCCGCTCGGGGTCTGGCGCGATCAAGGGGTACAATTATTTGGGATTATATAGGGACCTCCAAGGCTTGTCTCTGGGGCCCCTACTCGAGGTGAGGGCCCCGCTCTGCCCAGGCCCAACTCCCCCCACTCCCGCCCCCGCCTCCTGGATCTCCCTCTCCCCCAGCGCATCCTGCCACCCGCCTCCCTCCCCCAGCCCCGCGGGACCCCTCTCTTCTGCCAGCCTCGAGCTTTGCCTGGTCGCGGGCCGCACAGAGGCAAGCGGCGCCAGGAAACGCACAGCGGACAGGAGCCCGGGAGGACGCCCCGCTCACCTGCACCGCGTGGCTCAGCCCCTCGCGCACAGCGTAGTTGAAGGACTCAACATGCGCCCGCGTCAGTTCCTGCAACGCTGGCTTTTGCTGCTCCTGCGGGATACCGTAAGACGGGTCAGTTAAGTGCTTTAGGCTAGGCCCGCTGGGCAGATTCTGCCACCGGCCGGCCGGATCCATGCGTCCGCTTGCACACCAGCAGCCAGAAACTGCTCTGCACGCGTCGGGAAGGGCAGGCACGCCGGCGCCCACGGCCTGCTGGGAAATGTAGTTCCTCTGGTTCCGCCGGACCTTGGTCCTTCGATTTTCCAGGGTCGACTTGAAACCTAAACCGTAGAGTGAATGGGCCAGTCTGAAAGTGTACAGAGCCAGAGCGTGGCGGTTCCACCCATTCCGTGCTCCGCGGAAGGAAGGCAGAGACCCGTTTCATGCGAGCTCCGCGCCCTGTTCCGCGTGTGATGTGTTTAGCGTTTATTCGCGCAGTCGATTAGGCCTGGAGGAGACTGGGCTTCAGAGATTCCTTTCCCTCCTGTTCCCCTTGATCGTTTTCCAAGCTGATGCCTGATGCTGACCCGACTTATGGAAAACCGCAGATACTGAGCACCAGACCGACTGCTCTTACCACCCAGCTCTTAAGTCGTGAAGACATCCCTGCGATGGAGAAGGAGTGGTCTGTCCCCGCTACCCCCTCCCCACATCTAGACCGGATTTCTGAGGCTTGTGGGAGGCCCAGACACCCAAGGAGACTTCCAGCCTGAAGATCCTTTGAGTTTCTGTGAGTCCTACTCAAGAAGGTAGAGAAAATCTGAACAGATGTAAAAAGTGGATTGAATTAATGATCAAAAATCTTTGATCCCCCCAGAATATGGGTTTATCAAGGAATGCCTGCAGATGGTTTTCAACTTCATCTTTTGTGTGTGTATTTAACAGTCGTATTCTGTATTGTGGTATAATTGACTTAAAATAAACCACATGTTTAAAGTGTGCATGTTGATAGGTTTTGACCCATGTATACACCCGTGGAGCCATCACCACAATTAAGATGATGAATTAATCCACCACTCCTAAAAGTGCCCTCCTGCCCCTTGGAAATCCATCCCTTCTGTCAATCTTTACCTGCTGGTAGTTTTCCTTCCTGTATCACTTTCAAAAGTTATCTTCAGTTTCTATCCAATGCTGACACTGTTAAACCTACCAAGATGTGAACAGTTGTAACCTAAATTCTGCCTCCTCCCATTTTATAATGTCTCTGTTTCTTTAAAGGAAAACTCTAGTTAAGGGCTCCTAGAAGGCAGGAGAACTAGGGGATTATTGCTGGAGCAACCATTTCCATCGGCATACAAATTTGCTGGAAAAGCTGTTAAAACCATACAAAAAAACAACTCACTGATTCCACCGTCTCCTCTTCAGAATACAAGTTTTATTTTTTTTAAAAAGATTTTATTTATTTGACGTAGCGAGATCACAAGTAGGCAGAGAGGCAGGCAGAGAGCCCGATGAGGGGCTCGATCCCAGGACCCTGAGACCCATGACCTGAGCTGAAAGCAGAGGCTTTAACCCACTGAACCACTCAGGTGCCCCCAGAATACAAGTTTTAAATGGATCATCCTTATTATCTTTCCACTGCTTTACAGTTTATCCATGTTACAGCAACTTTCAGTACTTCTTTTCTTTCAGGGCTGAAGAAGAGTGCATTGTATGGATACATTACATTTTTACATTTGGTAGAATTTATTGGTAAAAGCTATTTGATGCTGGGCTTTTCCCTATGAAAAGATTTTTGATCATTAATTCAATCCACTTTTTACATCTGTTCAGATTTTCTCTACCTTCTTGAGTTAGGTTCATCAGTTTTGTGTCTTTCTGGGAATGTGCACATTTCACACAGGTTATCTAATTTGTTGGCATAAACTTGTTCATGGGATTCCCCTATAATCCTTATTAAGTGTGTTGTAGTAATGTCTCCTTGTTTTTTCCTTATTTTAGTAATTTGAGTTCTTTACTTTTTTTCTTGGTCAGTCTAGCTGAAGTTCCTCAATTTTGTTGATCGTTTTGAAGCACCAACTTTTGGTCTCATTGATTTTCTCTTGGTTTTCTATTCTCTATTTCATTTATTTCTACCCTAATACTTATTATTGCTTTGTATTTACTTTGGATTTAGTTTACTCTTCTAGTTTCTTAAGGTAAAAGGTTAGTTATTGATTTGAGGTACTTTTTAAGTGTAGTCATTAAAAACTATAAATCTCCCTTTACGCATGACTTTAGCTGCATTCCATAAGTTATGGTATGTTGTTTTCCCATTTTCATTTATCTCAAAGTACTTTTTAATTTTCCCTGTTATTTCTTTCTTTGATCCATTGGCTATTTAGGATTATTTTTAATTCCCACATATTTGTGATTTTCCCAAATTTCTTTGTTGATTATTTCTAATTTTATTTCATTATAGTCAGAGAACATGTGTACTATGATTTCAATAATTTTAATTTTTTAAAGTAATATCTGTATCCAAAGTGGGGCTTGAACCCATGACCCTGAATCAAGAGTCACACTCTCTATCAACTGAGCCAGCTAGGGGTCCTGATTTCAGTAATTTTTAATTTACTGAGTCATTAACGTCTACCAGATGATTTATTCCGGAGAATGTTCCATGTATACTTGAGAAGAATATATTTTGCTTTTGTTGGGTGGAGTTATCTATATTTGTTAGATCTAGTTGGTTTACAGTGTTTTCATGTCCTTGGTGATCTTCTGACTTGGTGATTTTCAGTTACTGAAAATGGGAGACTGAAAATTCCAACTATTGTTGAATTGTCTATTTCTCTCTTCGGTTCTGCCAATTTTGCTTCATGTATCTTGGGGTTCTGTTGCCAGGTGCGTATGTTTATAACTGTTGTATCTGCCTGATGGATTGAGCTTTTTACCATTATAAATGTCATTCTTTGCCTGTAATAACATTTTTCCTCTTCTTCTTCTTGAGAGAGAGAGAATTCGTGTGAATTGGGGGGGGGGTGGAGTCACAAAGGGAGAATGAGAGAATCGTAAGCAGGCTCCACACCCAGCACAGAGCCCAACATGGGGCTTGATATTACAACCCCGAGATCATGACCTGAGCTGAAATCAAGAATCAGAGACTTAACTGACGGAGCAACCCAGGTGCCCCACAATTTTTTTTCTTAGAGCTTATTTTGTCTAATGTCAGTATGGCCACTCAAGGTCTCTGAGCTATTTCCATGATACATATTTTCCATATTTTTACTTTTACCTATTTGTGTCTTTGGATCTAAAGTATGTCCCTGTAGACAGCATAAAGTTGGATTATGTTTGATTTGTTTTTGTTATTTATTTTGCCAAGCTCTGCTTTTTTGGTTGTAGTACTTAACCCATTTATTTTAATGAAATTACTGAAGAGGTAGGATTTATGTCTGTCATTTTGCTGTTTGTTTTCTATATGATTTATACCTACCTTCTCCATTTTTTTTATTGCTGCCTTGTTTTTTGTTAAAGATATTTTCTAGTGTGACAATTTAGGTCCCTTGTCTCTTTTACTGTGTATTTAAAGGTATTATCTTAGTGGCTGATGTGTCTTGGTGTGGATCTCTTTATCTATTCCACTTAGAGTTTATTGGACTTCTTGGATGCACTTTAATGTTTTTCATCAAATGGGAAAATTTTGGCCACAATTTCTTCCCATATGATTTCTGCCTCTATCTCTCCTCACTTCTAGGACTCCTGTTATGTGTATGTTGATATACGTATATATTTCTGGAGCTCTGTTCAATTTTCTTCATTCTTTTCTTTTTTTTTTAAGATTTTATTTATTTGTGTGTGAGAGAGAGAGCACAAGCAGGGAGAGCAGCAGGCAGAGGAAGTAGCAGGCTCCCTTCTGAGTAGGGAGCCTGATGTGGGACTCGCTCCCAGGACCCTGGGATCATGACCAGAGCTGAAGGAAGATGCTTAACCGACTGAGCCACCCAGGTGTCCCCTTTTTTTTTTTTTTTAAGATTTTATCTATTTGAGAGAGGGCAAGAGAGAGAGAGAGAGAGAACACGCATGTGCGCATGAGCAGGGGGAGAGGTAGAGGGAAAGGGAGAAGCAGACTCCCTGCTGAGTAGGGTCCTGAGATAGGGACCTGAGCTGAAGGCAGACACTTACCCAGCTGAGCCACCCAGGCACCCCTCTTCATTTTTTTTTTTTTCTGTTCCTCAGACTCAATTGATTTCATATTTGATTCCTCCTTTTGCCAGCTCAAAACTGCTTTTTAACAGCTCTACTGAATTTTTTAAATAAATATTTAACTTATTTATTTGACAGAGAGAGAGAGAGAGAAAGCATAAGTAGGGGGAGTGGGAAAGGGAGAAGCAGGCTCTCTGCTGAGCAGGGAGCACAACAACGCAGCACTCCATCCCAGGACTGGGATCATGACCTGAGCTGAAGGCAGACTCTTATGAGTCACCCCGGTGCCCTCTATTGAATTTTTCATTTGCATTATTGTACTTCTTAAAGCCAAAATTCCTACTCGGTTCTATTTTTTAAACAATTTATATCTCTTTAATGGTATTCTCTCTCTGGTGACTCATCATTCTCATTCTCATTCTTTTAGTTCTTTAAGCATTTAAATAGCTGAATTAAAGTCTTTGTATAGTAAGACCAATGCCTGGGCTTCCTCAGGGTTGGTTTCTACTGATTGCCTTCTCCCTCCATGGGCCATACTTTCTTTCCTCTTTGCATGTCTCATAATTTGTGCTGAAAATTGGAAAAATTTAATACCATGATGGGGTAACTTTCAAAACCAGATACTCTATCCTCCCCAGGGTTTATTGTTGTCATTGAGTATTTCGAGTTTCCTGAAATAATTCTGTAAAGCCTATATTCTTTGATGTGTGTGGCCACTGAAGTCTCTACTCTTAGCTTAGTGGTCAACTAATGAGTGAACAGATTTCCTCAAACACTTGGACAGGTAAGTCTCCCAGTCTTTGCCAAGGGGTTGTGTGTGGCCTTCTTTGTTCTTCAGAAACTTGTCAAAACTTCCAATGGATATCTCATACCCCATCTTTTCCGATGTTTTTTGGTCAGCTTGTTGTTCGTTCCAATTCTTACATCCATCTCAGGAAGCTGAGGTGTTAAACAATCGCTGCTGATTATTTTTAACAAACTCACCAAGGGAAAAGGTTGTTCACACTGGGCCCACTTTGAGAAATGCCAAAGATGGGCCCTGAGATGAGGACTTATATAGAACTGCCAGACAGCTCAAATAATGACAATTCACTGGGAATGAGGGTTTTTGGAGGAGCTTCAACCCCACTCTGTATCCTCCAATTGTTGCAAGACTCCTGCACGGTTTTACTGCGATTGTGGGGCTTTTCATTTCCAAGGTTACTATGGAGCTAGGAAAAGGGGGATGAAAATAGGGTGAATTAAAACATCACAAAACTTGTTATTCTTACCAAGGTGGAACAGTTTTACTTTAATAAGTGTTTCTGGATTGTTGCAAGCCTTTGGTTAATTTATAGAGTTTGTGCCAGTGTTCCCATTGCTTTCATGGAGAGAGGATTTTCGGAGGTTTTACCCTGCTGTTCCTACTGATGTCCTCTCATGTCAATTTTTTTTTTTTTTAATGTTTATTGGGTTAAGCAACTGCAAGGTGATTGGTTAATCTTTTTTTTTTCTAAGATTTTATATATTTATTTGACACAGAGAGAGAGATCACAAGTAGGCATAGAGGCAAGGAGAGAGAGAGGGGGAAGCAGGCTCCCCACTGAGCAGGGAGCCCGATGCGGGGCTTGATCCCAGGACCCTGAGATCATGACCCAAGCGGAAGGCAGAGGCTTAACTCACTGAGCCACCCAGGTGCCCCTCTCATGTGAATTTTGAAAAGGAATCTTGCTTGCAGCAATCAAGCTGTGCCAAGTATCCCCTGGGGCAGGGGCTCATTTCCTTTGCCCTGAGGGGTGTTTTGGGGGAGATATCTTTAAAATATCACTGAACCTCTGGGGCCATGGGATAACTTCAGGTTCTTTAAGGAGAAGTGGCAGCTACTGAGAGCAAGCAGGACCAGCCATGAAGAGAAGTCCTCCAAAGGCCCTGAACCTGTCCACTCTCAGGATCCTAAGTAGTTTCCTGCTTGGGTCCATGTCTGCTTGTCCCTGCAGCCCGCCCATGCGATCTACGCTGAGTCTGGCAGGTGTGTGTCATATCATATCAGGAACCTGTCTGGAGTGCTTAAGCCAGGGTTTCCATTTGTGGAAGGCCACAAATCTTTGTGCCAGAAGAATGTTTATGGAGTGAAAGCAGCCATACATGGGAAAGAAGTCCAAAGCATTCAGCCTCCTCACACGGGAAGTTTTAAGTTAACTATAATTTATATAAATGACACTAAATGCCTGAGGAGCGTGAGACTTAACAGATATTTATATACGTGGCCTTAGTGAACTCTTAGGACTTCACGGTCTTCTGGCTGATTGTAGAATAATTTCAGAAGCCCCTCTGCCTCCTCTCATGTTTGAAGCACACATTATGCTTTCTCACAACCATGAGTCTCACCCGACCATCTGTATCATGGTTCAGACAATACACAAGACATGGAAGAGATAGACTGGAGTTGGGCAGCGGAAATTATTTCAATGCTTCACCTTAGAGAAGCTCATTAGTTTCAAAGGACAATCTTGTTGGGTTATGTATCGAGTAACATGCTATGTCAGCAAGCAATGCCCACCTCTGGCCTGTGTTTCTACGGCCTATGAACTAAGCTTGTTTGTTTTTGAGAGTTGGTTAAAAAGAAGAAGAACAGGGGCGCCTGGGTGGCTCAGTTGGTTGGGCGACTGCCTTCGGCTCAGGTCATGATCCTGGAGTCCCAGGATCGAGTCCCACATCGGACTCCCGGCTCTGCGGGAAGTCTGCTTCTCCCTCTGACCTTCTCCCCTCCCATTCTCAGTCTCTGTCTCTAATAAATAAATAAATAAATAAATAAATAAATAAATAAAAAGAAGAAGAAGAAGAACATGCAACAAAGAACCTGTTTGGTTTGCAAAGCCTAGAATATTTACGAATCTGACCCTTTCCGGAAAAAGTCTGCCTACGTGAGTGACAGAATCGTGGCTTCAAATAACCAGGGAGATCCTAGGACAGTCAACCACCATGATAAGATGATAGAACCAAAGGGCACAAAAACGCTTGAAATATTACTTTAATGCTCTGGGCATTTTAAACATTCATAAAATCACCTTATTTCAGAAGTCATTTCCTCTTAGGTACAGATTCTGCGTCTAGGATCAGAGACAAGTGTATCACTGAATTTTCTCCATGGCACCCACATGCAGGGGACCTTCTCTGGCCCCTTTTCTTCCCCAGCAGAGTCCCCCCGCCACACCCACAACAGGCCTGGATCCACACCTGCTCGACACAACCGTGGCGGTCAGTGAAAACACACTCTGTAGCTTGACGGCTGCTTGCAGCTTCTGTGGGTCCCCGTCCATTTCGGACACTACCAGACACCCCGCGTCTGGGGCCACGATCCTGAGGCGCTAGTGAGAGAGCAGGCGGGCCGGGAAGCACGCCGGCACCTGCTCCAGTGTATCACAGACACTGAGGCACTTCAATGTTCTGGGTAAGATCGGGTTTATAATTACCACAGGGGTCAAGAGTGAGGGAAGGGGCTTTTCTCTCAGTAACGCATATCCTTAACACATAGGGAGCCGATTTATCAATTCCTGGCTGTTTACATTTGTTGTCAGGGCTTCACAGACTGTTTAAGGAAATGAAAGCACGTCTGAGTGTACGAATGCTGGGACAAGAAGCAAAAAGAGAACATGCTTAGACAGCAGTTGCTTGTATCGTGAACACGTAGGGCAATGTGTTGACCAACACCACGGCCATTCTTAAAGAAATGCCTGTCCTTCCGAAAGGAACTTTTTTCAAAAGTCCTAGGCCTCATTTGATTCCTTCTTAAGCAGTGGTTCAAGGCATCTCAAAGCATACTGATGCCTTAGGTTCTGATTTCATTGGCCAGAGGTCGGACAGAAAGGGAGGGCGTAGAAACCAATATTTTTAAAAAGCTTCCCAAGGGATTCCAGCATATAGTCAGCACTGAGAACCTTGGTACCACAGGTTCTTCCTAACCTCACCTGCCCCCACTCAAAGTCCTTGAGGTAGTCCCTGGGTCAGGCCACAGTCTCTTCCATGAGATAAGAAACTAAGGCACAGAGAGGTTAACGGGTTCATCTCACACCGTGTAGCCAAATGACAGCGCCAAAATTTGAATTGACATCTCCAAATAAAGAACACCTCCTCCCCCAGCAGCTGGCGACACGTACGCACACTGCACTTATGAAGAGTGAGGAGGGAGGCATGACCGTCTGTGCCAAAGGTATCATGGAAGGGTGTGGAACAGTTCTGAGCCAACCATCCCACCCGATCAAAAACAAATGCATAAAATAGATACTAATTTGAAACTATATGAGGAATGAAGCATAACTTTCTTTTTACATAACTCTCTTTTTATGTCCCTCACATATATGCCAATGATTGAGATTTCTTAGAAATTCCATCAAGATCCATGGACTTGCACCATCTAAATTCTTAGCTCTGTTGCTGTGAAAGTTGGAAAACTCTCAACTGTCCCTTTAATTTAGGTCCAAAAGATCATTACAGATCTCCGTTCACGTGTGATAGCATGACCAAAACCTCCCTGCTTTCCCTGTCACCAGTCCACCAGAGACTTCCCAAGGACTGAGTATCTTACACTCTCTAGAAGGGTGTGCACCTTGTCATGATCTTCTCAAAGTCCCCCAAACACTAAGTGAACAGTGCTGGCCTTCCAAGACTGACCTTCCCTGCCGACTGTTTTATTTTGCTCTGAATGCAAACTTTATTATCTGTATTCTGGGTAACCAGCATATTGTGTAATTCCAAATTTGCACAAGAGCCAAACCAGTTGGGCCTTTCTCCTTCACCCCGACATAATGCCACCACATCCTACACCCACCGCTGTGTCTATGAAATATTCCTTATTCCTTCCTTCACTGTAAGCTCCCATATTTCAGCGTGTTTCAGGAGGCATTGCTCTTTTCTCTTTTTAGGAAAGTCTCCCTGACTGCAGAACTGCTGTCTGGTGCCACACAGAAAGAACAATGGAGCACACACATACACAAAGGAAAAACACAGCACGTACTGGACAGGAGGCCTGCTGTGGTTCCCAGTACATTCTAAGAAGGACCTGTTCATTCAGCTCACGTTGAAACATAAGGAGCACCTTGTTCTTCCCGTTGCTAAGGATGTAGTCTCCTGAAAAATCTACAGACTATTTGATCCAGTGAGTGGAAACTACCCCTAACAGGACACCTTTGTTGACTTACAAGATGCTGTGCAGAGCTCTGAAGCCGCGTCTTTCCCGTTTTGGGAGACCCCCAGCCCCATTCAGGCCAGACATACACTTATTTAGACCCTCGCCCTGATGTGAAGAGGCACAAGCAGGCAGAGAATCTTCTCTGGAACCAAAACTGCCCCCCTCCTGGAGAGCTACTTTTGTCTGGGGCAGTGCCACCTAGTGGGTGCGGGTGTGTGTGTGTGTGTGTGTGTGTGTGTGTGTGTGTACACTTCTGCCCCCTAGAGGGGTTTTTACAGAAGTTAAAACAACAAAAAAAGCTAACAAAAGGGAACTTTGTAAAAGTGCATGTAGAATTCTGGTTAAAACAAGGATAACTGAGAATCATCATATCTCAAAAACCCACCACACCCAACTATTAAGTAAAGCAAGACATCGTGGTTTTTTTTTTTTCTCTCTCATGCTTATTTGATGCTTACGGGTTTGCGGCAAACTTGCTGCTTGGTTTCTAAAACATGCACAGAGCAGATCGAGAGCAGCATTTGCTGTTTCGGTGCCGAGCCCACGCCGACCCTGACAGGTGACTGACCAAACGCCATCAGGAACATGATGAGGAAGGCCCCCTTCCCTGTGAGGTGGCGCCCAGCACGAACCCGAGGACTGTTGGTGCATGCTTGTCCAGACTTTCACGGGCAGGCTGCTGTGGAGAGGGACGGGCAGGGAGCACACTGGCAACCTCCCGAATAATATCCAATCCGCGTGCCAGACAGGAGGGTTGCAGCTGGGCATAGAGCTAAGGCACTAAGGCTGCAGCAGGTGGAAAGACACCAATGAAAGGTCCAACGGTCTCATCCCCCAGAGAGGAGAGGCGCTGCTCACAATGCTGCCTTAGGATAAAAATTGGGTTTTGTTAAAGGATGAGAACTTAAAATAATCAAATCCCTGTCTTTTCCCCTTCGAAGAATATTTCGCTCCCCGCTCCGAGCCAACTGGCTTCCGTTCTCACATCTCAATAGCAGTGCTGAGAGCGCCACCTGGGAACCCCTGAGCCACCACTCTTTGGGGAAGTTGCCTTTTCTTCTCGTGTTCTCCCTTCTGCTGCGGCTTTGCCGGTCGCCTCTCTTTCTCCAGTCCTGGCTTGGTAATGAGCCACCCTGACACTTCGCCTTCCCCTGGAGCAGGAGCTCGTGCTTCTTCTGAGGAGGCAGCTCTGAGCACCTCCCTCGGTCACAGCTTGATGAACGCCGCCGGCTGGACGTGCTGCGGCTCCACGTCCGGGGGCGGGAAGACACTGGAAATGGCTATGTCCACGATGCCCTGGCACAGTTCTGCATAAAGCTTCCTGAAATGTGTTTTTAAGAAATATCATTGTAGATGTTCATCAAAGTGCACATGAAAAGTCAAAAGTTTTTTTCACCAGGACTTGCCCATCTCATGACCAAATTCCTAAAACTGGTTTCCACGGTACATACAAATGCTGCACGAAGATCAAGCATCCCCTTAACAAATATTTCTGGAAGGACAGTGGCTGACGGGGCAGAAAAGAGGCTGGAGAGGAGAGACAGACCCAGAGAGAGAAGGCCAGGGGCATACGGTTAACCATCTGAGCCACCCAGCGCTCAAAAACTGAGATCTTTTAAAAAAGGGAGCTAATAACCTTGTAAACTCATAGCTTGGATGTCTCCAAATCTGGAAAGAGTAACATTCCCTGAGCCCATTTTCCTTAGAAGTTCCCCAAACTGCCTTCAGAGCTACTTTATTTTTTTTTTATTTAAGAAAGAAGGGAAGAGGAGCATAGAAAGAGTGTGTTGGGGGAGGGGGATAAGACGGGCCATGCCAATGGCAGGAAGAGCACACACCAAGAGTGGATTTTATTGGGGCAAGGGCAGAAGAGGAGATCCCCGTTGGAAGGCTCTCTGCAAAAGCTTCCAGAGTGATGGAGGAGGACCTGTGGGAGAGCGAGGGCAGTGGGGGTGGAGAGCAGAGGACTGGCCAGGCTGGAGGCTGAGCTGACAAGCTCCCAATGCACACAACCGGAGGGTAATGGAAAGGAGGAGGCTGGAGCTCAGGCAGGATTCCAGCTTAGATTCTGTGGGGAGGGCAGGTGGACACTCACGGAGATGCGCCAGTCTGGGGCAGGGCGCGCCTCTCAGACATCCACAGACCTCTCTGCAGGACGGTGGGTGAGCAGGTGCGGACACTGCTCTGGAACTCTGGGCTGGGATGTAATTTGGTGGTTTTAAAATTATGAAGTTGAGTAAGACCACATTCAGAGAACGCATAGTGGAGAGGGAAGACAAACACCCAGGGCCGGGGCACTGGCTGGGGTCCGCTGCTGAGGAGCGAGAGGCCACTCCTGCCCACACCTCGTCGGCCAGACCTTCCCGGTGCACGGTGTGCCTGAAGCCACAACAGGAAAGCATCAGCAAGCTGTCAGCAGCTGCCTCAAGTGCTGCTGGGAGGTCCGCATGGAAAGGGGCCACTGGACTTGGCAATATGGACTTAGCTGGGGACCTTCAAAGGACATTCTGCGGGGTGGAGGGGATGGCGTCCACCCCAGCATGGACCACGGCATGGATGAGGAGAGAGGAAGAGGAGACAGCCTGAGCAGACACTGTATTCCAGAAGTTTGGCTGCGACAGGAGCAGGGAGGAGTCACCGGAGGAGGATGAGGCATCAAGGGAGGACTCTTTGTAACAGCTGGGGAAATCTGCGGCATATGCACATGCTGATGGGAACCGTACCCCGAAGAGGGAGAGGGGGGAGAGGCTGACACTGTGAATGAGGAAGGCAAAGGGACATGGGACAGGAAGGGGATGGAGAGGGCATAGAGCACAAGGGGGCACTGAACCTTTATTGGAAGGACAGGGGAATAGAGACATGCCGCTGTTTTCCAGCCGGGCTGCTCACCTCTCCTTCCTCCTTCCGACTCAGTTTCGCGCACCACCGCTCAACAGCAGCCCTCTGCTCAATGATAGTACCTTTAACATCCTTTATCAAGGATAAAGCATGTCCCAGTTTGTAATCTGTATTTGTCTGGTCCTTTGTCGTGCCCACAGCCTCTCTAAGGACAGGGCCTGTGTCTGTGCTCATGACTGGGTCCCCATCCTGGGGACTGGGGGGCTGGGGGTACTAACGAGTACTCGAGTACTGGTTAGCTGAAGGGACTGCCGAACGAGATGAATCACACGTGCCATGTCACAGCCACTGAGCAAGTGGCAAAGGCCTGGCTCCTGATGAAAGAGCTACTTGTGTGTTAATGCTGCCCCTTGTAGGTCTAGAACTTTCTCCTGAACCGGTGGAAGATCACCTCAATTCCTCCAAGACATAGACATGGGGAACCATAAAGGGGTCTTGACTTGATGAAAGTGAATCTTTAGAAGAACCAGCAGCATTTGAGGCTCCTGTCCAGCTGACTTCTCCTAACTACTAAGGCCTCCAGGAGGCTTCGCGGACACATTCTGCTCATCCCACACAGAGCCTGGCATGGGGCGGTCCCAGTGGACGCTATGCCCCCCTTCTGAAGGCTCGCCCCTCCTTTCCATGGTACGTATGCCACTCTTCTCTTCTCTTCCATCCCCTCCACTGTGTCTACAGTGCCTTCTCAGAATACTTCCTGCCTGGAGAGCCCCTCAATTTCTTGGTTATCAGTGTCCCTCCCCCAACTCACAGGACCCCATTCCCTGAACTGGTCACACAAGAGGGTCTCCTCTGACAGTTATTAGCTTTGTTTGAAACTCTCATAGCAACTACCACCCACCTGAGCACAGACTACTGCTCATCACACACGGGGCGGGTGGGAAGGACTGACTCAGCAGAGCCCCCTTCTGGCCGGGGTCCTGCCAGAGGCCATTAAATGGTTAAACGGCCTCCGCTTGAGCACTTAGGTGAAGAGACTCACCACCTTGCCAAGACAGGCCATTCCAACTGCTGAACCAACTTCCCATTTGTTAAAACACAGTGGTGTTCAGGCTTACTGAGCACAAGCCGGGGCGCCGTTGACCTCAATGAGCCACACCTTCAGCTCCTCGTCCACCATGAAGTCGAAGCCAAAGAGCTGGAAGCTCTGGTAAGGGAGGTGCCTGGTGCTAATGGCGGGCTCCACGCTCATGAGGCAGCTTCTGCAGGGCAAAGGGGGAGAGCTCACTGAGAATGGGTTGGTTGAGGGAAAAGAAACATGGAAGATATGCTTGGATGATTTTATATCAAAAGTGATGATTAAAAAATCCACTTGGACTTAATTCTGTCTTATTTTATTTTTTAAAGATTTTATTTTGAAGTAATCCCGATACCAACGTAGGCTCAAACTGACGACCCAGAGGACAAGAGTTGCGCGCTCTGCCAACTGAGCCAGCCAGATGCCCCAATTCTCTTTTAATTATCAATAGATTATTCAAGACAATGCTACTTATCAAGCTATTTGTTAGAAAACTCTGCAAATACTCATGTTCTTACAAGTAAGGGCTGCTTTCACAGCACAGCACTAAGTCACCACAGCCCCTGGAAAGGTGGGTTCCTCCAACAGGAAACTGCCGCCATATTTGTAACAAATAAAACACTCCCATGCGTGGTTCCCATGTAAAAGAAATGAACTACCATTCGGTGAAGAGCAGAACTGGCAGTGAATTTGGCCTCATTCATTACTTTCATTAGCTCCAGTTCTAATGCCAAATTATTACTAATTGAAAGATTTAAATATCAAAATACAAAATAGAATTACTATTGACATCAACTACTGTTCAAAAAAATTGGAAAAACACACAGAAAAGCTGAAAACACAAAAAAGTTGAACATGAACCTCAGAAACATACTGAGTTAATACATGAGATCTAAGGTCAGGGGCCTAAGGCCAGAATCTCAGGCAAGTTTTTTAACCTCTCTTAGCCAAGCTTTGATTTTTTTATCCATAATGGAAAGGGTAAAAATAATACCTAGTCCTAGCACTGGGATGGTTCGGTGAGATAATTACATGAAGAAATTATGAGGGCACCTGGGTGGCTCAGTAGGTTAAGCATCTGCCTTACCCTCAGGATGTGATCCCAGGGTCCTGGGATCAAGTCCCAAGTCAGGCTCCCTGCTCAGTGGGGAGTCCGCTCCTCCCTCTCCCTCTGCCCCTCATGGCCCTGCCCCTCCTTATGCTCTCTCTCTGTCAAATAAATAAATAAAATCTCTCTAAAAAAAGAATAAAAACCTTATTAATAACAAATCACTGGTTTCTAGAATAACCATCCCAGAAAGCCTACGTCATTTATGTTTTATGCAGATCTTCCCTGACTTTTTCCTTCAACTGAACATTGGGGCAAAATGCCTATTTTAGCAATAAAATATGTTATGATGACTCTAAGATTACCAGAAATAGCTTCCCTCCCACACAACTGTATGTTTAGAAGGAAAAATGAAGGAACTGGCCCCAAACCTCCTTCCACCACTATGTCTCAGCCTCCGAGCCCAAGCATCAACTTACTTTTTTTCCCCTCCAAAAAGGAAAGTATTTCTATGCATATGTTTAAACCTTTAAAAGTAATTTTGGGCAGTTAGCTATTTAAGAATCAACTGGAATGAAAAATTTCTTCTCTCCATCTTTAACCTGCACTGGTAAGCCACCTATCACTTTTTTTTTCTATAGCTTTATCTCTACTCTATAAAGCAGTACTCTTAACTTTTGTTTTAATTAGAAGACCCTTTCCAATATTATGATTAAGAAAACCTTTACATTTAATAGAGGCTCATGGTTAAAAAAAGAAGAAACCCCAGCAAAGTGAAAGCAGCACTTTGCTCAAATGCATGAAAGAAAAACTGAGAGCCAGAAGCAAATCAAAATTAAGTATTATTTTTTAATCTGTTAGCAGCTCAAGATTAATAATTCGCTTTAAGTAATTTTTTTCGTCATCAGAGACTTTATACAGTACATCTTTTTTCAGCAGGAGTGGGAAGGTAGGGGGAGGCGAGCTGGCAGTGGAGGGGAACCCTGAGAATTATTAGGGGCATTTATAGCATCAAAGTAGCAACACTCTCTGACCTGTACAGAACAATGTGGGGGGGGGGGCGGTGAGAAGGTAATACATATCCAATAAATTTTTGCCTAAAATAGGAAATCTTTCTTCAGCATACTTGATTTATCTAGTGTCAGAATTCTAAGCACCTACAATCCCTGAAGAAACAGGACTCTAGTTATTCAGCCAGACTCAATGTAAGAATACATTAAGGACAAAGCCTTGATCATTGTGATAAGTTGCTAATGACACAACAGATAAAAGACCAACAGAACAGAATGGAGATCCCTAACACAAATGGCCACCTGATTTATAACAAAAGCTCGCTCACCAAAATGCAGTGGGAAAAGGCGAGTCTTATGCACAAATGGTCCTGGGTCAATGGGATACCCCGTAGAAAAATATGAAACTTGACATTTAACAATTCAGGTAGATTATAGGTCTAAAATGTAAAAGATAAAGACCAAAATACCCATCAACTATAGAAGGGATAAACCATGTAATAATCACACCATGAAATATTACACAGCAGTATAAAAGGTAAATTACTGCTATATGCAACAACATAGATGAAACCAGTACCTACAATTGTGAAAAAAGTTGAACATGAAACAGAAAATACAGTATAATTTCATTTACATAAAATGTAGAGTTAAGCAAAAGGAATCGATGATGATAAAAGTCAGAAGAGTGGCTATCTGTGGCATAAAGTATATATTTTGACGGAGTCCAAGGGAGTATTTGGGGGTGCTGTAATAGTTTTTGAATCATGAATCAGGATTCATGAATCATGAATCCTGAATCAGGGAAATCCTGATTCATGTTATGATTAGATGAGTGTGTGCATAATTAAAAGTTCACTACACTGTGCACTTAACAATTTGTAGACTTTGCCATATGCATGTTACACCTCAATTTAAAAAAAAATCTATTGGATTCAGTAAACTATAATAAATGAATAGCACTAAAAAACCATTTCCAGGCATATTAACAAACAGGACCAAGAAAAAAAGAACAGATACAAGAACTGTAAAAGTCAGGGATTGGCAAACTTTTTCTATAAAGGACAAGACAGTAACTATTTTAGGTTTTGAAGGCCTCATATGGTCTCTTGTTACATATTCTTTAATTTCTAAAAAACCTTTTAAAAATGTAAAAACTATTTTTAGCTCATAGCCTGTTTGAAAACAAGCTTTAGGTTGGATTTGGCCCATAGAACATAGTTTGCTAACCTCTACTACAGGTAATTCAGATTTCAGACTAATCAAATAAAGATATTAAAGAATTGCCATTAACATGTTCAAGATATAATTATAAGACAAGTGGGAGATTTCACAAAAGAATTATAATCTATTTTTTTAAAGATTTTATTTATTTATTTGGGAGACATAGAAAGTAAGAGAGAGCATGAGAGGAGAGCAGGTTAGAGGAAGAAGCAAACTCCCCATGGAGCTGGGAGCCCAATGTGGGACTCAATCCTGGAACTCAAGGATCATGACCTGAGCCGAAGGCAGTTGCTCAACCAACTGAGCCACCCAGGCGCCCAAGAATTATAATCTAAAAAGAGTCAAATGGAAATTCTAGAACTGAAAAGTACAATACCTACAATCAAGAACTCAACAGATGAGTTTAACAAATTTTAATGGCTTTTTCCTTTTTACACAGGTTTTAATTGCTGAAGAGAGAGATCAAATGATACACACGGGAGAAATAGGAGACAGTGAAAAGGACTGGCATCCATGTAATTAGAATCCCAGAGGAGAGAAGAATGGGACAAAAGCCATAAGTGAAAAGATAGTGGCCGTGAATATCCCCCCAAAAATAAAAGACCTGAAGCCACAGATTCGAGAAGCACTATGACACCTATGTAATAGAAGCCAGAAGACAATGGTGGCCATCTTCAGAGTGCTTAAAAGCGGGGGTGGGGGGGGCGCAAGATTCTGCTGATCTAGAAATCTGTTTCCAAAGCAAATGTATTTTTTTTTTAAGATTTATTTATTTGAGAGAGAGAGAGAGTGGGGGTGGGCAAAGGGAGAGAGACAATCTCAAGCAGGCTCCCCACTGAGCAGGGAGCCCAACATAGGGCTTGATTTCAAAACCCTGAGATTATGACCTGAGCTGAAGACAGACACATAACCCACTGAGCCATCCAGGTGGCCCTCTTCTTTTTTTTTGGTTTTGTTTTAAAGACACTTGCTTTGGGGGCACCTGGGTAGCTCAGGTCAGATCTCAGGGTCATGAGATTGAGCCCTGCATCAGGCTCTGCACTTAGTGGGGAGTCTGCTTGAGATTGTCTCCCATCCCGCTGCCACCCCCAAACGTGCTCTCTCTCACTCTCTCTCTCTCTCAAAAAAAAAAAAGAAAAGAAACTGATCCTAGACAAAATTAAGAAAACACATGAAAGAAAAAGAAACATAAATGGTAAAAATGTATGGGGAAATATAATGTTAACTATACAATACTAATGATAATAATGTCTTGTGACTTTACAATATAGGTAGCATTAATGACCACCCATGTACCCACACTCCAACTCCTCTAAGCCTCTTTCTTGGGTCCCTCCTGCTTCCACTTCAGAGATAACCACTATTTCGAATGTTGTATTTTTCATACCTTCAGTTCTCTATTTTTACCATACGTGAACATTCTTCTAAATAATTTATTTACTTCTGCTTATTTTTCAACTTATATGAACAGAATCAATCTGTATACATCCTGTATACAGCTTATATATTTTGCAATTTTTGCTTGATATTATGTTTATGAAACGCCAGTGAAAATATCCTTCAGGAATAAGGTGAGATAAAGACATTCTCAGATGACAGAAAATTAAAAGGACTGATTATCTAAAGAAGTACTCTAAAAGAAATGCTAATGTCTGAAGGGAAATAATGCCAGAGAGAAACTTGGAACTTTAGGACTGAAGGAAGAGAATAAAAAAGGGAAAATATCTGGGTAAATAAAAAAGAGTATTTTTCTCTTTTTTTATTTAAAATGGGTTTCTTGTACACAGCATACTATTTGGTCTTGTATTTTGTTTTAAAAAAATCCAACCTGACAATCTAACATACAAAAAAATATATATATGACTTTTGATAGCAAGAATTATAACATTACGGGGGCACCTGGGTGGCTCAGTGGGTTAAAGCCTCTGCCTTCAGCTCAGGTCATGATCTCAGGGTCCTGGGATCAAGCCCCACATTGGGTTCTCTGCTCAGCAGGGAGCCTGCTTCCCCCTCTCTCTCTGCCTCCCTCTCTGCCTACTTGTGATCTCTCTCTGTCAAATAAATAAATAAAATCTTTAAAAAAAAAAGAATTATAACGTTTTACAGTAGAGATTTCAGTGTATGTAAATGTAATACACACCACAACTATAAAGGGGGAGAGTTAAAGGAACTATAAGGTTGTAAGTTTTCTGCACTTTATTTGAAGTGGTAAATTATTAATTCTAAGAAGGCTGTGAAATAAAAATTAGGTATATAAATCATAATCCCTAGAGTAACCACTAAAAAGAGATAGCCAAATACTCAACAGAAAAATTAAAATGGAACTCTAAATAAATTTAAATAATTTTTATTTTATTTTATTTTTTAAAGATTTTATTTATTTATTTGACAGAGAGAGAGAGATCACAAGTAGGCAGAGAGGGAGGCAGAGAGAAAGGGGGAAGCAGGCTCCCTGCTGAGCAGAGAACCCAATGTGGGGCTTGATCCCAGGACCCTGAGATCATGATCTGAGCCGAAGGCAGAGGCTTTAACCCACTGAACAACCCAGGTGCCCCAATTTAAATAATTTTTAAAAGGCAGGAAATGGGATGCCTGGATGGCTCAGTTGGTTAAGCACCTGCCTTCGGCTCAGGTTATGATCCCATGGTCCTGGGATCAAGTCCCACATTGGGCTTCATTGCTCAGTAGGAGCCTGCTTCTCCTTCTGCCTGCCGCTCCCCCTGCTTGTGTGCATGCTCTTCCTTCTCTCTCTTTCTCTCTCTCTCTCTCTCTCTCGTTCTCTCTGACAAATAAATAAAATCTTTAAAAAAAATAAAAAGTAGGAAATAGGAAAATTAAAAACAAAACCAAAAGGGGGCAGATAGCAAATAATAAAACAGTACATGTAAATCCAATCAAACCAATAATTACATTAAATTTAAATGATAAAAAGACACCAATTAGAAAGGTAGAGATTTCCATATTGAATGTTTTGTTAAACAAAATGAAAACAAAACCTAACTATATGCTGTCTGCCAGAAGCCCAGCTTAAATACAGAATGGAATAGGGTAGGATATTAAAGGCATGGAGATATATCTCGAATCAAAAAAAGCTGGAGTGGCTATATTAATATCAGACAAAATTGACTTTCAAAATAAGACATATTACTAGAGATAAAGACAGAAATTATGTAAGGTTAAAGTGGTCAGTTGTCAAAAAGAAGTAATAATTTTAAATGTATATATACCTAAAAACAGATTTCCAAATACATGAAGCAAAACTGATAAATCTAAAGGAGAGATAGACAAGTCCATAATTCCTCTTGGAGACTTCAATGTTTCTCCTCTCAATCATGGACAGAACAGGTAGAACAGAAATGCAGCAAAGATATAAAAGACTTGAACAACACTATTAACCACCTTCACCTAATTCACATTTATAGAACACTCAGCCCAACTATAGCAGAATAGACCTTATTTTTAGTGCACATGGAACCGTCACCAAAATTGGACCATATTCTGGGCCATGAAACAAACTTTAACAAATTTTAAAGTATGTTTTCTGACCATGATGGAATTAAAGTAAAAATCGGTAATAGAAAAATATCTGGAAAATTCCCAAATACTTGGAAATTAAGCAAAAATTTCTATATAACACGAGTCAAAGACGAAGTAACAAGGAAAACTAGAAAATATTTTAATAAAATGAAAATGAAAACATAACACAGCAAAGCCTGTGGGATGCAGCTAATGAGTACTCAGAGGGAAACTGACAGCATTATAATGCATTTAAAAAATGAATTCTTTCAAATCAATGATCTAACTTAAACTAGAAAACAAACCCCTCAAAAAGGCAGAAGGAAGGAAATAATAAGGAACAACAAAACAACAACAACAACAACAAAATAATAAGGAACATAAATCAAAGAAATAAAAACAACAGAGAAAATCAATAAAACCAAAAAGTAACCTTTTGAAAAGATTAATAATCCTTATAGACCTCTAGCCAATCTGTCCCGGTAAAACAGAGAGAAGATATAAGTTACCAATATAAGGAATGCAAGCAGTGACATCATTACAGATCCTATAGATATTGAAAGGATAATGAAGGAATATTACAAATAATTTTTGTCCTTAAATTAGACAGCTTAGGTAGAATAATTCCTTGAAAGGCACAAACTCCCAAAGCTTCTTCAAGACACATAACCGAGAAAGATACAATTAAGTTACCTTATTATATGTTTAATTTGTAGTAAGATACTACTTTCCAGGGTAATGTTCAAAGCACTTATTAGGTATTGATTGAACTCCTCAAAGAACATTTCGTTCCCTTCTTCATACTTTCCATAATTCTTTGAGTACTCCTTTTGAATGCAGTGATTGGTCAAATGGCAGGTTTTGTCTTGGAAATTATCAACATGATATGGTTCTGAAGCAGTCCGAAGCACACCCTCTTTATAGAGGTAGATATTATACTGATGATCCACCAAGACCCAGCTTCTGCAAGTCAATAAAAACAGTTTCACTCAAGTCATCCAAAGTTTCTCCATAGTATATACATCATCACCACATCTTAACAGTTTTGGAGGGAAGTAGAAGAAGGAGATTCTAAAATTCTATGAGGCAAGCCATGACAATTAGCCAAGATGGATTATCACTGTAATGAGGCAAAGAAAACATTTTACCATAAATGACAAGGAGCCTTTGATCTGTTCAAAAGACAGCATTTTGAAGAGACCTGGATAGGTTGGGTCCTAAGGTTTATCCATGAAACTTCCATTTGCCATGGTTGCTCTATAGAAATCTTAAGAAGAAGAGTGTTCATCCTGAAGGTCACCTGACATAGGATTGGTGTTCAAGAAGCAAATTATTATGAAGACAACAAGACAGAAGCCTCAAAGAGGAGATGTCAGCACAGGAAAGTGGGGGAGTGGGCTGTTTAGGTTTAGAAGGCACGATACAACCTCTTACTCTATGCCAGACCTTTGCTCAGAAAGTGAGAATCTAAAAAGGTATGTGAGGTGTGTTTACGAAATCCTTAAAAAATAGAGGACACAAATAATGAAGCAAGGACGTATTGTGTGTTTTATGTTTATCTCTCAGTTGCTTCCATAAGCAAGCCTCATACATTTAAACTCTCCTCTTTGGAGCCACAAGTCATTTTGAGTAAAGAGAATATATATTAAAAAAAAAAAAAAAGGAAACCCCATAATTTTAGTAATGTTTTCTAGAAAGAAAAGAGAAATACTGAAGGGAAAATAGAAAATTAGGTACAGAAGCCTAGTTCTATTCAGCTGTGCTCAATATCAGCTACGTATTAAACATGGTCAAATAATTCCTCGCGTTCCTTGTTACCCTTTTCACCCACCACCGCATTTTTCCCAGATCGGTAACAAAAACCCTGGACGCCAATGCATTACCGAATGTCAAACTTGCGGTGACCTGGCTCCAGAAGCAGAGGGTGCTCAAGGTATTTCTGGATCACGTGCACCTGACCCTGGTTGTCAATGAAATCCAGAAGCTCTGTAGCCTCCGAGGAGATGAGGATGCCTTCACCTAACAGGGCAAAATCGTAACAGAAATGAGTACACTTGATCCCGAGACGGAAAGCCAGAAGGGAAATACTGACAGCAAGAGAAAACTGAGAGGAGGCTTTTATTGCCTGCTCACCCTTCTTCCTCCATCCCATCACTTCCCCAACCTCTCACATTCTCCCCTCTGCCCACAAAAGCACCAGGGCCATCTAACTCTTTTTCCACATAGGACTGGAAACACTACCTTGATAGGCTCCAAACATGAAATTTCATTTTTACAGACATCCGAAATATCCAAGCATCCTAAATAAATGCCACTTTACTGTTGGCCACGTGGCTACCCTGATAAAGATCTGAATAAACCCTGTTCTCACACTCTAGCTTATAGAAATATCCAGAAAGTTAGGGCATAAACACAATTGTGCAAGTCCATTCCCTACAGCACTGTAATAGGAAAAATTTGATACGTGTAAAGTATCCATCAGCTTTAAATAAATGATACAATGTCCTTTTCAACAGCTTTATTTTTTATTATTTTTTTTTAAAGATTTTATTTATTCATTTAACAGAGAGAGAACACAAACAGGCAGAGAGGCAGGCAGAGGCAGACAGAGGAGCAGGCTCCCTGCGAAGCAAGGAGCCCGATGCGGGACTCGATCCCAAGACGCTGGGATCATGACCTGAGCCAAAGGCAGGTGCTCAACCAACTGAGCCACCCAGGCGTCCCTCAACAGCTTTATTAAGATACGTTACATATCATAGTGGTTTTTCATATGTCTAAGAGATTTGTAACCACCATTAACAATTGCAGAACATTTTCATCACCTCCCTGCAAAAACCCATATTGATTAGCAGTAAACTCCCCATTCCTTCCTTACCCTATTCTGACAACCACTAATCTACTTTCTGTCTCTGGATTTGCTTAGTCTAGATGATTCATATAAATGGAATCATACAGTATGTGGCCTTTGTGTCTGCTTCTTCATTTAGCATGAACCCAATGTTCTTAAGGTTCATCCATGTTGTAACATGGAAACATGTAACATGTTCCACTACGTCATTCTTCCTTTCCATGACTAGATAATATTCCATTGTGTGGATATACCACTTTCATTCATTCATTCCTCAACTGATGGACATTTGAGTTTTTTCCACTATTGCTTGGCTCTTATGAATAATGCTGCTATGAAGATCTACATAGAAGTTTTTGTGTGGACATTATTTTCAATTCTTTTGTGAATACACCTAGGAGTGGAATAGTTGGGTCATATGGTAACTCTATGTTCAACTTTTTGAAAAACTACCAATTTCCAAAATGTTCATTTTACATCCTCGACAGCAATATATGAGTGTTCCAATTCTGTCACATTCTTGCCAACACTTACTGTCTTCTTGATTATAGCCAGCCTAGTGGATGTGAGGTGGTATCTCATTGTGGTTTTGATTTGCATTTCCCTAATGACTAACAATGCTGAGTACGTTTTCATATGCTTATTGGCTATTTGTCTATCTTCTTCCGAGAAATGTTTACTTCAGTTGTTCTTTTCTTATTAGGTTGCCCTTTTATTACTGAGTTATCAGAGTTCTTTACACATTTTGGATACAGGTATCTGATAAGATATATAATTTGCAAAGAGATTCTCAGGTTTTAAACAGTTCTATTATCATGGATCTGTCAGTGTTGCTCTTTGAAAGCCATAACTACCTCCCTCCCCACATCATCCTGCTGACAACTACTAATCTGTTCTCCATTTCCATAATTTTGTCATTTCAGGAATTTTATATAGATAGAATTATATAGTATGTGATCTTTGGGGCTTGGTTTCTTTCACTCAGTTTGACTCTCTGGAGATCCATCCAAATAGTTGCATGTATCAATAGCTCATTCCCTTTCATTGCTGAAGAGTATTCCATGATATTGATTCACTGCAGTTGGCTTAATCACTCAGCTTCTGAAGGAATTTGAGTTGTTTCCAGTTTGTTTCCAGCTATTACAAATAAAGTTGCTATGAACAATCATATGCAGGTTTTTGCAGGAACATAAGTTTTCATTTTTCTGGGACAAATGCCCAAGTGTGTGCAATTACTAGGTTATTTGGTAGTTACAGGTTTAGTGTTATAAGAAATTACTACACTTTTTTCCAGAGTGGCTGTACCATTTTACATCTCAATTAACACTGTGTGATTGATCTAGTTTCTCCCAACCCTTTCAGCATTTGCTGTCATTACTGTTTCTTATTTTAGCCATTTTAACAGGAATGTTGTGGTTTTAACTCGCATTTCCCTAATGGTTAAAAGATATTGAAAATCTTTTCATTTGCTTATTTTTTATCTGTAGAGCCTTTCTTCTTCTCTCTCTTTTTTAAGATTTTACTTATTTATTAGAGAGAAAGAACACATGATCCTAGGGTCCTGGGATTGAGCCCCACATCGGGCTCCCTGCTCAGCAGGGATCCTGCTTCTCCCTCTCCCACTCCTCTCCCACTCCTGCTTGTGTTCCCCTCTTGCTGTCTCTCCGTCAAAAAATCAATAAAATCTTAAAAAAAAAAATTCTTTGCCTCGCTCTATCTCCTATTTTTTTCCTGATAATATTTATAGTTTTATATTTTAAATTTAAGTCCACAAATCTGTTTTGAGTTTAGTTTTTGTATGAGCTGTGAGGTAATATTGTAGTTCATTGTTTTTATCTATGGATATCTACTTGCTCTAGTACCATTTGTCGAAAAATCTGTCCTTCCATTATTTTTTTTATTTTTTAAGATTTTATTTATTTGTTTGTCACAGAGACAGAGAGAGAGAAGCACAAGCAGGGGGAGTGGCAGGCAAAGGGAGAAGCAGGCTACCTGCTGAGCAAGGAATCCGCTGCAAGACTTGATCCCAGGACCCTGGGACCATGACCTGAGCTGAAGACAGATGCTCAACTGACTGAGCCACCCAGGCGTCCTGAAAAGTCTGTCCTTCTACTGAATTGCTTTTGCACTTTTGTTAAAATCAGATGGGTATATATGTGGGGTCTATTTCTGAGTTCTTTCTTCCACTGATTTATGTTTCTATGCCCCCCAAAATACTGCAGTGTAGTGATTATTGTAGCTTTGTAGTATGCTCTAACATCAAGTACAGTGATTACTCTCACTTGATTCTTTTTTTTTTTTTAACATTTTATTTATTTGAGAGAGAGAGACACATAGAGAGAGGGAACACAAGCAGGGAGAGTGGGAGAGAGAGAAGCAGGCTTTCTGCTGGGCAGGGAGCCCAATGCAGGGCTCAATCCCAGGACTCCGAGATCATGACCTGAGCCGAAGGCAGCCGATTAACAACTGAGCCACCCAGGCACCCCCCACTTGATTCTTCTTTTTCAAAGAAAGATTCTTCTTTTTCAAAATTATTTAAGCTTATTTAAATTATTCTAGGGCTTGTGCCATTCCATATGAATTTTAGAAGAAGCTTTATGTCTGCGCAAAAACCTGGATGAGGTCATGACAGCAATTGCATTAAGCCTACAGACTAATTTGGGGTGAACTAACACCTTAAAATGTTGAGTCTTGCAATCCATGAACAAGGTATGTCTGTCCATTCACTTAGATCCTTTTTGACCTTCAGTTGTTTTGTAATTTTTGGCTTTAAGATCCTGTACATGTTTTGCTAAGTTTATACCTAAGCATCTTATTTTCTTTGGGGTGACTATTAAAAAGTATTGTTTTTAATTTTAGCTTCAATATATCCATTGTTAATTACAGAAATGCAACTGATTTTTGTGTGATCTGATATCCTGCAACCTTGCTGAACTGTTTTTTTGGTTCTAGGACCTCCCACCTATGCTTTAGATTTATAGCTCATCTCTACTTGGATCTTATGCTTTTGGTACAAATTAATTTAATTTTATTAATTAATTTAATGATTTAACATTCCTAAAAGCCAACAACTTTCTCAACCATCTCATTTGTGTCACTTGCTCCACCATGTGGCCAGCTCTTAAATAAGAAACTACAAATCAACTCAGAGAAACTCCTTCCTCTCTTTTTGTAGGAACAGGCTTCTTTCTGTTTCATCTCCCTCAGGAACCACAGTCCGATATCCTGGTTCCTCTTTATTTCCAATTTTTTTGTACAGACCTTACTCTCTCTTTTCACTTCTTCTAAAATAGTTATCCGAAGGGGTGCCTGGGCAGCTCTGTCAGTTAAGTGTCTGCCTTCGGCTCAGGTCATGATCACAGGGTTCTGGGATCGAGCCCCACATCAGACTTCCTGCTTCTCCCTCTCCCTTGGTCTGCCACTCCCCCTGCTTGTGCTCTCTCTCTGTCAAATGAATAAATAAAATTTTTTTTTAAAGATTATTTATTTATTTATTTATTAAAGAGAGAGACTGAGAACGAGAGGAGAGAAGGTCAGAGGGAGAAGCAGACTTCCCGCAGAGCCGGGAGTCCGATATGGGACTCGATCCCGGGACTCCGGGATCATGACCTGAGCCGAAGGCAGTCGCTTAACCAACTGAGTCACCCAGGCGCCCAATAAATAAAATCTTTAAAAATAAATAAATAAAAGAGTTATCCTAAAACATCCTTCCTACTAATGCTCTGGAACTGTACCACCTTTGATGCCTTGCTCTCCATAATCTGCTCACATTCCCTCCTACTTGCTCCAACTTTGTTTCCCTTATGCTATTTCCTTATATAAACTATTTCTTATTGAAAATATACCTAATGCTGATAGGTCCACAGCCTAGAAAGACCCATTTTGATAACTTTTAAAAAACTATTATTATTGAAAAAAAAACCATGACATTCAAGTGAAATAGAGAAGTTACCTGTAGTCTTATTTCCTAATATAATTATTTTTATCTTTTTTTTTAAGATTTTATTTATTTATTTGACAGAGAGAAATCACAAGTAGGCAGAGAGGCAGACAGAGAGTGAGGAGGAAGCAGGCTCCCTGCCGAGCAGAGAGCCCGACGCGAGGCTCGATCCCAGGACCCTGAGATCACGACCCGAGCAGAAGGCAGAGGCTCTAACCCACTGAGCCACTCAGGCGCCCTAGTTTTATCTTTTAATATCAACTTCCTTCCCATAAGGGCAAAGACTGGCTCAGTCATAGTGAACCCACCTAATATTATCAATTTTTTTCACTTTATATTGTCAGTATTTTGACTGTTTCTACATTAACATTACAATTATGTTAGCATAATTACACATTTGTTTACTGATTGCTGGATAGTGGGGTTGTTTCTAAATAAAATGTTGCTGTTATAGGTCACATGGTAGTAATGTCTTTGCTACAGATCACTCTTATTTCTTTTAAAATATTTCCCTAGAGTTAAGTTTTCAGGAATGAGATTAGTGGGCCAAAGCCTATGCACTCTCTATGGCTCTTCCTTTGCATTATTCTATTTATTTTTCAAAAGGCGGTGTATCACAACTAAGAGGAAGCAGTTCATTACAAACTTTCAGCAACAGTATTACTGAAAGTCTCTCTTATTTTGTAGGCATAAAATGATACATAAAATCTACATATATTTTGTAAGTTTTGGATACCAGTGTAGCATGTTTCCATGTGTTCATGAACTGTATTTCTAATATTATTTCTTTATATCCTCACTAACTAAACTTGGAGAAATTATGAAGAAACTCTGGAATTCTTTAAGGAGCTTCAAGGTGATAGTCTTTTTTGTTATTTGTTCTCCTATCAACTATTTATCTGGAAATAGATACATCAGTAGCCTTCTTTCTGACTAGATTGAGTCCATAAGGGCAAGAGATCATATCTATTTTATTTATCTCTGTATCTCCAAACACCCATTACTTCACCATTCATTCATTCATCATTCACTATATATACCGAACTTTTGCTGGGTTCCACGTGCTGCCTCAGCACCAGGGAGACAGCACTGAACACAGATGTGATACGGTCTGACTGCACTTTAATAGGATCTCTATCTGCTGTGCTGCATATAGACTCTGGAGAATGGCCAAGGGCAGAAGGACAAGGAGCAATGCTCCAGGTGAGAGGTAAAGGTGGCTCAAGTCCAAGATCGGAGGTGGAGGTGGTGAACAGGAGGTCTTTATACCAGATATAGTGTGAAGGTTGAGCCAACTATTCCCAGCATGTGGTAGGTAGTAAGTACTTCTTTAACAAGAATAAAAGCCATTCATTCATCCTATTGGTTTCATTTTGTAGTTCCCAAACAAAACAAATGCATACCACTTATCTCAACTCCCTAAAGCAAGTTTCTTCCTCGTTTGGCATTTTACTCTCTCTTTCCCTCTCCCTGATGCTCACCACCAATCTATGACTTATCTTGGTTCAGACACCACCCAGGTGGGATCACTGCCATGACTTGGCATGCCCTTTTCCATGGGCCTTGCCTCACTCCTGAGTCTCACTCCAGCTAAGGCTCCATGATACAAGATATCCTTACAATGGCCATCCTGACTCAAGCCCAAATCCACAGAAGGAATATGGAATACTGTCAATGTCTACTTCCTCTTCCAATTCCACCATTTATCATTAGAACTAAACTAGGTGACATTACTTGAGAAGAGGTCACAAGAGGGGAGAGAGAAGTAGGTGAGGTACCTGGCTTGTGGCAAGAGTCCAACTCTCCCCCTTTCAGGAGATTCCAGGTGATGCCCTCCTGTCTCATGGTTGGTGGAAAAGAAGGTGCGGTCCACTGGACCGGGGATAGAAATGAGTACCAATGGCCAGATGGTCTTCCAAGGCAATAAAAGAAGAAGTAAGTTCAAAATAGAATGGTTTTAAAAGGAGCATATGATGGTAGCTATAGAGATAGACCATGGTTATGTGTTCATTACATTGGGAACTGCCTGTATTTTGAGCTTGAGTCAATATTATAAACCTCATTCCTTCTATGCATTCATTCAACACATTTACCGAGTGCCTCTGGGGAGGGTAGAGATGAACAAGACAGAAATTCTGCGTTTACATGGAGCTTATGGTATGAGAGAGGAGACAGGCAGACAAACAGATACTTAATAGAAGTGCTAGGAAGAGGTTAGTGCAAGGAAGAAAGATAAAGAAGGGCAAAGGACAGAGAGCAATGGGCATAAAGGCTATTTTAGAAAAGAAAAGGATTCTCTGACAAGGCAACATCTGAGCTGAAAGAAATAGAAAATCATCCATAGGGACATGTGAGGTACACAGACAAATTTAGGGTATTTGTAGTACTCCAGGCAGGCTTGGCTATAGAACAGCGAGCAAGGTCAAGCATAGGAGATGCTATCAGAGATAGGAGCAAATGTTAAATAGTGTAGGCTCCATCAGCAACCTGGAGTTTATCCAAACTGCATTGGAAAGCCGGCTGGTCCATCTTGAGTAGGGTGTAACATGACCAGATTCATGTTTTTAGACATCACCGTGTCTTAGAGGAGAACTGGCTGTGAGCACACATAGCAACTACACAGACTAGACAGAATAGTAGTTTTGACTTCAAGTGATAGCAGCAGAAATGGCAAGAAAAAGTATCATTCAGAATATATTTTGAAGGTGGAGCTAGCAAGACTGGCTGATGCATTATAAAGAAAAGAGCAGTCAAGGATGAGGCCTACGTTTTGGGCTTCAGAGACCGGGTGAAGAGTAGGATCGCATAGCATGTGAAGACTGAAAGAAGGGCAAGCTAAGGTGGGTTAAACTAGGCAGGAAATGAAAAGGTCCGTGTCAGACATGTTACATTTGACATGCCTGCCGCACTGGATCTGGAGCTTAAAGGGAAATACTTTGGCTGGAGATACATATCTAGAAGTCATCAGTACCTAGATGAATATTTAAAACTATGTAACGAGACATGGTCTCTACGCTTGAGAATTCAGATTAGAATAATCACTCATCTAAAGACATCGTTGAATTCTAATGCACAATTGAACAAAACACATGAGAACCTACAGCAGAGGAACTGAAGTAGGGGACAACAATGTCAACTCACCTTTGGCACCAGCTGATGACTTTGCAATCCAAACATTGCCCTCTCCATCTTCTTTCTTTCTGTTGTAAGAAGCCAGGAAGAATTCCCTTTCATCTGTCCTCGAGTTATGGATCGGTGGGTGAATTCCATTCTGTGCTGGCGCAACTGGGGTCTTGAGATTAGTTGGATAAATCACATAGGACTCTGGAAACCATGTGCAGGATTCAGCAAGGTCTGGGCTTGTCTTGATTAGCCTGACAGACGACAGAAGGTCAGTTTCCCTTCTTAGTACATCCTGCCACTCCATTCAGAAAAGCCTATGCTTTCCTCCAGACCTTGTCAAGGAGGCAAGGCAATACCAGGGCTGGGAGCTGTTTTGTTATGTTTTCTTTTTTAAGCTTTTATTTATTTAGGAGCTGGTCTTTTTATCCCACTCTGCATTCTTGGCCTCCTTGAGCTGACTTGTAATGCACTAGTGGGCAGCGCCCAGCTATGACATGCAAACCCTAAAGGCATGCTCCAAGTAGTTAAAAAGGAGCTTAATATCCAGGACTTTAGCTCCTTTTAAAATGCATCTCTAAGGAAAAATAACTTGAAGTAATTCTGAGACAATACTTTTTCAACATACATATTATGATTGAGCTAGACCCATGCTAAAAAGGACAAAGTAGAGAACTTAGGGAACTATTTGGCTTACTAAAGAATACTATCATGGCCCAACTCTCTGGAGAGCAAAGACTACAACTTAGGAATCTGAATTATCTGAAGACTTATTTTAGTTCTTCATTTCTTGCTTTTAGCTCAGCCTGGCTTCAATGACACATAAAGGAGAAATCTTTCTAATGGGATACACGACTACAGTGGTCATAACTACACATATCTCCAGCCTCCACAATAACATGACATAACATGATGGAATTTATCAGGCCATGGGCAAGGCACTTAATAAACACAAGAGCTTATGAAGGGTTTCCCACTGCATTTACTCTCCAATCAGGCCCCCAGTGGGGGCAAAACTAGCATCCCATTTCACAGATTAGCCACTGGGTCACAGAGAAGTAAATTTCCCAAGATCATAAAAGTAGTAAGAAACAGCCATTATACAAGCCCCAAACTCCTACTCCTCGCTTGAAACTTACTCCTACTCTCCAGGAATTGGAGGTAAGAGGGAACTCACCCAAAGACATCTGCAGGCCTTCCCTAAACTATGCTCCCTCCGCTATCTAGAAAAGAACTATTAATGTTAAGCCTGTGTTAAGATCTACTTGCAAAAACCAGTCTATGAGCAAATGGCAGAAATAATGAAAAGAAAATAGTTTAAAGATTTTATTTATTTATTTATTTATTTATTTATTTATTTGACAGAGAGAGAAAGAGAGAAAGAGCACAAGCAGGGGGAGTGGCAGAGGGAGAAGCAGGCTCCCTGTTGAGCAAGGAGCCTGATGTGGAACTCAACCTCAGAATTCTGGGATCATGACCTGAGCTGAAGGCAGATGCTTACCTGACTAGAGCCACCCAGGGGTCCCGAAAAGAAATTTTTAACTGAGATTTAAAATAAAGTTCTTTTTAAGCCAAAGGCAATAGAATGTGACAATTACTTGAATTCAAAGGAAAAAAAACAATAAATTTCTAACTCACCAAATATTCAACTCTATCTACATTGGCCAATAAGGTAGCCACTAGCCAAATACACTAGCCACAGGTGGCTTCTGAGTATTTCAAAGATGGCCAAGGTGACACAGAAACTGAAGTTTAAACTTTGTTTAATTTTAATGTAAAAACTGAAGTATTATAAAGCATTTTTCCATTAATCGCAATTGTACTCCTTTGGTTGGATGACATTAACCACTGCATGACCTAAGATATTTTTGCAGTACTGCAGCATGCATGTGTTTTAGTAGCATACATAAACACATCACTGTTCTACTCAGGGACAATAGGTTGATTCAGTTCAAGTGACTTTATTTCCCATGCATGGCTGATGAAACATTATATTGTGTTTATTACACAGACAGCACAAGTTACAATGATAGCTATGCAAATCATAATTGGTAACTAACGTGAAATGTCACTATGTATCTAGTTAAAAAATAAGTATGGAGAAATTTTTAAATTTAAAACAAAGGAAGGGCGCCTGGGTGGCTCAGTTGGTTAAGTGACTGCCTTCAGCTCAGGTCATGATCCCGGAGTCCTGGGATCGAGTCCCACATCGGGCTCCCAGCTCCACGGGGAGTCTGCTTCTCCCTCAGACTTTCTCCCCTTTCGTGCTCTCTCTTGCTCTCTCTCTCTCAAATAAATAAATAAGATCTTTAAAAAATAAATAAATAAAATAAAATAAAACAAAGGAATACTACTGTTGTCGAATTTTTTTTTTTTTGGTCAAGTTAATGTGATAGCTTTATTCCCTTTGAGTTTATCTATTATCCTCATCTTCATTGCTAGAATTCTCTTAAGTCGACAACAAAGTTCATGAATACATTCCTGGTATAGAGCAGACATGCATTTAGCATGGCTTTCTTAGACAGTGTAAGACACTTCTTCTCTCAGTTTTTGATTCTTCCTCTTATTTTTTAAATCAAAGATTGATGCAGAATTGAGTGAAGATGCCAAAGCTAGAACTATGTAAAGGGAACAGTAAAGGGAAAAAATAAAAATAAAAAAAGAACTGGCAGAAGGTATGTCAGAAATTTCATAATGAATGGCAACTGCAACTGGCTATAGCAGAGTAAAATGAAAAAAGCTTGTTTGCTGTACAAAGGAGGTATTTTCAGCAAACACAGTGAATTTCATAAGTAGTTTCCTTGCAACTACCAAACCAAACCAAAACAAACCAAAACAAAAAAAAATGAGAGAGACAAACCAAGAAACAGATTCTTCACTAAAGGGAATAAACTGACGGTTACCAGAGGGGAGGAGGAGGGGGGATGGGTGAAATAGGGGATGGGAATGAAGGAGGGCACTGCCGTGGTAAGCACCATGGGTTGTATGTAAGTGCTGAATCGCTAACTTGTACACCTCGAAACTAATATTACACCCTATGTTAACCAACTAGAATTTAGATAAAAAGTTAAAAAAAAATCAGTGAAATTTGTGGCTGAAATCAGAATTAACCTGAGCCGAAACCAAGATTCAGACACTCAACTGACTGAGCCACTCAGGTACCCCAAAAGAAAACCATTTTAGGGGCTCCCAGGTGGCTCAGTTGGTTAAAGATCCGCCTTCAGCGCAAGTCATAATCTCAGGGTCCTGGGATCGAGCCCCACATCAGGCTTCCTGGTCAGTGGGGAGTATGATTCTCCCTCTCGCTCTGCTCCCCAACCCCCACTCATGCTCTCTCTCTCTCTCAAATAAATAAAATCTTAAAAAAGAAAAATCATTTTAGATATAAATACAGTTAGAGGAAATATTCTGAGGAAAAGAGTAAAAAAAAGATATTTTACAAAAAGTGAATGATCTTTAGCTAAGTCATGAACATTGCCCAAGGAGTATAAAACCTTTCTAATAATATCAAAGATTGATTCAAAAGTAAAAAAATATTAAATCTTTTTCTTTAGTTTTAGTTGAGTTCTGTGACATGAGATGTTGCCCAATTAATACTTTGGGTATGTTCTGCCTCAAAGAATTTTCAAATACACGAAAGAATATTTGTAGCCTTAAAACTAATAACCCTTGCGGTGTAGGTGTTTTTTAATCTTTTATATCTGTCAAACAAGAATTTCACCCGTATGTGAAAATTTCTATTGTGACAGTACTTCGGCTAGGTTGGGTTGAAATCTGACTTACTGGGATTTTAACAGACTGATTGATGCTTCTTTTATTGCTTCATTGTACTGTATGTTACATATTGGGAACACTTGCACTCAGTTTTCTGAAGCCAACTCTATGAAAACTATCATGGATACAGTTGTTGAAATGCTTTAGTACATACTTGCAAATGCTACAATGATTCCCCAGTATGGAACTGTTGAAAGAAACAGAAGACAATGGATTTAATGATTCTGTGTTCTCTGCCAGTGTTCACTGATTGAGAAATAAAGGAGTCCTACAATTCACTGTATTGTCCACTTCAAATCAGATTTCCTTGCAATAAAAGAAACTGCTTCCCATATCAAGAAATAATTATTTCACTCAATGATCAAAGATAAAAAATGGCAGTGGGATTGACATTTTCTCACCGATATCCACACCGCATATGATTGATCTAAATTTAAAGCTCCAAGGAAGGGAAAAGATCGTATTTATGACCTAGCCAGACGAGTGTGAAAATTTTTGTTCCAACTTCATAATATAAGTCAATAATAACGAATTTTACATATTTTTATAATATGACTCAACATGTAGATTTAAGTTGAAATTGCATTACGTAAATTGGCTGCAAAAACTAAAAAGTGTGAAGAACACTTTGTTGATATTGTTAAATTTAGAATTTCTTTTCAATTTATTCAGTACTTCTTTTGAACTTAATATTAATAATACTGTGTTGACACAAGAGTTGGCAAATTTACTTAACTTGGACATGGTTTTGAAAAGTTAAGTCAATTCTAAAAATATGATGGACATGGTTTTGAAAAGTTAAGTCAATTCTAAAAATATGAACCAGTTTTGTCAATGTGCATGCGACTATTACAGGAAAATTATTTTTCATTCAGTTACTGAAAAAGTTTATGTGGGAATAACGTAAGTATATAAATCTACTTTTTTTTTTTTTTTTATTAGAGAGAGAGAGACTGAGAATGAGAGGGGAGAAAGTCAGAGGGAGAAGCAGACTTCCCGCAGAGCCGGGAGTCCGATATGGGACTCGATCCCAGGACTCCGGGATCATGACCCAAGCCGAAGGCAGTCGCCCAACCAACCGAGCCACCCAGGCGCCCCTATAAATCTACTTTTTCAACCATAAATTTTTACGAAATCTAAACAGAGGGCAAGGGTTTCAGAAGAAAATTTAGTATCTGGATTAAGATGTTCCAAAAATGTAAAATGCACAGCAGATTTTGAAGACTCAGAATAAAAATAAAATACATAAAATATTTCATTTTTTTAAAGATTATTTATTTATTTATTTGACAGAGAGAGAGAGAGAGAGAGAGAAAGATCACAAGTAGGCAAAGAGGCAGGCAGAGAGGGGGAAGCAGGCTCCCTGCTAAGCAGAAAGCCTGACTCGGGGCTTGATCCCAAGACCCTGAGATCATGACCTGAGCCGAAGGCAGAGGCTTTAACCCACTGAGCCACCCAGGCACCCCTCATTAATTGTTTTTTGTATTAATAATATGTCAAACTGATTATTTTAGATTTTTTCTGGTCAAATATATTATTAAAATAAATTGCACCTCTTTGTACTTATTTTAATGTGGCTACTAGGAAATTAAAATTACACATGTGGCTAGCATTTTATTTCTGCTGGACAGCATCCTTTGCAATTGTGGCATTTCCTCATAAGTCCATTTGGAAAGAAATTACAAAAGAAGACTTATTTATATACACCAGAGAGAAAAACTCACAATAGGAAAAGAAAGCTTCTAACCCGGGTCAAATGAAAAGCCATTCAGGTCTCTGAGCATACAGCCTCAGGGCCTTGAGGAATTTCTGAAATTCCCTGAAGTAACAGGAGGAAGGGACTTGCTGTAAAGAGCCCAGTGGAGAACCCTATTGAGGTTCTGGGAAGCCCTGTGAGGGATGCCCAGGCATACAGCCCACGGGTCTCCTTTGGGTAGATCAGAATTGTCTTAGCTCAACACTAACTGCTATGGCCATGGGCAACCGAGCTGTCCTCCAGGAGCTGCCATTTTGTCCGACATTAAAATGAGAAAATCATGTTTTTAACTCTCTTGAGCCCTTCTGCACCATACAAAATTATGAGAGAGAGACAAAACAACAAAAAAGGGATGATCGATTCCTGGAACTACTACAGCCCCTTACAGGACACCTGAGAGAATGAAGGAAGCTTATGTGGATGATGACAACTCCCAGCTGCATAAGTCATGTCACCGTTTACAAGGTGCCATCACAGGCGGTGTCACATGCCACCGGACACAGAGCAAGTATGATCATCACCATCCACGCTTACAGACGGGTCACTGGGATTCAGAGTGGTGTTGCCCAGGGTCACAGAGATCCAGATACCTACTCGGACCCGGTCATAACTCCAGCCATGTACTGACTCCACTTCTATATTTGCTAACTATGCAAATATATAGAATGTTACAGATATATATTTTCTACAGCACCCTCCGTTCATACTTACAAAAGCTAAATTCTACCTTTATCTTCAGATTAAAAAATCATAGTAGAAAAAAAGACTGTATAAACCTTTTAAAAGTTTTCTAGATGAATGATATGGATAAACAATCATGTCCCACTTTTACTCTTAGTTTCGGTGAAACAATCTCTAGAATTACATATTCTAAATATGTGAATATGTAATAACAAGGGGTACCTGGATGGCTTGGTTGGTTAAGCCTCTGCCTTCGGCTCAGGTCATGATCTCAGGGTCCTGGCATCGAGCCCCGCATCAGGCTCCCTGCTCAGTAGGGAGTCAGCTTCTCCCTCACCCTCTGCCCCTCGCCTGCTTGCACACGCACTCTCCCTCTCTCTCTCTCTGTCGAATAAACACAATCTTTTTAAAAAATGTAATAACAAGACTTCACAAAGCTTTGTTCACCTTTAGGAGTAGCTGGTGAATCATGAAAATCCATCACAGAGAGAAGTGGATACATACATTACTGGGGCCAGTGAGTGTAAACAAAAAGGGGAAAATAATGCCATGAACACCCAACCTAGCAAGCAGATGGAGCCCAGAGAGAAATGCGAGTGGGGAAAAGAGCACTTACATTGAGTCATATCTTCCAGTGTCTTCTTCCCTAAGTGATTTGTTTGGCTACACACACATGTTCATTGGTCATCATGGAAAGAATACTAGAGACCAGTTATAGCCCCGATTTTAGGGGCACTACCCAGCTTTTCCCTACTCAAATGAAAATAGCCACAGCAGTGACAGCCATAATAAGAGTAATAAGAGCTTTTGCTTACGTAGTGTGAACTCTGAGACAGACGTTACTCAAAGCCGGTACACTAATTAATTAATTCTTACAACAACCCTGAAGTATTACTACTACTATCCCCATTTTATTTACAGAAAAGGAAACTAAGGCACAGAGTCAAATACTTACTATTTACCACTGTGCTATATACACTTTACATTGTCCCCCTATTTAATCTTTGCACCCACCTTATGAGGTAGATTCTAAGGCTCGGAGGGATGAGGAAATTTGCCCCAGCTAAGAAGAGGAAGAGTTGGGATCAGAACCCAAACTTCTGATCCTAGATCTTAATCTCTGTATAACACTGCTTCCCTCCACCTTATGGTACCATTCTTGGGATACCTCGCCATAACCACACTGCTCAGAGATGGGCAATATAGCGGATACTGTCATACCCTGCCCGGATGTCCTTTCTGAGGGGATCCCTGGTTGCTGGGAGGTGGCTCCCAAGAGCTTATGCATGCCTTTTCTCCAGGGTCTAGGCCCCGCCCGGAAATGTAGGGGGGTGCTACATTTTCCACTTCTCCCACAGTCAGTGGGTGTCTGATACTGGAGGACAGAAGCCAGGTCCTCTTGTCTCAACGCTGAGGTGCCATTAACTCCGGAGCATCATGGAGTCAGGCGGAGGAGAGACTTGTGCCGAAACCACATCTTTGCTTGGCTTCTTCTGCTGTCTGGCCCCCGCTTACTTCCAAGTGAGTCTCTCCCAGGAGCCTCTACTTCTTCCTCCCCATCAATCACCCACACAAGAAACCTGGTTTCCCCTTCTGCTTCTGGGGAGCCTCACCTAGGAGACAGGCTTCAGCAAGCACAAACAGCCAAGTTGTAGACTGCAATCAAAGTAGCACAGAGGACGCTCCAGAACTAATCTTGTTGGCTTTTTAGATAAAAGTATTTTTATCCTCTAAAAAAAAAAATCCCACATTTTTGTTTAAGTGCTTCAGGATGAAAGCTAAAAACATTTATGTAACACATCGAAAGGATCTTAAACGCTTACTTCACTAAAGAAGCTTTGCGACACAGCTTGTCAGCCCCTCTGTAGTAATTCACCAACTGCATCAGCCCAGGCTCGTGACCTATAAAGAAAAGAGGAGGCTCAGAAGGGAAAGAGGACAGGTGGGAAATGCCAATGTCAGCACCAGCACGGAGGAGAGAGAACAGCTGTGTCATGCCCGGCTTTTCTTTCTCCCATTTCAGGACTGGTTGGTGGAAATGGAACAGTTTCGTTGCCCTGCACCTGTGCTCCCCTGCCGCCGCATGGCCCTGGAAACCCTCCCCCGCCCAGTGGACACTAAGGTAGTGACATCCTAGGTCTGCCAAAGACCGCTGCTGCTTTTGTTTTCTCGTCTTAGGGTGGAAGGGTATTTTCTATTTCGCCTCTCTTTGATCCTCCTCCATACCCCACTCTTGGCTTAACACAGAGGAATTTAATAATTTCTGCACAATACAACTGTAGCAGGCATGCTTTGACTCCCCTAACCTTGCCTTTCTACAGCCATCAGGGAGGGCAGCAGAACTATGCTGTTCTCAAGCATGTCTACCTCTGCGAGCTTCTAGGAGAGCCACAAGAGGCAAACGAAGGGAGTGGAGAAGCCATGTCTATAAAATCAGAAGCCCTGAGGACTTTCGACTCTGTATCCTCCACAGAGAAACTCCTCTTCAGTAAATCTTACTGCACTGTCCCCTCCTCTATAAAATAGAGCAGAAAGGATACAAACAAAAACAAAAGCCTCCATCTTTGCTTGAAAATCCTAAGGAAATGCATTGAATTTCCAGCAACAAAAATAAAAGTAAAACCAAACAAAGCGAGTTTGAGTAGAAGATGACAGAGGTAAGAAGAATACATCTGAGAATACCATATAATTTAAATAAAAAGACTTAGGCACTTCCTAGCTCTGTCTCCCTGGGGCAGATGAGCCTGGCTCGCACCTCAACTGCTTACCTTCTCATTTCCATGCTCCCAACATTCCCGAAACTTTACCTGGCTCTGTAAGCCATCCCCTTGGGTTTCACACTTGAAGCAAAAACTAAATATCCCTAACAGTGAAGACATATAACCATATGGCTGTGGGACACTGTTTTCATTTCCATAAAAAACAAATATTTATTTATCATCTGTTGACTCTGTGGTACTTGTTTAGGATTTGGATTTCTAAGTTTTTTAGGATTTCTTAGGATTTCTAAGTTTCCGCTCCTTCCTCCCTAGTCCTGAGCACCACAGCAATGCCAACCGACCTTGCTTCAGCCCTGGACTTTCCACAGAGGAAAGTCAGTCAGTCAATTGGGCAGGGGAACGTAAGAGCAAAAAGGAAATATATGTTCTCAACTATAAGTAGTTCTTCTTTCCGGGAAGGTATTCTCTTTGCTAAGGGCTTCCGGGAGAGACAGGTTAACCAAAAGGAATCTGCAGGCACATTCCCTGTGGTCCCAAATTTCTGGGGGTTGGAATCAGCCTCTCCATGGAGTCTCATCATACATACATCATTAAATTTCTAGAACAATTAAAAGTTGTCCATGGTACCATTTCAAAGAAAAAATTTCCGTAAGGCTATGCTAAACACCCTTCATTCCTGCAATCACTACAGCTGTACAAGCCCCCCACCCAAAGGCTCTACGGAAGCTCACCAGCGACCAGTCAGTTCCAAATGGCCTGTTTTCAATCTGCCCATTCAACCTCCCCACCCTCTGACCACACCTATTTCTAAAAAACGGTATCCTCTGCTGGACATTGAACACAGCTCTCTCTGGGTGGCCCTCCAAGGCAGAGACGACTTTTCCTCGTTACTGATCCTCCCCTTCTGTCTTTGGCAATTCGATTTGATTCCCACCGCAGGGGAATTTCGGCAAGGAACATGGATGGCTACTGTGGGAAGGGCTGCATCTCCAGGATGACTGCGCAGCGAGGAGAAGCCACGAGACCGAGACCGTTCAGGTCAATGGGATGTAAGTTGGAGTGATCTGCACAACTTCTGGATTACGTCATCTAGAAAGGAGCCTCTGGTCCTCTCCTCCTCTCCTTTCCCCCGCCCCTCCCTACACGCGAGGATGCGGATATGGATGTAGGTATGATGCCAAGCCAGCATCAACCATGTGAGTGAAGGTAACTCCCTCGGGATGAGCAGTAGGTCAGAGAAGTGGGGCGCAGGGTGAAGCCAGTATCCCGTAAAATCTGCATTCAACACACAACTGTGGAAACACTAAGGACAGGCCTAAGTCGGACACCCTCCGGCCCTTCCCTGGCTTGGCTCACTTCCGCAGCTCCTGCTTTTGGAACCCAGAGGTCTTTTCCAAATCCCCGGTTCACCTGAGCCTTCGGGGAGCTGAATCCTCACGGTTTTCAACACACACAAGGATCACTCCCGCGCCAACATCAGGCACGGTGGAATCCTCAGTGCGGAAAATTCGCAAGAGGACTCCAGCCGGAGGTTGGCCCCGCCCCAGCTCGGCCCCGCGCGATTTGGGGGCTTCGGGCCAGGGCAGTGCGGGAGCGCGCCGCCGACGCCCGCGGGGCTGCAGGGACCTGCCATTGTCCGGGGGCAGCGGCGGCCCGGAATCCAGTTTATGGGACGAGACAGCATGCAAAGCGGTGGGTTTAGACCTTTATGGATCCATTTCCTCTCTGCCCGAGGAACGACGGAGCGGAAGATTGATGACCTTAAGACAAAAGCGCGGGTGCTAACGGGCCGTGGGAGGAGCGGGAGGGCGGGGACGGGGAAGCGCTCACCCAGTCTCCCGAAGGGCAGCCGGTTCCTCTCGCCCAACATCAGGTTGAATCTGGGGTTGTCGCGCCTCAGCCTCTTCCAGTGGCCGGTGGCGAGCAGCAGCCGCGAGACCTCGGCGTAGACGCTGCTGTTCTCGTCGCGCACCACGAAGGTGTACATGGCGAAGGGCCGTGCGCCCGGGCCGCCCGGGCAGCCGCCGCAGGGACCAGCCGGCCGAGGTGGCGGCTCAGCGCGGAACCCGCCCGGGCGCCCGCCGCCGCGCCGGCTCCGCGAGCCACTAGGGTCCCGGTGGCGCCGCGCCCCGGCGCCCGCGCGTCAGCCCGGAGGCCGCGCCCCCTCCCCCTCCGTCGACTCCCGGCGCGGCCCCGCCTCCGCCCCGTGATGCCGCGCGGCCGCCCTTCCCCGGGCCGGGTTGGGGTGCGGGGGTTGTTCGCTGTGGCTCCGCAGCGCGTCCTGGGCCCTGGTGGGGGCTCCCCGGTGGCTGGAGGCCGACCCGGGCGGGGGCGGCTTTGGCACAGTGTTGGCAATGTGCAACCTAGGGAGACCGGAGACTGGGCGCGTCTCCCTGAGTCCCGGGTCCCAGCCAGGGGGCGGTGCCAGCGGAGGATTCCCCGCCCCCCGCTTCTGCGCGGCACGCTGCGGCTCTTCCACCCCCACTGTTCCAAAGGGACGATTTATGGATAAAAAATGAAACGTTCCAAGGCACAGTCCCATGTCTGCGGAAGGGAAGTGGACAAGGCAATTCTAAAATTTATGCAGAAATCCAGAGGTCGAAGAATAACAAAAGCAGTCTTGAGGAAAGTTGGAAGACTTAACACTACCAGGTATCGAGACCTGTAAAAGTTATAGTATTCAAATACAAAGCTACAGTACTTAAGAAAGTATGGTTTGGGCACAGGAGGGACAAGTAGACCAAAGGAAAGGTATCTATCGATTGATTTGGTCACTTGGTTCATAACAAAGGTGACATTGCAGATCAGTGGGGAAAAGGATGGACTTTTCAATAAATGAAGCTGGGTCAGTGGCTCTACATTTGGAAAACAAAAGTAATCTTAACCTCTATCACACACAAAATCAGTTGCAGATTCATCGTGAGCTGATGCATCTAAATATGAAAGTAAAGCAATAAAGCTTTTAATAGGAGCTTTAGGAGAGAAATCTTTATGATCTTACACTAGGTGAAGATCTTAAAGAGGAAACAAAAATTTCCAGGAATAAAGGGAAAAAAACTGGTGAATTAGTAACCTTAAAAATAAGAACTTTTATTTATCAAAAGGCACCATCCAGAGAACGAAAAGGAAAGCCACAGAATAGGATATGATGTCTAGTGTGTGTGTGTGTATACGTATACATACATATCTGACAGATGACCCATATTTAGGACACATGAGGAATTATAAATTAATAA